>VYXD01006406.1:1217486-1229181 GCA_013397195.1 Hylia prasina
CTTGGAATGAGGGCACCTCCTGGCTGGGCAGCTCCATGTCGCGATAGGCAGGCTTCAGCTTGCCGTACCTCATGCTGCAGTGCTGCAGGCTCTTGCGCTGCCACTGCTGACGCTTCCCCTCCCAGTCGCTGCTGACGCCGAACCACTGCGCCGTGCCCCTGGACACATGGTGGGCACACCTGTCACACAGCTGGTCCCTCACACCAGGTACCACCATTCCACCCAGGTGTCCCCTCTGGCAGGTGGTTGGGGTCTCTCAGCCCAGCCTGCAGCAGGGCAGTTTTCATACGGCTACGGGTCGAGGGGAAGTGGGGGAAAGTGATTCTTGCACTCCCTTCTGAGACACAACTCTCCAACCCCACCCGACATCCTCTGCCACTACCCACGATGTCCTGACATGGTCCCCTCTGAGTGAGCCAGCCACGGCTGGAGCCCCCCCTGCCCTCACTTGCGGATGCTCTGGGACAGGGACGTCTGCCGGCGGAAGCCGGGCCGGCGCTCCGGGCGCGGCTCCTGCAGGCTCTTGCTCTTGCGGTAGATGGGCACCTTGGAGGGCTGGAAGGCAGAGCAGGGCATTAGGGACAGGATGGCACCCGGCAGCCCCCCGAGCCCAGCGTGGGATGGATGCAGCTCCACCACTCACCTCCTTGCGGGCACCATCCTCCTCTGCCTCGCGGGGGGGGATGACAATGGAGAGGTTGGGGGGCTTCTTGCTCTGCAGGCGGCTGCTGCTGGAGCGGCTGCCCCCGTTCTTGTCCCCGGCTGACATCTTGGGCCGGTGGTGGTCGGCAGGCTGGCAAGAGCGCAGGGAGTCAGCCACAGGGAGAGAGGTATTCCCCCCGGAGCTTGTGTGTGAGGAGAGGCTGGGTCCCAGCAGGAGATGGGGCCTCACCAGTGGGACGTCACCAGACTGAGCCCCCTGTGTCTCTGGCTGTGCTGGTGAGACCTTTCCATCATGAACCCAGCTGCTGCATCCCCAAAACCCAACAAAATTCCATGCCTGAGTTTGGGTGGACAGTAAAGCTTATATTAACCACTCACTCTGTCCCCGGGGGTCACTGACACCACCCCTTCACCTGCTGGGAGAAGGGCAGGGATGGCAGCAGTGACCAGGTGAGAGCATCCCCATCATCCCAGCCCACAACTGTGGGCCACCCATGTTTCACATCCTGCCAGGATGAGCCTGACCATGTGCCCTGAAAATATAGGGATCCCAGCAAGCCCTGGCCAGGCCCATGGCACACAGCTGCAGCACATGGGAACACCAGCCCTCCCAGTCTGGCAAGGGAGCCAAGGGGAGATTACAGGGGAAGTCTGCAAAGAGCTCCTCTTGCCTGGGCAGGGTGGGAAGGGAGGGGATGCACAAGGCCTGAAAACACCTGATCCACATCCCCACATGCACCACAGCTCCCACGTGGACCCACTATGTGTTGGGGTGCCCCGTGAAGGGGAGATGTAGGATATTCCCCTCTGGCACGTGCATGCACACACCAGGCTGAGAGACTGAATCCTCCCTGGCACCATGTGCAAGGAGAGGGAAGCTTAACAGCCAAGACGTGGTTAATTCCTCAAGAAATCCCGTCCCAAGGGTCCCTGCAGCCAGCTCTACCAGGCAGGGCTTTGCAGGNGCCCTAAAATATGGGGGATCCCAGCAAGCCCTGGCCAGGCCCATGGCACACAGCTGCAGCACATGGGAACACCAGCCCTCCCAGTCTGGCAAGGGAGCCAAGGGGAGATTACAGGGGACGTCTGCAAAGAGCTCCTCTTGCCTGGGCAGGGTGGGAAGGGAGGGGATGCACAAGGCCTGAAAACACCTGATCCACATCCCCACATGCACCACAGCTCCCGTGTGTTGGGGTGCCCTGTGAAGGGGAGATGTAGGATATTCCCCTCTGGCACGTGCATGCACACACCAGGCTGAGAGACTGAATCCTCCCTGGCACCATGTGCAAGGAGAGGGAAGCTTAACAGCCAAGACGTGGTTAATTCCTCAAGAAATCCCGTCCCAAGGGTCCCTGCAGCCAGCTCTACCAGGCAGGGCTTTGCAGGAAAAGTAATTCCATCCGAGTGCAAGAGAACAAGTCCCAGATCCTATTAGGGACTACGGGGGCAACCAAAGGGGAGGCACAGTCCTCTCTGACGTCTTCCTGTCCTCCTTGACCTTGTGCCAGAGGACTCACACACATTTCGCAAGCATCTCTTGTCCCCCAGCACAGCCATGGCCATGGGAATGGTGTCACCTGCCATGCTGGCACAGTGCCCCTGGCTGCAAAATGCCAGCTTGATCCACAGGCCTGATTCCTCTCCCTGCTCAAGATCCCAATGACCAGACTCCTACAGCTCTGCTCTCCTTAGGAAATATTACTTGAGCAACCAGATGAGTGACTGAGATCCCACCAGCCCCCTCTGCAACAGATCCCATTGGCAGCCAAAGCAAGAGTCAGGGACAGGGACATTTTGCAACTTCCTTAGCACTTGGAGTGCTGAGCATGACCCTCCCCTTAGACCACACCACAAGCAAAGCCTGGCTCAAGGAGCATGGGGTGCCCAAGGGATCAGCCTCATGGGTATGCAGGAGTCCAGAACCAGCTCCCCAGGGATGGGAACGCCTGGAGTCAGCAGCACCAGCTAGAATTGCTGTCTTCCATCAGCTCCTGGGCCATGTGATAACCTTCTGCTCCTGCATTCAAATGGGTGCTGGGCTCCCTCTCCAGCACCAAAGCTGGGAGCCATCAACTCCCAAATTTCCCCTGGGGGCTCAGCCAGTGCTGGTCCCCACGAGGGTCTCCTCACCTCATAAGAGTGACGGGGATCCTGTGCAGTGATGGCAAACACCTACAGCAGCCTTCCTCTGCCTCCGTCCTTCACGCACGGGAGCCCCGGGACACGGCCAAATTCCTCCTGCAGGGAGAGGCTGTGATGAAAAACCACGCATGGGAAAGCAGGCAAGGGCTGCAGGAGCATCCTGGCAGAGGGAGAGCTGAGCTCAGTGCTCCCTAGACCTTGGGGACAGGGCTGCAGCTGGCTGGACACCAGGGACAGGGATCAGCTGCTGGCACAGGGCAGCAGGAGGAAAACCCCCCATTTAACAGCAATGCTCCATGGCAGGGAATTGCATGGGGCAGGCAGGGAATTTTCCCCTGCTGCTGCCAGGCAAAGCTCTTGGGAAGCAAGACACCCAGGAAGAGCAGGCATGGAACATGAGTGCCTCACTGGGTATTTCATAGCTGCTAACCTGGGAGAGTGCCAGCCCCCAGCAAGTAAAACTTTCCGTCCCACTGGTGAGCTGGAGACTCTGTTTGTTTTCCTCTCAAGGCAGCCAGCAATGAGCCCGATGGCAGCTGCTCTAGAGAGCCAGGAATGGGAGCACACTGGGGTCAGAGCAATCCCAGGGCACCCTCATCCCTCTCCAGCTCTGGGGAATGGCTCAAGTGGTAAGAACCAGCACAGCCTGAAGCACAGAAATTGGAGCCAAACTCTCACACAGCCCCACTCTTACACCCCCATCCCAAAACCCCATCCCCAGTTGCTCCCAGGCCTCTGTGCTTCCCACCAAAGCAGGTTTGCAGCATGTTTAAAATCCTGGTCTCACTTCCCACCAGCTCCTCACGCAGGGGGCTGGAGTGGCCTCCCCGAGGTGACTCAGTGCTGGGGGAGCTGGCACAGCCCTGGCGGGGCACCTGCCAGTCACGGTCACACGGTGCCCAGAGCGCTTGTCACGGGCTGTGCATCGGCACATTTGGCATTGAGTGGGAGGGGGAGGAGGGCAAAGGACCCCGAGGGCTCAAGGCTCCTTTGCCACACAGGCTGGAGGCAGCAGCCACCCCCTGAGCCACCAGGAGCCTTATCCTGTGCCAGGCAGAGAAATCCCCAGTGGACGATGCCGGGAAGTGTTTTCCTGCTCACCACGTGCCTGGTGCTGGCACCCAAGCCCTCTGGAGCTGGCGCGCTCAGTGTGGGCATGGGCCAGACGGCGCCTCCATCCAGACACAGCCTGCCACAGGCTTGGCCCTCTAGATCCCTGCAGTCCCAGGTCCCTGTCACTCCCCCTGCCCCGGCATGGAGGGCTCTGCCACCAGGAGCACGGCTCCCTGCCTGGCAGCCCTGGCATCAGCTGCCCCATCACAGGGCACAGCTCGGCTGCAGGTCCCCAGGGAGCCTCAGCCCAGTCCTCAGGCACTCAGGGTGGACGTGGTGGCTCTGTCCTGGGGACAGAAAAAGGAAGTGAGAGGTGACGTGTGGAGTTGACAGGGGGGGATGGCTGAACACATGCCCCGCTGTGGGGACAAGGCAGGTCACAGCAGTAGGGAGTGACAGGCATGGGACTTGGCAGTCATGAGCATGTCCTGAGCTGGGTAGGAGCTGTGCTTTGGGCTGGAAGAAAAGTCCTGGGGGCAGCACCTTGTCACTTCAGGAAGAAAAAGATCTCCATGCACTGGGGCTGCAGCTATTGTTGATCCACAGGGAGAGATAAATGGGCAGGGTGCGGAGGGAGGACCACCTGGTCGGGCTGCTGAGAAGAGATCCCCCACTATCATCATCTCCCCTCCCAAACCTCTTGACCACTGAAGGTCACCAAAGCCTGACATCCAGCAGCGAGGGTCACAGCCTGCCCAACAGCAGCAGGGGGGTGAAGGCCCTACCCTTTCCCAAGAGGACAGATGTGCTGGAGTCACTGGGGAGCAACTGGGACAAGGTTTGAGCCTTCAACCAAAACAGGCACAAGGAAGGTAACCAGGGCTGGCTCCCAGCCCCAGGGCAAACCACAACAAGCACTGACCAGAGGAAGCACACCCAAGAAAGAAAGTGATGGAGAAAATGATGTGGTTCATACAAAGCATCACCACAGGACATGCTGGGATGGTCCAAGCAACACAAAGGGACCACCAGCAAGGCCAGGTGAGCAGAACTGGGACAGCCAAGCACAGCCACAGCACAAGATAGCAGAGACACCCCTGCAGAGCAGCCCTGGTTGGAGGGGGGTGTATGCAGTGGGTTCATGGATGCTTGGAGATGGATTGGGATCTCTCTCCCCAGGCTTGTTGGCACTGGGGAAGGCACATTACTGGAATAACAGCGTCTCTGGCTGGTGCAGTTCAGCTGGAGGAGAAGGCAGCTCTGAGCCACTCAAGGCTGTGGGGCAGAGAGTGGGACCCCCTGAGCACCCATCATACCCATCACCCTGAGCACAATGAGCCCCAGCTCTTCCTCTCCACCTCCACAGGGCAGTGAGAAAGGGGCCAGCCATGCCACAGAGCCCCCAAACACCCCCCAGCCTCTGCCACGGCTGGCACCCAAGAGCCCATCAGGCTGAGCTGCTGCTGCTGCCTATAAATGATTCACAAGCACTTTGAAGATCTCTCTCAAGGCTGGGGCCGTGTTAAAAGTTATTAAGAGCTCCAATAGGAAACTCAGTTTGTGCAACTGCTCTGAGCATTGAGCTCCCGTGGACTCACACCCGAGCAGAGACCCAGCACCTTCTCTGCTTCTGCTCCCTGTCTAAAAGCTTTCTACCATCTTTCAGTCTCAAGTTTCAGGCCTGGAGAAAAGGAGCCAAAGCACAAACAGCTCTTGAAATAAAAGCATATTATTGGAGAGAAAAGAGAAAACCACTCCATTTTCCCCCCACACATCCCAACCCTGTCACAATGGAACTGGATGGCAAAACTGCGAGACACAGGATTTCTCTGGGTCCTGAGAGAAGCCCTCTGTGCTTCAGAGATTATGGTTAGCTGCCCTCTCCCTTATCACTGAGCCACACGGTCAGCATGGACACCCACAGGGGCTTAAATCTGCATCTCCATGTGGGTAGGGGGAGGCTGGGGTAGCAAGATGGGCTACGGACCAGTGCTGAGAACCCATCTGATCCTCGGGGCGTGCACACACCTCACCCACGCCACCATTAGAACATCCTCTCCCATTTCCCTCTGTCGAGAAGGACATTGGGCAATGGCAGCAGGTTTGCTGAGCCCGGGCGAGCTGGGAACACGGCACGCCCCAGGAGGAAGGAAAGCAGCTGGGGAGATAGAGCACGGCAGGCGGGGGGGCTGTGCTGGGCACGCTGATAAGCCCTGCCCGCAGGGAGGGACACGGGGACATGGGGGAGCAGGGCCACTCGCACCACTGCACACAGCAGCCTGGGCTGGGCTTCCCTGCTGCAAGGGCTGGAGCGCCAGGAACGTGGCCCTGGGCTCCCCGGCAGTCCTGGGTGACGCCATCCCTGTCAGCGTGGAGAGGGAAGGATTCGCCTGGAATGCCTGGGAGCCGGTGGAAAAAGCCACGTGGAGGATTTCCCCCATCCCAACCACAGCTCATTGCCCACGTTAATTTTTACCAGTACAACAACCCCCTCCCAGCCCAGCAGAGCAAGTGCTGATGCCCAAAAGCTTCCCAACCTGCTGGGGTGGGCGGCAAGTCCCGGTGGGCTGGGGTCCCTCTGTGCCACTGCCACCCATCCCACATCTCCCCACCTCCCTGGGGTCCACCCACCCTCAAAGCACAACCCCAACTGGGCAGCACTGCACAAACCCATCCTCTGCCTCCTGCCAAGGCACACCAGCGTGGTGGGGGCTGCTGGAGGGGCTGTGGCTGCACAAGGGGACCCTCAGCCCACTGGTCCCTTCCTCAGGCTGGAGCTCAAGCCACGTGAGGAACATGCACACGGAGACTTTGAGTCACCTCGATGGCTTCGGGGAGAGCAAAGGGCCAAAGTCTCCACTGGGAGTGAGGGAAGCACAGCAGCTCCACTGGTGAACGTGCAGAGGGGTCAGCTGCTCCACAGGCAGGGTCACAGGACACACAAGGAAAGCTCTTTTTCGTTTTTCCCCAGCCTACTGGGATAGATTTAGCTTGGTTTTATCTAAGAACTGATTAATTACTCAAATCTATTCCAATTCCTTATTAGCTTGGCTTAAACACAGAGGGCACAGACATGATGATGATGCAAGTGTTTCAGCCCTGGCTGCACTTTCTGAAAGGGGCTGAGGGGTCCCAGGTCGGTATTTACCCAAGGGAAGGGGACAGCCTGCCTGCAGGCCATGTGCCTGCCATCCCCATGCTGCAGGTCATTACTGAGTTCACTCCCACTTCCCTCCTCGAAGCAAAATTCTTTGTATGAAAGGTCAGTGGGGCTGGAGGGGACACTCCTCCCTCTGGTTCCTCTGCTGAACACTCATTCTTCCAGCAGCTCTGGGTGCCAGGGCTCTGGTTGGGCTTGCAGACTTCCCCAGTGCCCCGCTGCCTGTTGCAGAGCACGCCCAGAGCAGCACAGGGCTGGCAGAAATGCCCCATATTTACAGAGGGTTCCCTTGCCCTGAGCTCTGACCATGCTGTGTGGGATGTGGGATGCAGCAGTGGGAGGTGGTGCTCAGCCTTGTGCAGGAATTTGGCTCATCTCAGGGACAAGATGAGCCCTGGGCTGGAGGCAGGACGAGCCCCCTTGGCTGCAGCTCCCTATCTCTGGGAACAGACTCCTTATCTCAACACAGCCATTCCAAGGCTTGTACAAAGTGCTGCTCACCCTGACAGCCCCTGTGCAAAGGGGGAGTCCTGGGTGGACACCAGCAGCCTCCTTCTTTCCCATTCCAGGGCCAAGAGCTCCCTGAGGAGAGGGGAAAAGCATCTTGTGGTGTCCCTTTGGGCTGGAGATGGTGACACCTCTGCTGGCAGGGGGCTGGAGACTGTCCCCCAGACACCCCATTAAGTCTCAGTGATCCCTGGCCCCAGGAGAGCTGGGGGAAGCTGCTCCTCCCTCCTCCCAACCAGCAGCAGCTGAGCGTGGGTGGGCCACTCCTCAGCTTCCTTCCTTTCACTCCTGATTGCAGCAGGCCTGAAGCACCCAGACCCACACCCTACAGAGGAAAGCCTGGCTGGGAACAGCTCATCCCATCCAACACCACGCAACATCCAGCACAGGGAATCCTACACTCACTGGTACCTATGGAATGTGATGCTCTTCCCACCACAGCATCTCCATGGACCTGTGCCAGCCAAGCACTTTGCAGCCTCTCAGAGCCAAGAGATGGAGATGGGGTCTCCTCGACCATCCTCATCCTCCTCCTGCCTGCTATCCCACCCCTGGGATGCTGCACCCACAGGGAGCCCAGGCAGCTCAGCACAGGGGCTGGAGATGCTGCTTTCTAAGGAGCCACCTCCATGTCCTCCTCAGGAGAGCTTGGACTGGGTCAAGTCACCACATAAAAGAGGTGAGTGGTTACAGGACCACCCTTGGAAAAGCCGTAAGACAACAGCACAGCCCTGGTGACACGTCCCTGCTCATTCCATGGAGGAGCTGAGGCCGGGCAGGACATGCCCACGCCAAGGGTTGGGGATTCTCTGTGGCTGCCCACGGGCACAGAGTGCAGCCTTTGGGCTCACACAGAACAGGAGGTCACTCCCAGCCCTGCCTGGCATTCCTGCAGGCTGGCAAATTACAGGAATAACTATACCAGACCCCCAGCAGCATGGCACACAGGGAGTGGAGACAGCCCCATGGTGTGGGAGGGGACACCGGCCACATCGCTTCTGCCCCAAGTGAGTCTGTCAGACCAGAGGAATTACATCAGGAAATATTAATTTTAAGCATTAAATCAATAAAAGACAAGCCAACAGAGGCTGCTCGAAGGAGGGCTCCATTGTCCTGGGAGTTGCAGCAGCTGAAAAAGGTGCCTGCAGATGGGAGGGATGGTCCTGTGGGATGGCTGTGAGGCAGGAGCATCCACTGAGTGACCACACACCACCCATCTGAATGGCTCCTCACAGGGCTGGACATCCAGCACAGAGACCATGTGCCCTCCACACTGAGGGGTTTCTTCCTCCCATCCAATGTCAGCAGCTTGCAAAAAGGCCAAGGAGCATCCCTGGGCACTGTCCTGCTCCCTCCTGCCCCATGTCCCACTGCAGCCTCTGGCAGCACAGCATCAAGTGGGTTGGTTTATAGCTGCACACCCCCCGCCCCCAAGGCACAGCCACAGCATCAACCCTGCTCTTGTAGCTGCACAAACTGCCCCCCAGGTGACAAGCTGAGGTTTCACGGGACACTTGTGTGCTTTCTGACTCCTTTCATTTCCTAAGTGGGGAAACTGAGGCACTGCAATACAGTCAGGCTCCCTGCCTCCTCACCCTGCTGCTGTTCCACAGGCAGGGAGCTGGTTCCTTCTCCACTAAAACCCACACAGCTCTCCCAGTTTTAAGTTCCTGGAGGACGAGGGTGGAGGAGGAAGCCCTCACATGCAAACCCCATAAACATTTGCTTCCCTGCCCTCCCAAAGCAGTTATTTGGGGGTTGCCCCTGTCCTGTGCTCAGCCAATGTGACCAGCACCCTGCAGTGCAAGTCCCCAAGGACGAGGGGGACACAGGGGTCCTGTGTGGTGGGTAAGCAGAAGGCAGGGCTGGTCCTCTCTGGGTCCATTCTCCACCTTAAATGCCTCATTCAGAGAGCAACCACCAAACAACTGTTTTCTTGTTTGGGTTTTTTTTTTTTTTTTGGTTTGTTTGTTTGGGGTTTTTTTTAAGTAGTAGGGAATAAATGGGAGAAAAGGGTACCAGTGCCTGGGGTTTCCTCCATAGCCACCAGCACACACAGAGCTCTCCAGGCTGACTCGGAGGCCAGGAAATGACCATAACTCAAAGCACTGCATGCTCCCAAATGACCATAACTCCTGAATCCCTGTAATTAAAAGAGACTGTGCCCACTCCCACTGGGAGCTTGTTGTGTTATCAGACATCTCACAGCCCGGCAGGACAGCGGAAACCAAAAGTCATTAGGTAAAAAGCTCCTCAAGAGGAGGAGAGTTCATGATCCCATCACTTGTGGGCTCGTAGAAATTTAAGTAATTAATTTTCAGCTTTCACTAATTGACCCCTTCAGTGTGGAGCCCTGACAGCACCAAGCCTACACTCGCTCCTCCAGGTCAGGTTCCTGCAGGACTCCCAATGCCCATGGGAAATGTGGAAATGTCTCACGAGCCCCACGTTGGTCTGGGCAGTTCTGCAACTCCCCCACCAGCTGGTTCTCCATCACCTGTCTCCTACTTTCTTTGGTAATGGGCTCCGTTCTGATTCCTGGCTTGTCCCAAGGGCTGTTTTCAGCTCAAGAACAACCTAAGGGAAGGAATAAGGATGTATTTGGGGGATCCCTCAGCTTCACTGTAAGAGCTAAACAGGAGCAGCATCCAAGAACAAAACATAGATCCAGAAGCCAGCCACATGCTCATCTTTCATCCCAGCCCAAACACAGCCCGCACTCCCCAGGGCCCCCAGCGCATCCCAGTGAGTGCGCTCCCCCCTGAGGCGACCCAGGCAGTCCCTTCCCCACCGGATTCACGCCTCCGTGCTCGGCATCCCCAGCATCCAAAGGCATCTATTGTTCTGGCAGCGCGGCTCTCACACGCCGAGCACCCACCCACACGTGCATCCGAGAGCCGACACTGAGCTCGGCCCCGTGTCGCAGAATTTACATCAGGGCACTGTTGTGGCGTCAAACCCCACTCTGTGGTCTGCCCTCTCTCACTCCGGGGCTTGCAGCACCTCCAGGTGCACCAGTGCAGCTGCGGTGGTGGCAGAGAACCCCCACAACAGGAAAGTGGTAGATGGCCACCTGCTTTATAGCAAAGGGGAGCAGGGCCCCCGCATGAGCAAGCAACAAAAGGTGCTGATCACCCCATTAACTGCAAAGGAGCTGGGAAGGGCAGAGCCCCCGTGCAGCAGCTGGGAGCCCCAGGAACCACATGTGAAGCCAGAGCTGACCAGGGTAGCACAGGCAGAGGCAGCTCTGGTTCCTCCCAGGCTCAGCTGCAGTTGAACCCTCCAGCTCATTTTGGAGGTGGGACAATCCCAAGATGGTTATTTCCCACTTGGGAAAAAGGCAGGAGCCAAGGGATGCTGCTTTGGAGGGCACAATGGAGCGAGCCGAGCGGGCAGTATTTCCCTGCTCAGCACAGCCATGGCACTGTGGTGGGGTGCACTCCCCAATTCCCCAGCTGGGTTGGAGGCTGTGTGCCCAGGACAGCAGCAGTATGATGAGTTCACCCTGGAAATCCCCAGGAGCAACCATCCAGGGACTGGGAACGTGCAAGCAGGAGAATGTCCTGGCTCCTCGTGGCGAGAAGGATGACGCCACGCTGGGGAAGAAGGCAGACACTTCCTCTTGCCACAGGGACCCAGTGGTGACAATGCAGCCTCTCAGGTCCCCTGCCCCCTGCAGAACGTGGGCCTGGGGGGCTGAGAGAGAGCTGCAGGGTCTCAGATCGCCGTGGGCACCACAACCTGGCTGCAGGAAGCCTGGAAGGATGGTCTCTGCCCAGTCCTGCTGGCCTGGCAGCACGGCAGGGCAGGATGGGGTAGAGCTCAGCCTCACCCCTCTGTCCCAAACCTGGAGGACCAACAGCAAAAATCTGAGTAATATATCCACGCACAGCATCCCTCTGCTCCCGGCGGGAGGTACACACGGACGGAGGATGACCCGACCCCGCTGCTCTGTAAAGGTTTTGTTCGCCTGCAGAGGGCTGGGGGCAGCACTCGCCACTCCAGGCAGCACGTGCGAGCGTCCCAGAGCCCTTAACCCAACCTCAAACCAGCCACAACAACAAAGCCCCGTGGGGCGGGAGGGAACCCGGCACCGTCCGCTGCCCACCTGCGGCGTCGAGGCCGCTGCCGCTCCTGAAGGGCGCTGCTAGCCCCGCTCACCTGGGGAGG
>VYXD01006406.1:1229209-1253629 GCA_013397195.1 Hylia prasina
AAGCTGGCGGGACGCGGCGCTCACAAAGCAGCAACAAACCGGGCGGTCACGGAGCGAAAAGGCGCGGAGGCACCGGGACCCCCGCCCCGCTCCGCTCCCNTATCGGGCCATCGGCGCCAGAAAGTAGGTTAGAGCTTTCCTCCCGGCCTCGGCCGGGGACCGGGCAGGGTTCTCCCTCCGGCCGGGTCACCCCGCCGGGACATGCAACAACTTCCCCCTGTGATGGAGAGGAGGAGGAGGAGGAGGAAGAGCCCGGCCCCCGCCATCCGTCCGGGTGCCCGCCCTGGAGGCGCCGGGCAGGGCGCAGGGCACGGCCCCGGGCTGGGGGATCCNCCCGCGCGGGGGCTCGCGCGGTCCCTCGGTACCCCGCGGTGACAGTCCCGGTCCCGCCGGGCACGGCCCCATCTATGGGGAATCTCCATGGGGGATGAGCCCCTGCGGCCGCCCCGGCTTTCTGCCCCGCGGCTCCGAGAGCGGAGAGCCGGCACCGCCGGTACCGTGACTGTCGGCTGGGCGCTGTCGGGCCCAGCCACTATAAGTGGTCACTATTAGGGCTGGGCGCTATTACAACCAGTCACCATAAGGACTGGTCAGTCTTAGAACTGGGCACTCTTAGGACCCGTTACTATTAGGACTAGTAACCGTTAGGACTGGTCATTACTACAGACGGTCACAATTAGGACTGGTCAGTATTAGGACTGGTCAGTATTAGGACTGGGCTTTATTGGGACCAGCTACTATAAGAACTAGGCACCATTAGGACTGGTCACCATTAGGACGGGTCACTATTAGGACTGGTCGCTGTTAGGATGAGCCACTCTTAGGACTGATCATGATTACCACCACTCACCATTAGGGCAGGTCACTCAGTACTGCTCGGTATTAGGATTGGTCATTATTAGGACCAATCACTAGTAGATCACTAGTAGAACTGGCCACCATTAGGACTCTAAGGCACGGCCCCCTGACCCCACACCCAAGGGATGGGCATGCTGGGGTGCCAGGCAGCGTGGCAGGCACGGCACAGCCCCGAGGGCTCTGCGGGCCCGGGCATGTCCCGCTGGCCGAGCCAGACGCGGTGACGCACGGCCGGGCTGGGGCAGCGGGCAGCGGCCGCAGGGCCGGTCCTGTCGGCTTGCACAGCCTGACTCATCCCGGCGCTGGCAGAGCTCAGCCCCTCGGGAGCTGCACCTGCTCCATCACCATCAGCATTGGGTTGTGCTTCTTCCACAACAGCCTCACATTCAGCTCCCCTCTGTCCCTGGTGGGGAGACTCTGCTGGCAGGATGTGGGGGCTGAGGAGAGATGTTTACAGATCTGCTTTGGCACGGCAGTATTGCTGAGGGGTCTATACAGGATAATATGCCCTGGATTTTTGCCACAAAATAAATTCTTGATTCACAACTGGCTACAGGTTCCAGGTGAGCACCAGTTGAATTTACAGCTGGGACCAGGCAGGACCAGGAATTTTATGCGTCGCTGTCCAAAACTACAATTTCACCTTGTATTTCATTTACCTGCACACCCACTGTGCTAACCCTGACCTTGGGTGGTGCAACCTGGGCTCAGTGATGCCTGTTGGGGTGCTGAGCTCATGCTCTCATCAGCCCTCCACCTTCCACGGCTTCATGCTCAGCAAATCTGCTCCCGGTTCCTGGTAGAAAGGAGGGTGGAGAAAGCTTTAGGTTCCTGCCGGCTCCTTTGAAGCTGTGGTTGGAAGCGGGTGGAGAAGGGAGAGCCCGGCAGGTGCTGGGTGGGTGTCTGGGCACAGACATCCCGACGTGGGCAGTGCTGGGGGCTGGGGCTGCTCCCTGCCCCTGACTCAGGGGTCAGCAAAGGGTGAGGTGCAGGTGGCCAGCAGGGACCTGTGCCAAGCTGCCAGGTCTTCTCCCTGCATTTGGGAAGGGACAGAACAACCTTTGGGTGGGAAAAACAATGGCTGACAAAAACCATCACTGCTGTGGCCCTGCCTTGGGCATCCCGCTCCAAGCTTGTGTCCTGTGGAATGTGTCTTTCCATGGAGGAGCCAGGTGGGATGGCAAAGCCCACAGAGGGGAAGAGAGGAGGGTGACTGCCACCTGTGCTAAACCTCCTGAGGATTGAGCAATAAGGAAGCAAAATAAATGACCGAAAAACCCCAAGGCAGCAACAGCAGGGTGTTGCGTCACTGCTGGGGAGACGCTCTGCAGAGCACTTCCCTTTTTTGGAGCAAACGGCTCCACAGCCTGGCCAGGACTGTTCTGTCTGGTCTGTATTCCAAGGAAAGTAGGGAAGGGACAGAGCACTGTGTATCCCAGTGTTGGGAGACCATCCTGTGCAGGGTGCTGGGAGCCCCCAGAGTGATGTGCTGCGCCCAGGGCTGGGATATCTCAGCAAGAGACATTCCTCCCTCTTATGCCATGAAACCCTCCAGGGTGGGATCTGTCCCCAGCAACCCAGAGCCAGCAAGGTCCTGCCACTCACTGCCCACCCAAGGCTGGGAGGGGGCTGCTGCTGGGGCAGGTCTTGTCCCTGGGTGTGGAGGAGCATTGCAGGAGATCTGAGCAGCATCAGGCTTCTCTAGAAACCACAGCAGGGAAGGGTTCAGGGGATTTAAAAGAGGATTTTCAGGGGCAAACAGAGCCTCTCTTTCCTTTGCCTTGTACTCTGTAGCAGCAGATGAGCTTTGTGGTCTCTTCCAACCCAAACCATTCTATGATTCTGTTGCTATTCAGGTATGTTGTAAGAAGGCATGGCAGCTAGTTTTTCTTCCCAAGGATGCTGCTGAACAAACCCCGGTGCCAGTGAGGCTGTGACATGTGGCATCAACCCTTTGTCATGTTTTAGTAGAGCTGGTGGAGCCGAGAGGCTCCTGCTCCTCATGGGAAAGGAGCTCTGCACCCTGTTGGTTTGATCTTCCCCCTCACCAGAAACCTCCAGCCCTGGCTGGGGGATACAAGTGGAAAGGGCTAGTATTATGGGATGTGCTGGAACTGGATGGAACTGGGAGAATGGTGTTTTGGGTGGGCCCCCATCTGTGGAGGAGCTCCAGGAGCTTTGCAAGAGCACCAGTGACTTCTCAGAGGAAGTGTCACGAGGATGCTTGGGACAAAAGATCCCAGTTTCCACAGCCTCACAGTTTTTGTGTTGTAAAAACTCCACACTGCCATCCCAAGGCTGCAGTCCAAGATTTTCCAGTATTTCCAACTTCTTCCTTAAATATCCAGGTTCTCCAGGGTCCTTTTCCCCATTACTGGCCTTTTAAGAGCCCCCATATGGATGTGAGACCCCTCTGGTTGCTTTGAGTTGCTCCCAACCAAGGGAGATGGGTTTGGTTTGTGTCCCCACAGCCCCTCCGGACATCTGTCCCCCACATCCACCCCTTCATCCCCTGCTCTCTGGGGGAAAAAACCGGCATGGAGGGTTCACACCTTGCCCCATCCCTCACCACCAGTTCGGACCCTCCGTGTCCCGCTCCCACGCTGTCTCACTTCCGTCAGGGTTACAAAATGCGTGTCGCTGCTGCCACCATCCCCCGGGCCCTCTGTTACCCAGCAGAGCCCCGGCTGGACGTGCCGCGCTGCTGTTCCCGGTGCGAACGGCAGAGGCCAGGCCGTGGCCGCGCTCCGAGCGGGGTGGAAGCTGTTCCAGCAGCAGCAGGGCATGCTCAGCCTCTGCCATCGCTCAGCGCTCCCTTCCCTTCCCTCTCACCTCCCTCCCAGCCGTGTCTGCTGGTGCCACGCCGGGTGTCACAGCTGTCACCCCCGCCCAGCTCCTGATGACACGAGCAGTCCTGGGGACAACGTGGCTCCTTGGTGCTTCATGCAAAGACAGGAGAAGTTTTCCCCGTCGGGCAAACTGGGAACTCAGGTCTGGTTCTGGGAGGGCAGAGCACACGGAAAAGCTCCTCCGAGGTCTTCCCACCGGCACCACAGAGCTGGTGGCGGCGGTGCCACCCGGCTGTGTGGCAGGTGGAGCTTGTGGTGTCATTCTCACCTGCCTGTCCCTGCTGCTCCTGTGTCTCAGGCATCGAGGGGCTGGGACATGGGGAGCAGCACCCACTGCCCACCCGTGCCGTGCTCTGCAGCAGCCCCCATGCCCTGGCACCCCAGCAGAGACAGGGATGCTCCTGTTCACCCCATTTTCACAGCCTGGGCCACTGGGGAGCCCCGACACCCATCCTCAGAGCCACTGTTACCCTCAGATCCTGACTGAGCCACCCTAAGCCACAGATATCAGAGGGGAAATTTGTATATTATATTTACCCCTTTCAAGCACTGTCTCCTCCTGCCATCTGGCCCTCCCCTCCCTCCCAAGCCAGCCTGTAGTGGGAAAGCATTAAGAAATAAAACGATATCGAATGTAATCAAAGGCAGGCTGGTGGGAGTTTGTCTTCTGGGGTTTCCTCCTCTTTTATTGCTTTCTCAAGGAATAAACACTTGGGAGGACTCTCGAGTGATTTAGTGGAGCAGGAAAGGGCAGGAGGCTGGGAACTGCCTGCTCCCTCAACTCAGCAAATTCTGTGATCCTGTGACTCTGTGAAATAACCCAGGATAGTCCAGCCTTGGGAATTTTCCTTCTAGTGATTGCCCAGTCAGATGACAAAGCCGGGAACAGCTTGCCTTGGTGGGGACCTGTTTCTGCCCCCGGCTCTGGGGCTCGGTCAGCGGGAGGTGCTGGGCCTGGGGCCGAGGATCCTCCCGGGAGAGGAGGAGGCATCGAAGTGCTCGAGTTCACAGCAGCGCGGAGGAAGCGCTAACCTTTGAGAAGCGATCCTCCTCGCCCGCTGCTATTTATCCAGCATTCCCAGTGCTCCTTCTGCCGAGCCTGCCGGCGTGCGGGGATCCACGGCTGGCTGAGCAGAGGCTGCAGCGAGGTGTTTACCTGCCTGCGCTCCAGAGAGGATCCACGCCTGCCGCCGGGGCCGAGCCAAGCTGCGTCCATGCGGGAGGCAGAGCTCCATCAGCCCCAGCCCCTCTTGGTTGGGGGGCCAGGGGGGCTTCAGCGTCCCAGGGGAGATGGGGGCTTGGTAGAGAGCACGGCTGGACTGCCAAGGCAGACACTTCCCCTGTGCATCATTAGCAGCCCCCCAGATGTCTGCTAGAACCCCTTCCCCACATGGGCACCCCAGTACCTGTAGGCACAACACCTCTGCAGACACCCCAACCCTGCAGGTAACCCCTTCTCTTATCACCCAGCCAGCCCCTGATCCAAAAGGGAACTGTGGCACAGGGAGGTTTTCCTGTAGCAGGGAAAAACCACTGTCTCACTGACCTCCCACTCGGCCACCACCGTGAGGATTATTTTTAAATCAGGTTCCCAAAACTGATGGAAATCCATTTCCAGGATCTGCTTCCTGCATTTTGCACCCTCTCTTCACCTCTCGACCTGGTGCGGATGTCACCCAGTGCCCTGGCAGATGCAGGCCAGGGACTACATTTTATGTTGGTAGATATAAAACATATAAAAATATATTAAATCCTGACTATAATCATAATTTGCTGGCTGCAAAGCTCTTGACAGACAGATGGGGCATGGGCTTTCCTAAGTTCAAAATAAATCAATTTATCTGCCCCTGCACTGCTGGGCTTTTAGTCCAGCCAATCCACTACCAAGAAAACAATGAAAATAAGTGAAAGCATTTGTGGTTATTTACTTAAATATCCAAAGAAAATAAATGAAAACCACACTATTCCTTAGAAAAGTATCCTCAAACCAAGTCCCTCTCCTGTATAAATATAAACCATAGCAATGTGGCAGAGCCCGATGATTATTTTATTTCAGGATCTGTTTGGAACATCAGCCTCCAAACAACAGCGTCTGCGGGGCAGTTTTCCAAAGCTTTCCTTTAAAGAATATACATTTCTCAATTAATGAAAAGGATTTGTAATAAACAGCAGTAAAAGTCCCACCTATTTCAGGCTGGGAACCCCCCCAGCAGCAGTCCTTGGGTGATCTCTTGCTGTTTAGTGAGAAATGGGGATATTCAGCGGGAATGTGGTTTTTTGGTGGTCGGTTCCCCAAGGAGGGGGCAGTGGTGCTCGTCAGAGAGGGGCTGGGAGTGGCCCCCCCAGGCCAGCGGGGAGCAGAGGGAGCTCCTGTCCGGGCACGGTGCCGCCTCTCGAGGTTCAGGTGTCCGGGAGCATCCCGGTGCCCTCGGCGCTGCTTCCTCCCGCGGCGCCCGGGGGGTGGCTGGGTTGGGCTGGGGGCGGCGGGCCGTGGCCCCCACCCCCGCCGTGCCCCTGGCACCATGGGGTCAGCTCCTGCCCGTCGGGAAAGTGTGGTTTCACAATCCTTCCCCCTCGCTGGGATCCCATCCTTTTGCCACATCAGCCCTCCCCCTGCTCCTGGTCCTCTCCTCATCCTCCCTCTGCCCCCGGCTTTGCTCTCTCTCACGAGTGCCTGGGAGAAGAGAAACCCGGCTGTAAATTAACCGGGAGGATTTTTCAGTCTGAGATGTGCACTTCCCCCCTTTCTCCCCCCGCCGCAGCGCTGTTATTTCATCTCGGCTGCCAAACTCCCGGGAATTAATCCCGGCCGGCGCTGACAGCGTTTACATTCAGCGCTGCTCAGATAAACCATATCAGCCGGCGCAGCTGAAGAGGAGCCGGGCGCGGAAGGAAGGGCTGGCTCCTGCTCAGTGTCAGCCCCACCGGGCCGCGAGGGTATTTTCCTGCCTTTTTGCTTCTCCCTGGGAGCTTTGCTCAGAGCAGGGAACCCCCAGAACCACCGCACTGGTGAGGGTGGCCGTGGAGGGGTTCATGCAGGGAAGCCTAGAGCTCCTGGCTCTTATCCTGGTGCAGATAACAGAGAGGAGGAAGGGACGTGTCCTTCAAGCTGGTGGGAATCTGCAGGCTCTGTCTCACAAGGCTTCTCATGCTGTGCCACCCCACACCCATGGGAGCGCTTCTCCTTTCTGCCAGCTTCCATGGGATGGGGTCTCATAGGAACTTCAACAGCCATATTAAAAACTGCAGTGCAGTTATTGCATATTCCCTTTCTTAATCTCCCCCCTGCAGCTGTGTTTCTGCCTGTCCCTCACGGTGACCTCCTGGCCCTCCCCTCAGCTGCCACCAGTGCCAGCAGGATATAGACACGTGGTGCAGATGTGTCACCTCTGGTCCCACGCCAGGACCAGGGTGCTGGAGCCATCATTCCCCCAGCTTGTGACAGGTGTTGGGCAGCAGCACTGGACCCTGGGGCCAGTGGTGTGGATGGAGGGGCTTTCCTGGAGCTGGAGCATGGCAATGGGACCAGGAGCACACCCTGTGCCATGCTTTAGCTAGCAAATTCTTCCTTCCTTCCATCTCTCAGCCCACAAAACATCACTGGGGCCACCAAGGTGCTTTCTCAGAGCTGGATCTCCACCAGCTCCCTTGGGCCAAGGGTGGCTTCTGGAGAGCAGCATCCCCATGCTGGGACACTTGGGAACAGGGTGGGTTTAGCACTCCATGAGCACAGGGCAGTGAGGTGTGAGCCCATTGTCCCAGCCCCTGGGCCAATTTTCTGGTGTGGTGTGAACCTCCCACCATCTCCTTTTCCACCAGCACTTGCAGAACACTGGCAAGGCCACAGGGCCTGGGTCACGGCGTGATCATCACAGCCACCCTGACGTGACAGGATCTGGGGGTAAATATTAGTATGAAGTGAAGGGCTGTGTACATATTTTCTCCCTGCAAGGTAATGCTGAAATTCCCTGCTCCTTTTCAACAAGCTGTTGGAAGAAAACAGCCCCATTTTAGCACCCTCTGGCCACTGCTGGTCCTGGCTACTCTCAGCTTAGTGTGCAAAGGTCTGAGAGCTTCGGGTCCCCACTGCAGCCTCCCCATGCCAGAGCTGAGTCCTTCTGCTTGTGGTTTCCCAGCTGATGTTTCCCATCTGGAGCAGAGCAGTGTGCAGGCTTTGCTGACTCTTCACTTCCGCCTGGAAGCGTGTACAGGATGTGGCAGAGACTCTGAGGATGGCTTATTAATCACATTAACAACACCAAGTGGTTTTTTTACCCCATAAGAAAAGACATGGCAGGAGAAGACAGACTGAACCAGACCTCTGGATCCTTTCTCTGTGGCCATGGCTGGTTGGGCTCAGTTTTGTGAAGTTGTAGGGAAAGAAAAAGGTTCCCCTTGCAAGGCCACCTTTGCAATTGTGGCCTGGGGACCCCAGAGTAGCTCAAGTGCCTGCCCATGCATAACTACACCACTCAATTGCTGTTTTTTCTAACATGCAGGGCTGGAGAATGGCACTGTTGCCCTCAGCCCAACAGGAGAAATTGACACCAGCCTCGCCAAGACCCTGAGCAGCCTCCAAGGCACCAATCTCTGCCCTCCTCCCTCTCAGAGCTGTTTCCCCCCAGCTTCAGTCCAAAACTGGCATTGCTGCCCTTAAAATTGCTTCTGGCCAGGTGCTTGTATTTTCTATCACCCCGGTGGGGTGGGTTTTCCCATTCCTGAAAGACTGTTCTGTACTTGGGGTAAAGAGGAGCACAATAAGCAGGATTACTTGAATTTGTTTTCCAAGCCTTGTATGCCACACATTGGAGCCTATGGGACCATAGCATGAGTCTGTCTGCTTGCCCATCCATCCTCTGCCAACTTTGGAAAGGTTGGCCAGTGTCAACTGAACTTGAGAGGGACTGTTTTGCAAATGAGGGAGCTGGAAAGACCCATGGGGGGAAACCACAGAGTGACCCAACCCTTCTTGAACCCTGCAATGTGATCCAGCCTCAGCGAGAGGCGCAGGAGGAGCCACCAGGGACTGAGACATGGAAAACTGGGCTGCTGCTGCTCAGGGAGCTGTTTGTCATTTTTACAGGCTGGGAACAGGCTCACAGTCCTTGGTGGTCGTGGTTGCTGCATGTTGTGGCCATCAGCCATGGCTGGGCTGCCAAAGGCACAGGAATATCTCCTGATCCATAGTAGGGAGAGCCCCAGCTGGTTTGTACAACATAGCTGGAAGCCAAGTGAAGAGCCTGGAGGAGGGGCAAACCCTTCCCACCTGAGTGTACTGCTAAGATGCCTCCAGCCACCTCCATCACCCTTGGTGGGCACATCCACTCCCTTTGCTGCTGCTTTCCAGCCAAAAATCTCCCTCAGAGTGAGCAGGAACCCCCAGATCCACACAGCCATGGGGCAGCCCCCCGACACCCCCTCACCTTCCAGCCACCCCATCAGAAAGAAACCAAGCAGAGCTGGAGGGAGTTTGATTGATTTATCCACTGAAGATACAAGTTTCAGTTTAATAACACCATTTTGTCCGGTTACAAACATACTAAAAACCTACAAAAAGAAAAAAACAAGTTACACCCATATACACGGAACGCAGGTATAAAACCAGCACGGAAGCGCCGAGGAACACGAACATGAACAGGATCTGCAGCAGGGACAGGAAAGACACGGAGTTACATCATGTCTGTGGGTCACGCCGGGGTGGTTCAGACGTACTAACAATTAGAGACAACTTCAGCTATGGAAAATAATTAGTGCCGCAGCCTGGCAAAGAGGTCAGAGCCAGGCGGGTGGGTTTGTCCCTCCCTTTCCCCAAGCTGGTCCAAGGTCAGTGCGTGGGTTTCCCTTTTATCCCTCTGTCTGGCGTTGATGGTGCTGGCCCTGAGCAGCCCTCGCTCCGACATCCCCGCACCAGGGCAGCTTCCCTGCAGCCAGGGGCAGGGAAGGCTGAGTTCTGGCACCAGAGTCCAGCCAGGTGAAATCTGATCCCCCCTGAAGTCGCTGAGCATCCCCTCAGACAGTGGGGAGACACTGTGACCTCTTTCCTGGGACAATGTGGCAGAGATGTGAGAGGACTCTCCAGGGAGAGCTCATGGCTCGGCTGCCTTGGGGATTTTTCACCCCCCAGGAGAAGATGAGGTTGGTGGCACAAGGCCCATAAGGGTTCTGGTGTTGGGGGGGGTGTGTCTCTCTAGCTGGGTGCCTGAAGAGTGAAACCTGCTGTGAATGTTGGCCATGGGAGGGGGAGACAGGGTGGGTGGGATCTGAGCCCAATCCAGCCCAGTGCCTCCCATTCCCTCCAGTGTTCAACCCCCTCTGACCAAATTCTGAGCTTCAGGGCAGGTGGCAAGGGTTGGTTGATGTGAGTGGGTGCTGCCAAAGAGAGCCAGGATGAGGTGCTCAAAGGGGACCCTACCCCAGGGACACCGAATCCCCCCTCACTCAGCATTTCTCTACCTCTGGCAGAGGGCACAAAGGTTTTCCCACCTGGATCACAGCTCCAAGCCCAGCCCTGTTGATAATGCCAAGGCTCAGCCAGGGGTTGGCTGGGTCTGGGGGGCACAGGGGTCCTCCACAGGGCAGGAGAGAGACCAGCCAGCCCCCAATGTGTGCTGGCAATGATGCCCTGAGCCTCAGCTTCTCACCTGTGAGTTTTGGGGAAAAGATTTTACAAGCTGGTCCCTACCTGCCACCACCAAGGAGAGCAAAGCTCAGCCCAAAGGGCCCTCAGCGCAGCCTGAGTGTGCCAGGAAGTGAAAGGTCAAGCCCCAGAGAGCAAGACCTGAACAAAAAGGAGATAAAGGGGCCCCCAGTCAGCTGTGGTGGGATTTGTGGTTATTTTGTGGGGGGAGCAATGGGCTGGCAGTGACAGGGAATGCCTGTGCATGGATGGGTGTGTGCCGGAGAGCCACGCGCAGAGCCAGGACATGGCCCCTCTTTCTGCCCTTCCACATGGCATTTATCAGCCCTGTCATTCTGGAATGGTACTTTTTCCTTATTCTGTTGATCTCCATCTCCCCTCAGATGAGAATGTTCCTGGATTTGAGCAATGCCTCCTCTGCTGTGGGAGGCAGAGAGGGGGCGTTTGTTTTATCTCCATCTCCTCCCCTCCCGAGCTTTGCCCCGGCCGCCCTCCTGCTTCATGTTACTTCCTCTGAAGCTGATAAAAATAAACATGTTTTCGTTTGCATCTATTGGAGTGCATTTTGGCTGATGGGGGGTGCTCCTCGAGGGACAGCAGCTGCACACATCTGGATCTGCTTTAGGAAAAAGTGCCTGGAAAAAACCCCCAAGGCCAGCACATGCACACGTGCAGGTACATGAGCCTGTGGGTCAGCTTTTTCTAGGGATGTAAAAAAAGGAAGGAGAAACCAAAGCACTGTTTAATGAGGAGGTGGGGGGACCTCCCTGATGCTGCTCCCCAAAAGCCAAGGCACACGGGTAGGTTGGGGTATGAACATGGAGAATTTCCAGACACTCCAAAGTGGCTTCTCTGCAGACTGGGAGCCCAGTTTTGGTTGTGGGAAGGGAGGGGAAGGGTTTGCGCTGCAAAAATAAAATTCCCACCTGGAGATTATTAACCTCAAAGGTTAATGTGCAAATTTTGTCTAAAGATGAAACATCCCTGTATGGAAACATCCCTGGCCCAGCATCTGCAGAGCACAGGGAGTACATGAACTCATCAGAAATATGTGCTGCTGGCCTCAAGGCCTTGGCAGGAGTCAGTAAAGCTGTGCTCGTGAGAGTCCCGTGATGTGCACACACACAACAATCATCTAACAGTCTTGATCCAAGTGATCCCTCTCCAGTCCTGCACTGGAGGGAAGTCAATGGCTGAACAGGTTTTTCCCATCCATCCCTGCCCCAGGCAGCAGCAGCTGTTTGAAGGGTGCCTCCACTGACACTCGAGGGATGAGCAGCCGCTGTGACACTCCAGTGTGAGCTGGAGGCAGCAGCTGCTGGCACCTTCACCACTGCAGGCTGGTGGGCTGAATTTTGGGGGTGCTGACTCCAACTGACAGCCCACCCCATGAGCAAAGCAGCATCACTTGTCACCCTGTGCCTGTCCCTTCCCTTTACAGCCCCCTGGACCTGGCACGCTGCCATGCCAAGGACAGCTGTGCCCGAGCTGTTATTGCCACCCAGCTCTCTGTGGATGCCCAGGATGTGCCACTGCTCCAGGCTCCACTGCTCCTCTCCATCAGTGGTCATGTGGGATGTAGGAAGGAAAGAACTGCAAGACCAGAGTGGCTGTAGTGGCATTATTGGAGTCCTAGGGCTATTTTGAGACATAAATAAACCTGTTCCTGGGGATGATTAAAAGCACAGGTGAGCAAAGCAGGAGTGTCTGTCTGTCTGTTTGCTCTGGAGGAGGGAGGGCAGCCAGGGGCAGTGACCACTGCCGCCTCCAGCAGTGCCCCATAGTGAAGGGATGTCCCCAAGGTGGCTGTAGGGATCCCAGTTGGAACTGAGGGCTTGTTGCCTGTCCAGCTGGCATCCAGGAGAGGAGCTGGTCTCTCTCAGGAAGCTGCCAGCTCTCCAGGACAGCGGTGGAGCAAGGCCAGAGGAAATCTCAGAAGGGAACCCTCCTCCCACTTCAACAGATAACATTGCCTTTAATGCCAGAGCTCTAAAATTAGCAGAGGCCTTTAGGGAAATATTGGGTGGTGAGGATTCCAAAGCTTCCCAGCACATCTGACATTTCATCCTCAATCCTTTGCCATTCAGTTCCCAGAAATCTTATAAATCTGACCACACGTGGGCAGGAGGCAACTTGTCTGCCTCTTCTCCCTTTTTCATAACTGCAGGGGAAACTGAGGCACAAGCCAGGCAGACTCACCTGGAGGTTCAGGAGGAGGTGGTGTTGAGTGCTCCAAGCCCTGCAGCCATGTTTTGGGGGGTGTGGGAGAAGCCTTTGTCAGGCACAGGCAGGAGCACTGCTGTCCCCAGGAGGGACACAGCTCCTGCGTGGGCTGGTTTCTACCAGGCACTTTATTTAGAGGAACCCAGTTTCACCACAGGGGCAGGAATATGCTCTATACAAGGTATTTATTAATTTTAACAGAGAAGGGACCTTTCCTCACACCCAGAAATCCCTCCTGATATGTCAGTGCCATCTTTCCTCCTCCTGGTGACAGCCTGATCCCCCTTCTCAGCAAGAGGGCAGAGCTGGGCAGACAGACCGACACACACCAGGCTCCCCAGGGCAGGGGCACATCGTGTGCCACCCAAGCCCATCCTCAGGGGGCTGAAGGGCAGCAGGTGGGGTCACCAGCTCTCCACAAGGATTCCACCTACACACCATGCTCTGAGCCATGAGGGGAGGCAGCCCAAAGGCATCCCCCTCTTTCCCACTCTCTGGTGCTGTGGGAGCGCTGCTCTCCCACCCCAGGAGGGTTTGCAGCAGCCAGGACAAGGACAGGGACTCTGGGTGACAGGAGAGGTGAGGGCTGCTGCCCACCTGGAGCACAGGGAGATGGGCACCCAGAGTGGCTCTGGCTGTCAGCCCTGCCACCCTGCCAGGTGATACAGAAAGTGCAAAGCAAAGCATTCTTGGTGCCAGTCAGAGGTCTCCATGTGTGCCTCCAAAAGCCAGGTTTGCCCCAGGGCTTTGGGTAGAAAGTGAGGGTTGTGTTGTTCCTCAGTGAACAGGGCAGCAGCACTTGAACAAGGGACTTTGAGATGGTGCAAGTGAGGTGCAGGATTTGGGAGGTGGTGATGGACAGGCCAGGACAGGAAGATGGAGCCAACAACCAATGCTCTCCCCTCGCCCCCTGCATCCCCTTCCAGCGTCCCCTGCAACTGTTTACCCCGACCCACCCACACCCTTCATGGTTCTGTGGTTTTTTTGGCTTACTTAGTTTGTTTTTAAACCCCGTGGAGATCAAATTGTGACTTGGCAGCTGACAGAACTGGCCCTACCGGGCTCCCCAAACCGAGCAAAGATCTTGAGAAGAGACCAGAGTGAAGTCCTGGGGTGAGCGAAGCCCTCCCTGCCCCTCTGGTGGCCCCCTGGGCGCTCACAGGGTGGCAGTGGGGTACTGGGCCCAGCCCACCTCCTTGTAGGCCGCTGTCACGTGGGTGTAGATGAGGGTCTTCATCTTGGTCCAGGCTCCGTGTGCCTCCGGGGTGAAGTCGTTGGGGTATTCCTCAGCAATGACCTCCAGCATGACCCCAGTGAGTTTCTGAGGGGAGGCAGACAGCAAGCAAGGGGTTAGTAACTCCAGGGAGCCGCTCACAGCAAATTTAGCTTTTTCCTACAAAAGCACTTGGATCCTGTCGCTGTCTGTCGGACACAGATGTCCTGAAGGTGTATTGACACCCCTGGGAGCAGACAGGACAAGTAACCAGCCTGCCCAGGCAACAGGGCACAGACCCAGGCATGAGGAGGGAGCTGCTTGCAAGCTGAAACATCTCCCCAGTCTGGGCACCTCAAATTATTTACAGAATCACGGAATATTCTGAGTTGGAAGGGATCCATAAGGATCATCAAGTCCAACTCTTAAGTGAATGGCCACGTGGGGATCAAACCTGTGACCTTGGTGTTATTACTCTAATTAGCCAAATAATTGAGTCCCTACTATTGTGCTTAATTTCCAAAAGAAGGGGGACACAGCCACAAACATGGACACAGCCAGGTGGGTTTCCCTGGGCAGGGGGAGGTCCTGAGTCCTCTGGCACTGGCTGTATGTGGGGATGGTGGTCTCCACAGGACAGTGCACAGTGGGACACTCCAGCTGTGTGGGGAGCAGCCCCCACATCCAGCCAAGGACAGGCAGCAGCAGCAGCTCACCACAGCTCTTGATCCCCTGCCCTCTTCCTAAAGCATCCCAAAGGTTATTTTGCTCCTATCCTTTACCTTAAAGTAGATGGGCTCCACTTTGTGCTTGAGGGCGTGGGCCTTGCCCACCAGGGCCAGGACAGAGGAGACCTTTTCAGAGTCGTTGAGGTTCTCCACCACAGTGTTGATGGCCCCCATGACCCTCCGGGCGTGCTTGCGCAGCTGCAAGCTCCTCTCCATCTCCAGGGGGTCCTCCATGTGTTTGAACTGGCTGAAGTACTGCTTGGCCGAGGGGAAGTTCACAAAAAACCTTCCAGAAAGAGCAGACACGAAATGCCATCAGGAGGGGGAGAGCAGGCTGAGGGGTTAAAGCAAAGCAGGAGGGATGGAGATGCTGGAAGCCAACCCCTGCATCTCACACGGCCAGGGCTGGTTTTCCTATCAAATTCCCTAGGAGCTGCAGCATTCAGCTGTCTGAAAACCAGCAGGTTGATGCCTTTTCCCCAAACCCCATCTGTTACAAGGTCATCACAGCTGGATATTCATTCTCAAAGCAAAAGCAAGACTGAGTTCTTGATGCCCAGAGATGCCACCCAGGTGTGCCCGATGCTGGATATGTGCCCACATATATCAAAACATCACAGTCCTGCCTCAGAGAGCTGGAGATGAGCATGAAAACCCCTCTTTATCCCATCCAGCCTCTCCTTGCCCCTCTTCCTTGCTCCCAAGGGCTTTATTTCTGCGTTGCCACCCAGAACAGTCTCCCATTTTCCAGGTTGCCCCACCTTTCAAGACCCCACCAGAGTCTCCAGCAGGACCTAAGGCCTGAGCTGATGTCACTGCTCATTTGTGACATTTTTCCCAGCACAAGGATACTCCACAAACTCACCACCCCCTCAGAGGAGGTGGGGGGGGGCCTGGGGACCCTCTTTTCTGCAGGATTAAATTAACCCCAATGAAATGCAGCTGAAATAAATGAAGTTGTGGTCACAGCTGATATGCTGAACTCCCCAGGGAGGTGGAGGGTTGGAGGGGGCAGGGAGTTGAGGGGCACAAGGTAACAGGGAGCAGGGCTGGAACCACCAATGCCAACACCACCCATGCCAGGATTGCAGCTGGGGCTGACACTTGAGTCACATTAACCACCCCCTTCCACCTAATTTATGCAGGAGAGAACCACGTCAGTGTTTGTTCCCCGCTTTCACCCAGCTCCTTCCCTCCTACGGGGCTCTCCCTGGCTCCTGGACTGGTGGAGGATGCTCAGGAGGCAGCAGAGTGCTCCCAGGCTGTCCCCCATCATTCCTGGACTGTCTGCTCCCCTTCCCAAGCACCATCCCAAACCATGGGAACCTGAACTCATCCCACCTCTCTCTCCAACCATCACTACTTCTCCCCAGAACCCGGTGGGATCCTCTTCCCCACTCACCACTCCATGAATAATCACAATATATTGAGTACCAGCCTCCTTTACCAGTTTGTTATCCTCCTTTTTCCCCCCTCCCTTCCTTCCCCCGCTCCCTTGGCTTGTGAAAGCTTGGGGGCATTGCCAAGGAAGCGGCATGAAGCAGCGCCTGGAGTACACCACCACTTCTGTTGCTTCCCCAAGGCATCTGGGATTCATCAGATGGCCCAAAATAGGTTTTGGAGGTGTGAAGAGTGTGCAGCAGAAAGGGTGAGGGAGGAAGGAAGGTGGAGGGGGGAGACAAGGTGTTGCTTTTAAAACCCAGAGGGGACCCATGACAAAACTCCTCTTGTTGTGCAGCCTCCTCCCCCAGGCACAGCTCCTCCTGACACATCTGGTCCCTGTCGGGAGAAATCTCTCCCAGGCCTGGCTGTCTCCAGCTCCTGCTGCCACAGAGATGTTCAGTCCTTCAGCCCAGAGCTCTCAGAGAGGTGCTGGGGGATGGAGCTGGCCAGGGCTGCATGGATAACATCATTCCCAGGATTTAAGACTTCTGCCCTGGACATTTCCTTTCCCCACAGAAGGGCAAATGTTCCAATCTGGTTTAATGGAACCGTTTTTTCCAGCTGGACTCAGCATCCCTCTGCCCCCATCCCATCCCTCCCCACTTCTACTCAAGCTGTTGCAGCTCCAGTCACCCAGCAAAGCCCTCCCACTCCAACAGGGATCATCCTGCTGGGGTCAGAGCTAAGGGTTTTACCATCCCTGCTAGTGGATCTTTCCCCTGAAGAGGCTCCCCCCAGGCACTGGGAGCAAGGGATGTCACTGGAAGTAGGACCTGCTGCCCCAGCCAGAGGATGGAGGCTGCCAGCTGGTCCCTGCATGCCTCAGCCTCTGAACCCCAGACCACAAGAAGCTCCCTGAAAAGCTGTATTTTATCTCAGCTGAAAGGCAGGATGTTCTGAAGGCATGGGAAGTGAGTTGAGAAAAGTTCCTGGTCTGGACCAGGAAGGGAATAGCAAGGGGGACTGACCTCTGCATCTCTAGGATTTAAAGTGTGTCCTCAACAAGAGAAAGGTCAAGAGGAGACCCTGAGACCGTCTCCTCCACCTCTCCCCACTTCTGGCTAGATACGCCCGGAGCAAAGGGTTAGTCAGTTAAACCCTCAAAATACCCCAAGCTGTGTAAGACCAGGCCAATGAAGGATCCAAACACTTGTTTTCCAACCTTTCCCTGCTTTGCAGACCCTCAGCCTGATGCCCCTACGGGAGCTGAGCCCAGCAGCCTTCCCAGGAGATCTGCCATCAGCACAGCAGAGGTGCTGGGGACGTAAAACCAGCAAACCCTCAGCTCGTGGGTTCAGTCCTGTGTCTGCTGGATTCCTTTGCTGGAGAACTGAAACAGAGGAGCCCTAAAACATCTTTGTTCAAGCAAACCCATGGATGGCCAGGGACCTGCAGCCACCTCTCCTCGGAGAGCAGCAGGCGCCTGCAGAAAGAACTTCTGCCTGGAGCAAATATTTGAGCTGTCAAACCAGAGAGAAGAAGGAAGGAGGCTCACTCAGTGGTAGTTGTTAATAAACAGAGAAGATTAATTTAACACAAAGGTTAAATATAACCAGAGGAAAGGAGGAAAAACAAAAGAAATAAAATAACTCCAACAATAGTGAAGTAGAAGAGGTGCTGATTGGGGTTTTTCCATCCTACAGAAAATTTTGAGAGTTCAAACCTGTCAGGCTCTGGAAGTTTTTTGGATCATTATGCATGTGTGTGTGTGGTTTGGGCTTTTTTCCTCCACCAGAGTCATTAAAAGAGGACATTTACCATTGCATATCACACAAAATGATGATTGATAGGAAC
Organism: Hylia prasina; assembly: GCA_013397195.1. Lineage (NCBI taxonomy): Eukaryota > Metazoa > Chordata > Aves > Passeriformes > Sylviidae > Hylia > Hylia prasina. The sequence continues at coordinate 1,246,955 of VYXD01006406.1, forward strand.
CAGATGCCTGCATACCGATCTCATTAAATTTCTTTTTAAGCGATTCCATTCTCCACCCGCTAATTTGTACTCTGCCAGCTACATCTGGACCCAGAGGACAGGATGTCAGGATTGCTTTTCCTCTCTCTTTTGCCCTTATAACAGCTTTAAGGACACAAGCATTCCCAGTAGCAGAGCCAAAGGAAATAATTAAGGTGCAAACCCACTGCAGTTACTGGAAACCTGTTTTCTGTTAGGGCAGAGTGGCATCTCCTCCATCTCCCCCACCTTCCTCCCCCTCCCCAGGGCATGCAGAGCAAATCCTGCATGGAGGAAATCTCCAGGCCCAGCCCCCTCCTTGCCTCCCCAGCTGGAAAGGGGACACCTAGATGCTGCCTGGTCCTCCCCAGCACCTAAACCCTTGCTGCTTCACTTACCCTGTTTGCAAATTGTGGGGTGAAAATGTTCATGAACCCTCAAATCTGCTGGGAGGCTTCAGCTGAACCCCCAGCCAGCACTTGGAGACTGCTTTTTTCCTAGATTTCCACAGAATCATTTAGGTTGGAAGAGGCCTTTCAGATCACCACGTCCAACTCTTAACCCAGCACTGCCAAGCCCTCCACTAAAACACGTCCCCAAGTGCCACATCTACACATCTCTTAAATCCCTCCAGGGTTGGTGACTCAACCTACCAATGCTTTCATGTTTTCTCTTGCCTAGTCCCTCTACGTGGGAGAAACTCTAAGGCAGCCTGGAGCCTCGAATGTCCCTTTTCAAACCTCTCCTTCCAGCTCCTCTCTGCTCGGGTGCCTACAAAGCAGCTGATAATGGGTAGGCAGGTGGTGTGTGATGCTGCTATTTATTATGCCGAGGGCTGTCTCACCGCTTCGCCTGCACGTTCCCCCTGCTCCTCACAGCCACCTGTAGCCCATCATCCCCTTTTCAGGCTGGGGAAATGCTCCTGGGTGCTGCCTGGGTATTTACCAAGCCCAGGGTGAGGAAGGTCTGAGCTGTGTCAATGCCACAGCTCAGCAGGACAGAAAAAGGCAAATCTAACGAGTAAGAAGAGGATGGTGCCTGCCTGCTCCTGTGTCCTCTCTCTGAAAGCTCCTGGACAGGTGGAGGTGGTGGTGGGCAACATCTCCAGCTTTGTCAAGGTAGGGCTGGAGGGAAAAGGGTCAAGCCCCCCATCCACACACTAATGCTAAATTCAACTTCTACAGCTGAGAGAAACGTGTAGCTGGCCTTCCTCCAGGTGAAGCCCACACCCCACTGCAAAGACTTGGGAGCAGAACGCAGCACAACACTGAACTGGACTCGGAGGCTGGAATGCCCCAATGCCCAAGGCAGAGGGACCAGGACACCCCAGTGAGGCTGGGAGTGGACCCAGCAGCAAAGGTTCCACCAAATACATGAGCTAGAAACCCCCAGGGGCATGTCCCGCTCACTTCTGTGTGCACAACTCACATCTCCAAGTCCTCACTGCTGGTCATTACCCCTACCACATATGTGGATTCAGCCCAAAGCCTCTTGGCTGCACGGATGAACCTTTAGGGTAGGGGCAAGGACAGCTTTCACGGGAGAAGTGAATTAACAGCACCAAAGTGGCTTTCCCTCGTGTCTCTGGAGACCTACCTCCCTTGGAGCTGGAAGAAGACCCCTGGCTGGGTAGAGGGGTGGGTGACACACATCCACAAGGACGCTGTTCCACTACAGCTGTGAACCTGTGCATTACCGGTGTCCACAGCCGCCTCTCCCGTCCAACGCTCCCTTGGCGATTTCCAGCAGCCCCGGCTCAGCCTTGCCTGTGCCGGGGCAGGATCGCCAGCCAGCCGGCACTCTGAGTTCCCCAGGCACGCTCGGCCTGGCCGGGGCTGTCCTGTTGTTTCCCTGCCGTTCGTGAGCCCCGAAGCTCCGCAGGCGGGCGCTCGCTGAGCCGCGTCCGGGCGCGGCCCCGCTCCGCCGCGGCAGCCGCATCAACGGGGCCGGTGGCAGAGCCGCGCTTGGCCCTCGCCGCGGGCTCTGGAGGAAAGATTGTCGCGGCTGATGGCACGACCCGTCCTTAGCCACAGCCAGGGAAACTGTCCGGGGAAACTGCTCGCCCTCTGTGCCCTTGCTTGCCTTAGTCAGGGATGTTCTTGCAGCTCTCAGCGTGTTGAGTGGGATTTTTTTCTACCCCCACGCGGCTTGCAAGTGATGCAAGGGCAGCACGGGGACAGGGGACATGGGAAAGGCTCTTCTCTGGACATTCCAAGAGCTGCTGGCAGCTCCGAGGTGGCGGCCGGTGCGGGATGTGCCACAGGCATCTCCACACAGCTGCCTTGGCCATGAAGATGCCAGAAGGGCCGGTCCCAGGAGCTGTGATCAGAGACAACGCAGTCGTAGGAGAAGAGGCTGTTTTGAGACTGAGCTTATTAAACCCTCACTCGCCCCCTCACTGCTCATGGAGTGGTTGTTAGGTTGGGAAATGTCCCTTGTGCTTGCCTGTGCCAGCAGAGCAGAGCCCTGCTGCTCTCTGGCTCTCCTTGTCCCCATAGAAACATCTCCCCAGCCTGACTACAGCCATTCGTGAGCGTGGGACAGGGACACTGCTGCTGGTCTTTTCACTGGGCCCTTTTCAAAGAGAGATGTTGCATCTCTCTGAGCCACTTTGCCCTGAAATGTGTCCTCCATCAGCTGGGAATGGAGCCTTTCCCTATGGATGCCTCCTCAAAACACATGTTGGCTTTGGGGGTAGCTGCAAAATCCCTTCTTTAAATGTTATTTTTGGGTAGATTCAATCCATACTTTTTTGGTTCAGCTGGGAAAAAAAAGGTTTTATGCATTGCCAGACTCATTACTCAGATTTTTTGCTATTTTAACCTAGAACTCACAACAATGTCTGGCATCCAAGGAGTGCTTTCATATTTTAAAGCTCTTTGCAAACTGTCTGAATCCAGGTGTGTTTGCTCAGACTAAGCAGCCTTCGAAATCCAGGGGTCTGATCCTGCATTGGCAAACCTTTTGCTTCCCCTCCTACACCTCTTGAGGGGGAAAGAGCACATCAGGAGTGACGGAGAAGGCGGAAATTTGGAAAGCTGATGGCTCTGAAGTGCAGACAGAGGGAACAGTGATGGAGGAGCACAGCCTGTGGTGCCTGAGCCAGGTTGTGTTGCCTGCATTTGGCATGGCATTAACGTTTGGTCCAGATTCTCCTGGGATCCAGTAGAAACTATCCCTGGGTTTTATCCCCTGCTGGAATCCATGAAGTTTTGTGGTCTGTGCCTATGGTACGTGTGTGTGGGTGTGGGAGTGAGCATGGGCCGGCCGGGACAGACTGTGGTTTTAGCCCTGGGGTGCTGGGCTTAGTTGGGGCCTGAAAAGGAGAGAGGGTCCCAAACCTCCCCTGACGTTCATCCCTGGGTGCTCTCAGCCCCTCTGTGCTGCAGAGGGCTGAGACACCCCCGGGGTGTTTGCATCCCCCAGCTCTGTCTCAGAGGATTGCCTATAAACTATTGGAAGGAAAAAAAGGGGGACCCTGGGGAGGGACAGCCACATGCTGGAGGGCTCCTGCACTGCACAGCGAGGGCTAATGCAGGTTCTGAAGGTTGCCCTGCTCTCCAGCTGTGAGCCCTGTGGTGAGGGAGGGTTCAAAAGGACTGATGCCTAAATAACAGATGGGGAAACTGAGGCACAGCAACGAGCCTAGGGGCATGGGGAGGCTACCAGTGAGCTTCACCCCAGGACTCCCAGCCAGCCCGCTTGGGAACCAGGAGGCACAGCCCCAGATGAGCAGCTCCAGGCTCCAGCTCCAGCCCCAACTCCTACTCCAGCTCCAGCAAGGGTTAAGGCAGCTGTGAGATGGAGGCTGCAGAGGCCCCTGAGCTCCCGAGGAGGAAGATGAGCGTGTCGAGGAGACTCTGCTTCCTCCGGGGCGAGGCTCCCCACCGAGGAAATTGTCGATTAGTGACATAGTTTTAACCACAGAGCGCAGATTCCCAGGATCCGGTGGCCGCTCAGCCGTAGTGCCCATTATTCTTGTTTGTGTCCCCCGGGGTCCCAGAACTCTGTGAGATCAGGGACCCATTGTGCTAGGGCAGGACCCCAGGGGTTTGCTGTGGGTTCAAGCACCAGCAGCAGCCACGAGGGATAGGAACATGATGCCCATCTCTGTGTCTCAGTTTCCCCACCTGCAAAGCATGGAAAGGCTGGGGGTGGAGGGGTGGGATGGTGGTTAAGGGCAGAGGGGGCTGGGCTGGGTTCCTACAGGATGGCAGCACTGCAGACCCCCCATCCCTGCCTTTTGGGGGGCACTGCTGCATGCGTCCCTGTCTCCACCCCTGGGGCACAGAATCAGGCCCCAGATTAACTGCTGCAACTCCCCAGCCCTTCTCACATGGGAAAATGTAATTCCCTGCCCCTCAGCTGCTTTGAAGGGATGGAGAGAGGATGGAGCAGGTAAGCAGGGAGAGACCCTCTGCCACCAGACACAGCCAAGTCCCTGGTCACAACCCTGACCACAGAAGTGCTGACAGATTTACCTGCTCTCACCACTCTGCCAGTGAGGGTTGCACCAAAGGGGGGTCCACAGCCACAGCTCTCCCTTCCCTCTCCTTGGCCGCACCTGTGCGAACCCCTTTCCGCCTCAGTCTCCCCAGCTAGGTGAGCAGGAGCACCAGGTGGGCAGGCTGACCGGGGCAGCTCCCAGCCCCCGGCACGCCGTGTGTGTGTGCCCACCCAAAACGCACCGGGTCACCTCGCACCGACCCCACCAGCGGCCGCGCACTGCCCCCTCCCCACCCCGACCTCGGGAGCTGCTGAATCACGTCTTGGGAAGCGGCTGCCGCCGGCCCGGGCTCCCGGCGGCCTCCACGCATGACCCACTTCTCCCGGCGGCTGCTGCCAGCTGCCGAAGCAGCCGGAGAGCGGCTCCAGCCCCGGCCAGGGCTGCCCTGCTTTCGCCCGGCTTCCCCAGGGAGCTCAGGTGCAGCCCCGAGCTCACAGCGGGGCTCAGAGCAGGGCTCAGGGACCTCTCTGGGGACACGGTTGGTGACCGGGGGGAAGCTTGTGCTGTGTGGGTGCAGGTGGATGTGCTGCTCCAGCCGGTGCTGCTGGAGGGAATGGCACCTCTCCCAGATTGCATCACTATCCCCAGGGGCATGCATAAGGCCAGACATCACTAAGTTTTCCAGGGAAGCTCTGGCTGAGGGAGCCGTTGGTGGGTTTAGCTGGGATGTGCCAGGGCATGTGTGATGACTAAGGATGTAAAGGCTTCCAAAACACCCTAGCAGGCAGTTCTGTCCTGCCCTGTTGTCACAGCAGTAGAAAACCTTCATCACAGTGCACAACTCTGCCTGGATTAAAAAGGAAACAAAACCAAAAACCAAACTGGACCAAAAACTTCTGCTGGGAAAGTTTGAGCTGAGACCAGAGCTCAGCCCCCCAGTCCCCGCTGCCACACCTCAATTCCCCTCATGCCCAACCCTGCTCCAAGCACCATGAGGACTCCAAAAGCAATGAGTTGTCTGGGTGAATCCCCCATGGCGTTGCCACAAGTCCCTCAGTGCCAGCCGTGGGCACTCAGCCACCCTCCCTGTGTCTGTGGGCAGTGGGCACCTGGAGGTGCTGGAAGCTGTGGTCATGGCATGACCCAGGTGCTGGGCCAGGGGGGTGAACATGCCTGGCTGGTGGCCAAGCCCTGAGCTGAACCTCATGGGATGGGGCTGAGGGCAATCTTGTAACCCCCAGATCTCTGCCGTACCTGCTTCAAACCCAGCTTAGGTGGGCTTGGTGTCCCCAGCCATGGAGCTGTCACACCTCCTGACTGCCCTGAGTGCCTGCAGGGGGTGGGGGCCATGGGAGAATGGGCTCAGATATCAGCTGGCTCTGAGAGAAGGAAATGTTTGTGAAGGAAGTGGAGAGGCAGCTCCAATGTCATTTTGAAATCTGCAAAGGGGTCTTGGTAAGAAAATCTCATTGCAGTTCTGGCAGAGAGCCTGGAGGGGAACTGGCTCTGCTCACTGTGATGTCCAGGGAGGCTCTGCTCCCTGCAGACCCTGTGGGCTCAGGGCTTTAGCTCAGTCAATTGGAAAACTTTCAGATGATAATTAGTAAACAGCGCATCCATCCAAGGGGTTCCCTGTGCACCCACAGTCTCCTGCTGCAGGAGAAAATGGGAAGGACACAACCCAGTCTCAGGTCTCCTATCCGGGGTGCGTTTGGTCCAGGTGGGAGTCTGACCAGGAACATCCCAGCATTACTGACCCCAACGATGAGTGGTGTGACTCTCTGGACAAGATCTTTGCTGTTTGCCAATAGGACATTGCAGGCATCTCTCCTGCCCCTCTCCTTGCCCTGCCCATCCTCCCACCCCCTCCTAAATAAGGGAAACGGCCTGTTGGTGCCATACCCCACTGATATCCCAAACTCCCGGTGCCAGTGGGACCCTGTGGGATTTCCACTTGGCGCCTTCCCGGTGTACCCGGACATGGTTTTACTCCCAGACAACACAAGAACCCCCACCTGCCTCTCCTCCCCCCCTCCAGNCAGATGGTGCCCTCGGAGACACACCTGCTTGGGTTTTATCTTGGCTCCCAACTTGCATTATTTCACCCACCAGCCTGCTACGGACCCGTGCCATCCGCACGCCTCTCCCTGGGGGGGGCAAAAACCCCAGACCCCCAACCCACCCGAAGCTGGGGCTGAGCTCCCCCCGCC
>VYXD01006406.1:1254587-1299260 GCA_013397195.1 Hylia prasina
GGATGAGAGAGATGTTCTGGGCAACATCAGGACGGGGCTGGCGGGGGGAGGTAGCGCTGGAAGTTTTTTTTCCAGCCCTTTGTAAACAGCTCAGAGGAAATTCAGAATCCAGAGTGCTGAGTTAAAGTTAGCCCAACCTGGCCGCGCTGAGTTCTGCCCCGGCTCTGCTCTTTGCACTCCCTGATTTTGCAGGAGGTGGTGTACGGAAGGACAGACCCCTCACCTCCAGTTCTTGGGCTGCGAAGGGAGTCGGGTCGAGAGGGGAGCACGAGGCTTCCCCACTGCGAGAATCTCTCTGTCCCCCGAGAGAGATCATGGTCTGTCCCATAGGGACTTTTTTGATGGTGAGAATTTGCTCTCCCTTCTTGGGGCAGGACCCAGCTGAAAGGGATCCAGAGTTAAGGCACTTGTGAAATGAAGGTATTGTCGATTGCATCGCTCCTGGCAGCGCCTTGGCAGGGAACATCTCCACTCCAGGCTTCCCGCCGCCTTCGTGGGTGTGCTTTTGGGGCTGGTTTTTAGCCAAATGCCATTCCCAGCTCCCTGACAATCCGGCGCGTTAAACCCACAGCACAGTCCATTTGCACAGAGAGCAGGAAAATGCTACGGAGACTTGTAATAACCGCGAGTGCCCCAGGGGGGGATCAGAGACCGGCGGAGCAGCGAGTGCGCCCCGCCGCCTCCCGCAGCCGCTGCGCACTCTGCCCGGGCAGACGGGCAGACAGACGGACAGACGGGCTGGGGGGTGGCTGAGCCCCTTGAGGAGCTGGAGCTTTGTTACTGCAGAGCCCTCGAGGCTTTTTGCTGTATTTCTCCTCCAGCCTTGGCCACCTCCCCATTAGCAGCCGCCAGACTGGTGGTGTCAGCAAATTTGCTCTTGCAGAGCTAATGAGAGCTGGTGGAGAACATGCTGCCCACAGATCCCCCGCTGTGGGACCCCAGGGAACATGTGCTGGGACAGACCGGGAGCCCCACACATCCCTGAACCTCTTGGCTGGAGAGCAAAGCTCAGCTGCAAGCTGCTGAACCCACCAGTGTGACAACAACAGAGCAGCGTGGCCAGCCCGACCCGGCCAGAGGTCAGGAGTGGTTCAGTAGCACCACCACCAGCTGCTGAATCATCAGATTTTCACCAAGTTTGGATTTGCCTTGTGCCCATTAGCCCCTGGGATGTACAGCCATGAGCGCCCGCTCAAACATTAATTACAATGTCCCCAGGTGATCACCCGGCCACCAGAGAAACCCCTCTGGACCTGGGACAGCACAGTCAGGCTTATCACCTTCCCTTGGGGTGCAGGGGAGGAGGTGCTTTAGCCTTAGCTTAAACCCAGAGAGATCCAGATTAAACCCAGAGCAAAATTGCAATGCAGTGCAAGTGCTTTCAAAAAGGGGAAAAATCAAATACTTACCAACACTGTGGGATAACCTGGGTCAAGTGTTGGTTCTCGCCTGCTGTGTGTTTAAGGAAAAGAAATCTTTGAGCTTTTGTACCTGGTGTCATAGTCCACCCCAGGCTCACAGCCTGGCACATGGTTCTGGGTGCAGCAGGTGCTTTTCCTCACTCCCTGGCACCAGGAGGCAAAATATCTGGGCTCAAAGGTCTGGGCTCAAAAGTGTCCATTTAAAAATATTTAAATATTAGAAAACATTAGAAAAGTAAGTGAGAAATCCCCCAGCCTTTTCCAAGTCTCTGCCTCCCTGTCTGGGCTCATCATGTCTGGCCCTGGCAGGAGCCCAGCCCTGCTCCCATGTTCCACAAAAGGAGATGGGGAGTAAAGCAGTGGTGATTCTCCACTGCCTCTAAATCCCAAACGATCTCTACAGCCCTGCATTTCTGCGTCTCGTCCCAGACGTGGGACATAAATCAAGGGCAGGAGTGCTGTCACGTGCCTGCCACCCGTTTCCATGGTTTCCCATGACTGTTGCTCTCAGGGGCTTGGGGTTAGGAGGCGACTTATTCCAGAAGGAGAAAGATGCTGCCTTGACACCACTGCTGCCTGCTGCCCAGAGGGGAGCTCAGCACGGTGCCTGCTGCTCAGACAGGGCAGTCCAGGACCATGGGGCTCAGGGAGGGGGACAGAGAACTTGGTCCCTGTGGCCAGTGCAGGGACTGAGATGGGGTCAGCCTGCATAATCTGTACTGAAGAAATCAATCCATCTCTCTCAGATCCTGATTCGACACCCTGATCCCTCTCCCCTCACCTGCTGAGCATCACAGCCCTCCTGCTTTCCATCTCCTTCCTGTGGAACTGTCCCCGTGGTGTGGTGACACTGTGGTGCCCTGTCCCTGCTGAGCCTGAGCCTGCTTCTCCCAGAGCTTCTGCACAGCAGGAAGAGATCAAATGCTTGTTCAAGCCATCCCTCGTCTTGGCTTCAGAAGGTGAGGATGGATTTCCAGGCCCTCCAAGTCTCTGTTTGTGGCATGCCATGGTCCTGAGGGGTCTGTACCCACCTGCCGACGGCTTCTCCCACTCCTCCCGTGCCCTCCCACATTGCCTCTCCTCCTCTCATGTGCTGGGTGCAATGAGAAATGTACTTGGCTCCTACTCCTTGAGTGGGAGGTGCAGGCAAAAAAACCCCAAGGCTTCAGCTCCACAGCATGTGGGATGTGGATGATGGCAGATCCCCACCTTTGACTTCTCCACTGTCTCTGGGGCACAGGCAGACACCCCAAATCCAGACCTTCGGGTCTGGGTCCACCCTTCCTGGTGCATGGGGACAGCCTTGTTATTTGGCTGCTGGAGAATAAAAGGTCACTTCTTGGGTGCTGTGCAATGTCAGTTCCCTGGGACCTTCTGAGAGACACCATTACTTGGGGTGGTCTCAGGGAGGCACCACGTGAGATCCATCAGGGAGTGCTTTGGGAAGGAGCTGCAGGAGCTGCCCCAAGGTGCTGGTGGGATTCCAGGGGTGCAGCAAGGATCCCTTCTCCAGTACCTCAAGAAACCAACCTGGCCAGAACAGGAGCAGCCCTGGGATTCTGAGTGGAATAAGGCTGAAGGCACCAGTGTGGTGCATGCCAAGTTGGGTGTTCCTCCTTCGTTCTCCTCCCAGAGTCACTCCAGGCTGATGCAGTATCTGACCTGGAGATATTGGATTGTCACCCTGACCTTTGCTAAAGCAAAGCCTCTGGTTGCCAGCCCAGCTCACCCAGCAATGCCCTCAGCAGTCCAGGCCTCTCTCTTCCCATTCCTAAACCAGCCCTGCTGCCAACTACAAAGTCCTGGCCCGAAAAGGAATAACAAGACTTTAGGAATTGGCTTTGCAGTGCTGCTACCAAGGGAGGGAAGGATTTAGCCTAAAGCCTGTATAAATGCTCTGTGTTTATTGCAGGTTTCCTTCCCCCAGCTTCTCTGATCCCAGGAGACCTGTGGGCAATCCTGATGCTCCAGCTCTGTACTGGCAGTACCTGTGCCCTGAGACACCTCTGCAGGATGAGGCTGGAGAACTAAAGGGGCTGTGGGCAGCAGGACCCCCCCAGATCCAGCTGGGGTTGGATTGCTGCCTGACTCTCCATCCCAAGGCGGGGGTGATCTCCGTTTAATCACATGGTCATTGTTCACATTGCTGGAAGGCTTTGTCACCAATTTACTCAGAAAGACCTGAAGTACAGAGAAACTGGGATTTCCCCTGATCTGTGTCTTCAGCTTGGCTGGGAAGAGACGCGCCAGGGAAGTGACAATGACGGGAGCTGCTGTCCCCTCCCAGCGCTGGGCAGCTCTGTGATACCTGGGCTGCGGTGAGGGGCACAGCCGGGAGCAGACATTCCTCTGCTGATGGAATCCAGCCTGCAGGCGGTGCTGCCGGAGCTGTGGGGAACGTGCTTAAACGACCATCCCCTTCTGACGTGGGAACGGGCTTCCTCTGCTCTGGGGTCCAAGTCCAACAAATGTGCCTTTGTGCAGACTGAGCTGCCACCAGAACAAACCTTCCAGTGGCACCGTGCCCCGAGCCCCAGCTCCCAGAGGGGACCCCAAACCCTGCAGCCACTCCAATCTCAGCTCACCACCCCCATGTGTGGGAGCAGGAAGGTTGGGATGCTGGGGACTGGGACAGCAGCAGCACCGAGGGGACGCCTGGGAAGGGAGCATGGGATGAAAACCCTTGACAGCAGCAGGCAGGGTGGAGGCACTGGGTGTGATGGTGAAAGTACAACCTCCCCGTGACCTTAAACCTTATGACAGCTTTTCTGGCTTCCTCCCAGAAAAATCCCTACCAACCCACATAATCTAAAAACCCCCAAGGATTAGGAAATCCAGGGGAATAGGAAGAAAGGAACCCCGGGAACGAGGCTGGTGCTGCCCAGGACTCTCTGTCAGGACAGGGCAGGGCAGGGTGAGACCATACCAAGACAACTCTGGAGAACACTTCCAACCCAGACCAACCTGTTCCTGGGCTGGGAATGTTGCAAAAACTCCCAGTTCCACACTGGGATTTGAAGAAACTGAAACCTTGTGATGCAACTGGGGGAGATGAAGCAAGAGACACTCAGGAAGCAGATGACAGATCCAGCACCCCAGGGCTTCATGAACAAGGCATTAGCCAGCTGGTAAACTTCCCCAGACCCTGAACAGCCTCTGGTATCACCAACTTCCCCTTCACCCCCAGTTCCCAGCTCTTCCCCCCTGGAGCACAGCCCCTGTCACAGCCAGACCCTTCACTGGTAAGCAAGGGTGGCAGGGTTACTGGGAAACAAGTCACCACTTCCAAACTGATTCTCTTTGCTGTTCTTTTCCTTCCTGAAGCTGGTCTGAGCATGGCAGGGGTTGCTTAGGAAAGCCAATAAACTAATATATTCATATCATCTCACATTTGGTGCCAGGACATGAAGTAAACACCGTCAGAGACTTTGCTCTGGTTCAAAGACAAGCCCTGATTCTTATTCTGATCACATTATCCATGCTCCTTGTACAGCTTCATTGATTCATATCTTAAAAAGCAAAGCCTTCAAAACCCATTGCCTGCCCTGTCATTTCAGCTCTGCTCTCAAGGGCCAGGGCAAGAAGCATTAACTAATCTGCTCACATTACCTTGACTTTGAACCAAGCACCTCTCAGCATCAATCAAGAGTGTTTGGAGGTGATACATTCCTGCTTGGGGGGTGAGTTTTGGCTGCCAAGGTCACCCAATGACCTCAGTGCCAAAGTCAATCGATTCCAGAAGATGTGTTTTGCATTCCAGAGGTCACCCAAGTGAGTGCAGGGGCCAGCACTCAGGCACTGGCCCCTGCACCAGGCTGCCTTTCACACTCGGGGGCACCCAGGGCTTGTGACCACAGGGGGAGGTTTGAGCAGCCCGGTGTTGGTGCCCTGTTTGATTAGGGAGGGCTGTGTGTTAATAAACAAGACCCTGAAGGAGAAAGCTCAGGGTGATTCCTGGAACCCTTAGGCAGCATCTGGGGTGCAAGAACGGGGACCTTGCTTGATGTCAGCCTGGCTGGGTCTCAGCAAGGGGAGAAGAGTTTACAAGCAGCAATGTCCTCCCAGGGATTACGAAACCCAGGCTGCTGATTGCCAGGGAAAAGAAGGTCCTTCCAGCCTCTTGGACTTCAGCTTAGCCAGAAGCCACTGTTTATTTGGCTCCAGTGACTTCCCAGCATACCGGACCATGCTCCTGGGGGCTCAGCATGCTCCAGGGTGGCTGGCTGGGACACGGGGCTTGGCCACCCCACGCGCTCCCCGGTGCCTTGCGTAAGGCAGCTCCGCACCCTCCGTCCAGCCTGACTTACACTCAGGAAGGAATTATTCACTCTTGTCTCCATCTGGCTCCAGGACACACTTGGGATGTTTCTTCCACCACTCTCACAAAGGTTTCCCATCCTGCCGCTGCCAGTAACGAGGCCAGGTCCATCCCCTTTGCTCCCGGCTGACCCCCAAGGTCAGGAATGGGGACTGTTTACTGGATAGCCTTAGAGGAACTTGGTTTTACTGACATTTCGAGTGCTGCTTGAGACTGTTGTTTTCAGGGCTTGGAGTACTTTGAGGGGACATGTCCACCAGGAGTGAATTAACCACAGCTGTCCCAGAGCCCTGCCATGGCTGGACTTAGAGGGCTGGATGGGGATGGAAAGCCAGGCCTCCTGGAAAGTTCTGTTTTGCTTTCTGTCAGACCCAACGACTCAATGAACCCAGACCCATCCAGGTTTTTTGATTTGGTTCTGGTTTCAAAACCCTTTCGCAGGAGGAAGCTGTTTTTTGTCTGAGTTATGGGAATGTCCAGACTGGGGCTTTTCTCAGCTACCCTGCTGAAGCCAATCAAGTCCATCCCATGTCAGCTCCTGCCTCATGCCCTGGGGCCAAAATGGAGCTGGGCATGGGGAGAACCCTCAGGGTTGTGTGCACAGCCCCAAAGGGAGACACATCCTAACTTTGATGAGCAACAGTGTTAGACTCCGTGGATCAGAGCCCACTACCACAGTGTCCATGTGGGACAGGCAGTGCTGGGGGTGGAGGCAGAGAGCATTCACTGGAGGACCCTCATGGCAAAACCCCACCTGGGGGCAAAACCCCACAGCCAGTGTCTGCAGCTCTTTGTCTGCTCCAGGGCTCTTCTCCAGGTGAGCACCCTCACCACCACCAAGCCCCATGTGTGTGTCCACAGATCTGCATGGCACACTCAGCTGTGTGTCCCCTGCCCTTGCCCCTGCCCCTCCTGCAAAGATGCTTCCCAGTTATTCTCTTTAACCTAAACCCACAAGGTCATTCCAGAACATGTTCTGCTTTGCAAAGGTCTGAGCTGGGACAAGATGTGTGAAGGTGATTCACGGCCCATGGAGTTTAGAGTGAAGGGAAAGGCTTCTCTGGCAAGAGAATGGGATGGGCAAGGAGATCTGGGGGAGAGCACAGGGCCAGAGCAGCTCTGTGAAGAAAGGTGTGTGTGCTGCTGAGCCATGGGAGAGTGGGGAGGAGGAGGCAAGCCCAGCCCGGATGAGGAAAGGATGCAGACAAGGTCTTGGGATCAGCTGGCTGAGACGAGTCCACAGGGAATTACAGGCAGATCTGAGCCTGTCAGATTACTGGAGCCAGGAACGGGGGGAGCGGGTTGGGGCAGGTCTGGCAGGAGGAGGGACGGAGGAGCTGGAGGGAAAGAGATGAGCAGGGGAAGGTGGGCACATGGAAAGGGGGGAGAAGAGGGGAGTACCCAGCCATGGTGGTGTGTGATGGGGGCAGGAAGACAGACTGGGGGTGCCATGGGGTGGATGAAGTGGGAACTGACCTGGTCCGTGATGACACGTCACCCCCAGCACCCACCTGGCCAAGGTGCAGGGCTGGGACCAGTCAGGACAGGAGCACCACACACAAAAACCAATTAAATGCTCACAGACCATCTCTGGGCCTCCCTCCCATCCAGAGGTCAGAGGAGAGCGTCCTCATTTGCTGCCTCTTAAATACATCTGATCCTGCCTTAATTCCTCCTAAAACCTTCCCTGAGAGCTTTCAGGTGGCTGCTGGGGAGAGGCACCCATGAGCTGGGGTGGCAGGCCAGCCAGGCACGTATGACAGCCCTGGGCTGAGCAGTGCCTCCAGAGGGGTATGAAGGGCTGTGGGTGCTGGTGGTGATGGAGGCAGCGCCATGTGCACCACCATCCTGATCCTGGGTCCACTGGTCCTCCTGCTGCGGCGCCGCTTCTGCAACAAAGTCGAACCGTACGTCCTCTCCTGTCCCCCTCCTGTCCCCTCAGGGCTCTGGGGCTGGGGATGGAAGGGTGGGGGTGGGCCCTGGGGTGGAGGATCTCACTCCTCAACCTATGTTGTATTCCTGGAGATATTTGGTTCTTCCTTTTTGGTCTCTGGATGACACCAGGAGACATTCGCTTGAGCTGGGTAGAGAGGAGCCTTCTGTGATGTGCTCTCACCTCCTCTCCGATGCACCAGTGCCAGTAAGGAGGAAATGCAGGACTGGTCCTCCTGTTTGCCTGGTGCAAAGGGATGAACCACCAGGACGCCTTTACATGCACTGATCAAGGTGTTTCCCAAATGGAGCAGTCCTGTAGCCTGGCTGCCTGTCGTCATGCCTCACCTTGGGAGGAGATTGAGCGGTGATTTCAGCTGTGGGGACATCACCAGGCTGATACTGACACTCAACTGGTGTTAAACAGCCCTGGGGAGGTCCTGCTCCATCCTTGTGGTTCTGGGAGGTTGGATGAGTGTCTGGCTATGTGAAATGCTCGAGAGCATCAGCTGAATGTTGGCTCTGAGAAGAGCCAGCAGCGACCACCCCACACCCTGTTGCGCTGTGCTCCGTGTTCACACACACGCTCACACTCATCCTGGCTCCAAGGCGAAGGCAGGGAGCAGATGGGAAGGGACTTGCTGCAGTCCCACACCGAGGCAATGACAAAGCTGCGACAGGAGGGCAGGGTCACCTCCTGCTCGGTGCATCCCCGCTGCACCACGGGCACGGTGCCGGCGGCTGCGGCTTCCAACTACCTGCAGCTCCCCGTGTCTTTTGGGACGGAGTCTCGTTCCCGTTCGGCACTCGCTCGGCTTCAGCTCGGTGGCAGCGGGGCCGGTGCTCACGGCGAGCCCGAGCATCGCCCCCGCTCGCTGTGCAGCCGCCTGCTCCAACAGCAGCCTCAGCTTAGGAGGTTTCCGCTGGAGACGCGCAAATCTATTTACCAGAGGAGACTGGAGACATCTGAAGGTGGGGAGGTCAAATTGGCACTTAATGAGCCGATTAAGTCAGGGAAGGGAGAAACAAGACTCAGAACAGGGAAGGCATCTCCTGGCCTCTGTGCCCCCGGCTGTCCCTGTGCTACCTGCAGCACCGGCTGAATTAAACACTCATTAAGTGTCTGAGCAAATGAGCTGCAGAGGTGGGGGCTGTCTCTGGGCAGGGGTGACTGGCAAGGCTGGTAACCTGCAGGTCCATCCCTTGGGAAGCTGCAGGAGGAATGGACAGATGCATGGCTGGGGGACAAGTCACCTGGAATGATGGCACCGGAGTTGGCAGTGTGCAGGCAGCCCCAGCCCTGGACAGGCAGGTCCAGCTGCAGCACAAGCCCTGCCCAGGGGAGCAGTGTGCAGGGTCAGCTTCTTAGGAGCAAGCAGTGAATAAAGCACAAATCTGTGCACCAGGAGATAGGAAGGAGCCTGGAGCTGAAAAGGCTGAGGCTGGGACAGGCATGGTGCTGCCCTGGCTACTTCCACTCAAGGCAGGGTTGGCACTCCTTCCACCACATTTAAACTGCAGGCCTGTGACCTGGTCAGTCCTTTCACCCAACTGGCTTCATCACCACTGCTGCTGTCATCATCATCATCATCAGCAGCAGCAGCAGCTGCAGAGCATAGGGAGAGAATGTGGCTGGTGCCAGCACCAGCAGCAAAAAGCTGGAAGGAGCACAAGGGCTCCCATCACAGCATGGACCTGGGAGCATGAGGGAGACTCAGAACTGGATGGCCAGAAAAAACTTGCTCCAAGCCCTGCTGCAGTCTTCAGACAGGCACCTGGTCTGGATGCAGCCCATAGAAAAGCCATACACTACTGGATTAGTTCATTTGGTGATTAATTGCTCTCACCATTAAAGACCAATGGCTATTAACAGCTTTTCTACTTGATCTATTTCGGACATTCATCTACTTGCCCTGCTTGGTGCTGGCATAAATCAGAGCTGTTCTACTGACAGCTTTACACCAAGAGAGATTCTGTTTCCAGATTTTCATGTCCTGGAAAAGAAAAGCAGCAGAGGCAAGACAAAAATGTGCTTCTGGGCAGGGGCTGGGGAGAAATGGTACAGGAGACCAAGGCACAGTGGACCTCATGAAGGGCAGGCAGCATCCTCAAGACCAGGAATAGATCTGAGGCACCAGAGCCCCAGTACTGTGTTGATCCAACTGGCTTTTGGCCAGCTGGATGACTGGCCTTAGGCTGCTCAGGCACCAGGACCCCATACAGCAACAAAACCAGAATTTTCCATATTTGCGCTGCTCTGGATGATTGCTGGATTAAAGACAACCCCGAGAAACAGCACATGTGGAGAAAAAGTCAGGAGCCCACATGTTCCATGAGATAAACCTGGCTTGGTAAAGGATCAACCCTCTGCCTCTGACGTGCCCGTGTGCAAAGCAGGGCGTGCATCCTGAGCAAAGGACACAAATGAACAGCACCGGCAAGATCAGATTATGTGAAATCCCCTGCTCACTTGACCTCCTTCACGTCCCTGTCTTCTATTTATATACCTTGGAATGGCACAGGTTGTGCTTGGCCCACCCTCAGAGAGCTGGGGGGGCTCAGCCATGGGATTAGTGTTGGCCACAGGAGCTGGCTGCTACCATCTCAAACGGAGAGGTTTGAAGGGATTCCCCCCAGCATCCCAGCTGTGGGGTCTGATATCCCCATCCCTTGCTGGAGTTGAAAAGCAAACTGGAACACTATCCTGGACTAACCTGCTGTCAAGAGACAGGAAGGTCAAGAGGGACTCCTTGGGCTCCAGTGCTTGGATTTCCTCAACAAGCAGTGATGTATTCTTTGTTTTGTGTGATATTTAACGAGAAGGTCCTGGCTGGGGGCCAGGGCTGGCTATGGTTGTCTGCTCTGTTTGCCTTTCCCATGTTCTTCCCCTCCAGTCTCTCCCTGGCAGGAGCTGCTCACCTCCTGCTCCTGGGTTTGGGGAGGCAGAGATGTGGAACGCGGGGTTTGGTCTTGGTGCTGGTCCAGCATGGGGGGATACAGGGGACTGAGCACACAGGGGAAATACAGGAGCACCCAAAGGGGCACAGGTCACACAAAGGAGCCAGCTGGAAAGAGCCAGGTCTGTGAGATGTCCTCCATGGAGAGCTCTTGGAGAGGTCTCAGGTGGGACAGTGCTGGACTATGGCAAAGCAAAGGAGGTGCACTGGGAAAGGAAACATGGGTTTGCTTTACTACTGGTTTTTGAGTCCCCTCCCAAAAGGCTGGACATGAATCCCCTGGGCCCAGAGGGGTTGTTTTCCTGGGACTGGGAGCCAGGGCCATGGAGAGAGGGAGTGCTTAGTGCCTGTGCTGATCTGCTCCTCATTGTACCCCACACGCTGTGCTGCAAGGCAAGACCAGACCCTCTGCAGTTCAGGCTGGGGAGAACAGAGCCTGTAGCCTGGCATTATCTAGATTAACCTTCCAGCTTATTTCCCTCTGGGAAGCAGGACGTGACCTCCTCATTCCCACTGAGCAGCCAGCAGCAGGGGCACACGGCTCTGCTTCTCCAGGCTGGAGCAGTCAGCTCGCAGCAGGCAGGCACAGACAAGTGTCAGCCGAATTTCTGTACACTTTAAATACAAGGCCGCAAACACGAGGCCTTTAACAAGGCTGCAAACACAGCCCCAAAGTGCTGCAGGCTCAGGCGAGCTGATAAATAGCCCCCAAACCCACAACCAAGGGAACATCCCTCTTCTTTCCACAGGAGAGAGGGCTCAGCATTGCTTTCCCCCATAGCTGAACAGCAGCTGAGCAGATCCACCCTTTCCCTGGCTGTTTTCAATCCAGTACCAGAAGGGTCAATTCTGTGCCACTTCTGCAGAGTCATTATCCTGTTGGTTATATAAATGTCTGGGCATGCACAAAAGGCAGTGCTGATACAGTGGCTCTGACACCAACTCTCTCCAACACCTGCTTTTCAGCTGGGGAGAGAGCTGAGCACAAGAACATCTCGAGAGCTGTCATACAGAAGGCTGCTGTCTTTCAAGCTGAATGGAGGTCTAAATAGCTCTCACTTCTGCTTTAGAATCTCATTTCTAAATGCAATTAATACTGGCACATGCATAATGAGAGACTGACGAGTGAATACAGACTCCAGCAATAAAGAAGCCAGCCCCAAGTGCTATGTAAATATTACAAATCCTCACAGAGAGTTGACCTGGGGAAGACAGCTCTCTGATGATTAAACCCCAGTGACAATACGACTGCATTCCTACATCTGTCACAATACTACCTGCTGATACATAATGAGCCACACTAAAAGAACTCGCTCTTGCTGCTCTTCAGTGCAGATAAAATGTCTATTTGTAGAATGTAATTAATCTCTTCTTCAAAATCAGGAACCTTAGTGTCCTTGGTAACAACATGCCAGTGACTCAGAGAGCGTCGCTGGCTTTTCCTTCTGATTTTGGAGCAAGTTACTGAAAGTGACCCCAAATTCTAGCACTGCAAAGGAGCTCAAGTGGAAAAGCCAATGGTATCTGGAGGTAGGGATAGGTTTTACACACCCTTCTGGTCTCTGCAGGATTGCTTTGACAGCTTAAGGAGGTCCCTGGACTTGTTTCAGCCACGTTCCCTCTGATGGGACAAGATCTGTCCTAAGATCTGGTCCCCAACTCATTGAGAACAAATTCCCTTTTACCATGGGCCATAACAGGGCAGGGAATAAACTGTCAGAAGACCAGGGGCACAATCACAGGATGAAGCTACTCCCTCTTTTGCCTGGTTTCCCTAGCAGTAAGTGCTGTGTGCTCTGTGTGTGTGTGTCCATGCCTGCTCCCCCAGATGGCTTCGGAGCCTGCTTTTGAGCCCTGGCAAGTTTGTCAGGGGATGGAAGTTCAAAGACATCCATTCCCCACCAGGTAGCACACATGCAAAGCCACGAGTACCAGCGTGGCAGAGGGATGCAGGGAGGTGCTGCTGTCAGATACTCTGGTCCCTCTCAGGCTTGTGCTTGGGCCTGGCCTGATCCTCCAGCCCACCCCAGGCTGCCTGAGATCCGTGCTAAAAAGGTAAAATTGCTCCAAAGCAGCCAGGGGCCATATCTGCTTTCTATGAATTTCAGTGGGAAGAAGCAGTGCTGGATGTAGCTCAGTGACCCAGTTCCAAAGCTCAGGGGAAGCATGGGCCGTGATACAGGGACAGCTGCTTGGAGAGTGGGTGATGGAAGACTTGCATGATTTATTTATTTCCTGGGAAATAAAAAGGAAGAAGAAAAGAATTGTTGGATAAAATCAGCATACTTTAGGCTAAACTGTGCTGCAGCAATTCCTTGTGGTACTGGAGCTGAGCTGCTTGGTCCCCTGTAAGGGAGATCCATCCCTGATGCTGCATGATGTTCTGCAGAGCCGTGAGGGTCTGGGGAAAGAAAGGGTTTACTGTTACTGAGGATTCTGCACTTCAGTGCAAAAATGCCCCTTTACTGCAGCAAGTTATCACTTCCCTTTAGACAGGGGCTTCAAACAGCACCACAGCTCACCCCATCTCCTCTGTCCCCAGGCACTCCGAGGGAGAGGAAGAGATCGGGACAGAGGCTGGCTCTGACCCTCACACCACGTAACAGCGCTCTGGAGTAAAGGCCAGGTGGGATGCAGCAGTTATCTGGGATGATGCAGCTCTGAGGGAACTGGGGGAAGGGCGTGCAAAAAGCCTGGTCTTCACCTTCAAGTATTTTAACGGGGATTTTTTTTTTGTGTTTGGCTTTCCTATTGGTGAGGCTGTGAAGTCTCAAGAAAAGTGTCTTGCTCTGGAGAAAGGGAAGTAAACCTGGAATGGCTGGATTGGAAGGGAAAAACCCCATTTTTCCAATACTTGCAATAGCATTTCAGTTCCCAGGTGAGGGCACACCCAGCCGTTTCTCTGGGGCCTCCCACCTGCTGCCTGGATGCCAGGAGCATCTTGTAGGCACAGAAAAGGCAGCAGAGCCAGTGGTGATCAGCTGAGATGGGGTGCAAGGTTGCCCAGAGAGGATGTGGATGCCACACCCCTGCAAGTGTTGATGGATGGCTTGGATGGGGCTTTGAGGAAACTGGTCTAGCAGAAGAGGGTTGGAACAGGCTGGTCCTTAAGGTCCCTTCCAACCTCGGCCATACCGTGATTCTATGTGGGATTTGGGACTGATGTGTCTTTGTGTCCTGCTCAATGACCCTAGGGAGTGAGGACTAGCTCTGGAGTGCCCATGTGCAGCCCCCAGCAAAGCTTGGGTCACTCACACACCACTGCCTTGACTCAGGGAGAAAATCTTTGGCATCAAGGGTGAGGGGACACTGGGTTGGGCTATGGGGAGAAATTGGGGCCAGAGCTGTCTTTCCTAATCCCCCACTGGGCACTGCTGAATGCCCAGGGCAGGTCAGGGGCTCACCATGCCCTGCCTGTCCTTTGGCAGATCCCCCAAGGTTGCTAAACTTATCTGTGCCAGCTCTCAAGAAACAACCACAGTCCACCAGTTAACCACGACTCCTTCTCGTCCTGCAGCTCTCCTACGCTCTGCCGCCAGCACCGAGCACATCCCAGCCTCAGCACCTGCTGAAACCCTCGGCAAAACAACCCATGACAGCAACAAACCCACATCACCCAGCTGCCTTCCCACAGCTCAGGGAGGACCAGGCTCTGGGCTAAATGCTGGGGCAGGAAGGAAATCTGCCTTTCTGAGGCTGAGCCCTGGGTCGTGGCCAGCAGCCCCAGCTGCAGGCACAGAGGAATGGGGGGTCCGGCTCCCAGCCATGGGGTTCTCACATGCTCTGCAGCTTTCCCGTGGATATAAATCCATTAATAAAAGATCAGTTTGCAGGCACAGCTCGCTGTAGATGACAGCATTAAAGGCACATCGGCTTCTCCTAAGCACCAGTCTCGTGCTGGGTTTATTTGGTCCATTTGTGGCAGGGGAAGAGTTGCTTTCGGCATTCAGAGATGTCTTGTGTCTGGGAGAAGTAGTGGGGTGAGATATATTTTTGGCTCTCTTTAGCCACAAAAATTTGGGTTTAGAATAAAGAGAAATATTCCTGTGTGCTGCCAAATTGAGGCAGACGATTTCTTGTGCAAGCCTTCATTTGTTTGAGGACTCGGTGTCCTGTTGTAAAAATAAATGCTCTGTGGGAAAAGTCTATCGGGGTGTGCTGATCAGTCATTGGGAGTGGTGGGCTCACAAACATCAGCTTCAACCTAACTGGAAAAGCAGCTCCCAAAGCTTTTGCAAATAGATATTAGACAGAAGGAGACAGGTACAGAAGGAGACAGGTCTCTGGTTTTTTGGTGAGTGACCTCATGCCATTCATTCCCATGGCTGGCATGAATTTTCAGCGCCAAATATACCCAGTTTGCACCCAAATCAGGTTGTTTGCTCCTTCTGAGAGCCAACCACCTCTGGCAGCCACAGGAATGGGGGAAGGAGAGAGGCTGATGGTGGGGAAAAAACCTGGGATGTGTCTCCTGCCCAGGATGTTCCTGGTTGATGGCAGAACCCTCTCCCCATCCTGCAGTTGTAGGGTCACCTCCTGCCTTGGAGGTAAGGCCAGACATATAGATGAGCTCCCAGCAGCTTAGTTCTCCATAGTGAGGATTTCACTAATGTCTATGGAGTTTTTCTAATAGATTTTTTTCCCTGTAAGTTTTTAAATTAAGCTTCTTCAACCTCATGTTAAACATGAGTTTTTCTTTTCTTCTTTTTGGCAAAAGAAGTATTATGATCAGGAGGAATAAAACTGGTTTTACCTGGAGCTACCTTCATTTTGCAGCAGATTAAAAGCAAGATACTGAGTCAATAATGCCAGGAAGGGGGGTCAGGGAATGAATACAATGCTGTGCTGAAGGCAGCACAGAAAAGATTGGAATCTGAAAAGACAAAAGCTTACCAGGATTGAGCCTCAAAAGCAGAATCAGCTCCTCTGATGATATGAATCACCTGGGTTCCCCTGACATGCTGGTATTGCTGTAGAATGGCTTTTATGTATTGATTTAAGGGAAAATAAAGGTCAAGGGCTTAGCTGCAGAGGTGCTGTTCAGTGTGGGTGGGCAGAAATGAGCAACAAGGAGGATCTGCAAGGTCAGAAACAGGGTGGAGAGGAGCCCCAAGAACGATGGGTGCATGCTGGGGCTATGAGACCCTCAAAGACTGGAGCAGAGCCTCACGGAGGGAAGCCCACTGGAGCCCTGATCTGCAGGTTTAGCTGAGGCACAGGCATGCTGGGCTTAACGACAGTCCAGATTTCAGTCTGGACCTTTCCATCAATATTTCCAACCTTTCTCACCTTCTGGACTAGCACTCAAAAACTCCCAGAAAGGACAGCATGGGGCCAGATGGAAATGGTGCCTGCAAATGTCACGGGGCTGCTGGGACAGGGTCACTGCCCTGCCAGCCTGGGTGTGCAAACAGCGCTTGCCAAATCAGCTGCAGGGGAGTGTTGTAGATATTGGGGGACAAAGGTTTCCTGAGCCATGGAAAGGCCAGCTCTCTGCCTGGGGACTTCCGA
The DNA here is from genome assembly GCA_013397195.1 of Hylia prasina. Classification (NCBI taxonomy): domain Eukaryota; kingdom Metazoa; phylum Chordata; class Aves; order Passeriformes; family Sylviidae; genus Hylia; species Hylia prasina. Next base: position 1,270,727 of record VYXD01006406.1, read on the forward strand.
GAGGGTGGATTTCATGAGAAATATTCTTTATTTACTCAGCCAGCTGCAGCCAGCAGCTGAGCTCAGAGCGGGTGAGTGCCTGTAGCCAGCGACTGTGCAAGGCTTGCTGGCCATGGCGAGGTGTTTGCTGTTTGCACTGAGATTTGGGATGGTCTCAGAAGGCCCTTGGTGGGTGGGAATTAGCTTAATTTGTTCATTGTGTCCTCTCTGCTGGCCAAAACCACCCTCCACTTCATGAGAAACACAGAAGGGGTGATGGCAGCCCTCACAGATCAGGAATAGTGTCACCAGTGTTTCTCCAAGGGATGCTGATGGACATGGTCCCCCCATCGTGGTCCTACTGTCGTGATCCCACTGAGAAGATGCTGTTTGTTTGAGGAGAAAGGAAGGATTGTGACACCTCTGCTCTTCTTCTTTCCATCTCTGTCCCTACTAAAATACAGTTTGGGAAAAACTAAAAAGGGAAATGAAATGTTGAGTGGGCTACCCCCAGCTGGGGGGTGGAGGTGGTGTGGGACCAGCAGTCCCACACGGTCTGGAGGAGGGGCTGAAGCTGTGGGGCCTTGCTGGGCCCAGCTCCCCGGGGTTTATCAGACTGTCTGTTTTCATCGCTTCTCTCTGAGATGGGAAGTGGACCACACAGCAATCCTGGAAATCTGCAAGGGAGACTGTTCCCAGCACCCTTCCCTCTGCTGTCACCCCCGTATGCAGTTGGCTGTGGAGGATGTATGGCTCTGTATTGCTCCAGCTCAGTGAGATAATGCCTCAGGATTCAATTCCTTCCCAATTAAATTCCTAATCACAGCCAGCATGTGCACTTTCCCAGCTCTGACCCTCTTGTCTCAGTTGCAGACGTGATCTCTCTGACAAACCAACTGGACCAGGACTGGAGTCACCTCATCTCAACTGCCCTGTCTGCTCCATCCCCTCCACATCAGACCCTGCTGTGTCTCCTCTGCTCCCACTCCTGAGGCATCCTAAAGGCTGACTGTAGCCTATAATTTTTCCTTCAAAAAAAAAAAAAAAAAAAAATAAATCAACCAAAAAACTACAGTAGAAGCAAGTAGAGGAAATTGCTTCAAGTTTCTTAAATATCTCATGGAACAAAAATGCTTCATGAGGCTGTTCAGGGAAAGAGAGGGTCAAATGTCCCTCATTAAGGCTGATTTACTAAGAGGGCTGGGAAGTGGAAGGGGGAGAGGGTCCAGCTGCCTGTCTCAGTGCACAGGGGTCCTGGTCTGGGATCCAGGCTGGGATGGGAGGCCTGGACCCCCAACATAAGCTTGGGGTGGTGGGTTTACCAGCAGAAGGTACAGTGGGGTGCAGGCTGCTGTGCGCCCACACCCAGGGAAGACCTGGCCTGCACTAGCAAGGCAGAGAGGCAGCACAAAGCTCCCTCGGCTCATCTAGCAGTTTGGAAATTTCATGGCTTTCTGGAGAAAAGAGCAGAAGCTGAGTCCATTCAACCCAATTAAAACTCCAGAGGAAGTGCAGAGAGGCAGGATGTAATTACCCGTGCTGGAATCCCAGTTTGGAACAGGAGGCAGAGCTCTCCCGATCAAATTAATCCCTGGTGTAACTCTGCCGAAGTTACACCAGGGCTATAATTGGCCTGAAACATTTTAACTATCTCATTTAATGTTATTCATGCTCTGCTGGAGATGAGAATGTTTATCCTAAGTGAGGGACTCTGATGCTCTGAAGCAATAATAGAGTGTGAGGCTTATGTGGTTTCTCATTTACAAGGATGCTGGGGAGGCCAGATTGCCACAGAGGATGCAGTAAATCTGGATTCCCCAAATCTTTAGCAATTTCCTCAGCTCCTATGGTGGCTGGCTGTGCCATTGTCCTTCCTGCAGCGTGTTCCCTCTCCCCACACCCAGAATACTTTTCCATCTCTTGGAGATATTGGGGGGCTTGTACCCCATATCCACCCAGGGGCAGGAATAGCAGATGTAAAGTGCTATGAGAGGGAATGGAAAGCTCTGAGAGAAGCCTTCCAAGATTAAAGCTTCTATAAATCAGCAGCAGTGAGATTTCCCAGGGACAGACTTTGATTCCTGTGATGCTAAAAGAGGGGATTTCCATCACTGAGGGCTGGCTCCCTGAGTCACTCCACAGAAGCAGCCTCCAGGCTCCTGTGGAAGGAGCAGGATCAGTGCTGTAGGTAGCTCAGCAAGCCCACAGAGCCCCACAGTCCCCACTGCCAGCTGGACACCCCACAGACAATGTTTCCAGCTGCCAGCCTTGGGTTACCCACCAGGATTATCCCAGGATTGTTTGAGCTCCCATGCCAGAAGAGACCTGAGCATGTTCCCCACACTGAGGGACAGCAAAGCACCGCCACCCTCCCTGAGGAACATCCCCCAGGAATTGCCACCTGTGGTGGCAATGCCATCATTCAGCCCAAGCACACGTCCTGCCACTTGTAAAGCAAAGCCTGCAGGTTACATTTTTCCTTTACCCAGCTCTACTCTGGCTGGTGCCCCCCTGCCAGGGATGCCACTGAGCCCTGAATCTCTGCTGTGTGCCCTGAGTCCCCCCTGACCCAGCCCTGGCAGGTACTGCTCGCTGTGGGCTCTGCACCACCATTACCAGGCTTTTGGAGATTGCAATTATCTGTCTTTAAATCACACTTCCAATCCCCAAGCTGCTTTTAAGCCAGACCCCTGGTCTTTCTCTCTGCCCTCATGCCAGGGGAAACCGCAGGAAAGGCAGATCTGTTTGTTCCGAAGCAATTTTTTAATACCCTGTAGCTTAGAAGCTCAAGCATTACAATTCATTCCAGCTCCTCTCTGCTCCTCAGAGGATATTAGATCCTTCTTTTGATACTTCCTCACTCTTTGTAGATGTTACCCTAGTTTTAATTTTCAGGGCTTCCAGACTCTTTTTAACAGTGCTGAGCTTTCAAGTTGCTTCCTTCAAACTTTCTCCAGCCATGCTTTCTCAGAGCCTAAATAGCTTTGATTATTCCCAGATGTTTTTGGTTTGTTAACCCCAGAATAGTATTGTGTAATAGCTTGGAAAGAAGGCTGGCAGCAGGGGTCTTGGGTTGTCTTTCCTTGTTCACCAAATCATTTCCCAAGCAGAACATCTATGGGATTTCACCTACAGAAGGAATGTCATTAGCAGCAACAGGACTGAGGGTAGCTGAAATCCTCTTGCTGATAAAGATAACCCTCTGAAGGCATGGCTCATTTTCTTCACCCAGTTCCTCCTTATCGTCTGTGCTGAGATTTCCAAGCAGCATGTTGGGCCACAAATCTGCAGGGAAGCCTTTGAGCAGGCATTCCTGAGGCTGCCAGGCTGCACTTAATGGAAAATTGCTCACCTCCACGCCGGGCTGGGCTCAGGCTGTGGCCATCCCTACTCACCAACCACTCAGCTCTGCTCTGCTGGGGCCAAGTTTTCCTTGGCCCAGGAAGATGCGTGAGTATGTCCTGACAGGCCAGAGAGTGGGGAGTGAGGAGTTTTACACAACTGGCTGTGCTCCTAATGAACCTCTGCAGCCCTCCTGACTCCGGCAATCCCGCCGCTCCCATGTTGGGGCCATTGCATTGCTAAACACTCATAAAAAACATCCCCATTCCCACCAGGAGAGAGCCAGGGCGTATCCGATCTGGCAGGAGATTCTTCTCAACCATCCATAAATCTTCCCCAGATCACCCCAAGTTCCCCATATTTCTTGGTGCCTCCACCCACTCTGCTGGATCCTTGCACTTCCCTTTCTCAGCCCTGTGTTCAGCTCAGCAAAGCCCAAGGTTCCTGGGACAGATGTGGATACATCCCATGGCATCTGCCTCTCATATGCAGAGGACCACACCTAGGCAGGGCAAGGAGCAACAAAAGAAAGAGGAAAACAAGAAGGGAAAAATGAATAAAAGCATCGAGAGAGAATATTTTTTAGCAGAGGAAAAAGCTGAGGGACAAATCAACTTACACCCTGGCACGTCCCCATTACAGTGGCGTGGTACCCAGCCTTGCCACCTCGTACCAGCTTCAGCTGGGAAAGCAGGTGAGAGACAAACCACCACCATTCAGCCCTTGGACAGCCAAACTGACCTGCTGCAGGAAGACCCTGCCCCAAGGAAGACACCCATGCCTCTGCCTGGGACACTGAGTGTCTCAAAAACCCAGCCCCATCACAGCTGGGCACAGTTTGTGATGAGCAGATGTGCCTCAGGCCAGTCCTGTGTGAGCTGGGGACCAGGGCTGCACCCAGAGCTGCTCAGGAGAGCACGGGGGAGGCAGAGAGAGGAGGATCAGCAAGACAAGCTGTGAGTGAAGAGTGTCAGTGCTTGGAAAGAGCAACCAATTTGCTTTTAGTACAGTTCATGCCTCTCCAACAGTGCCTAGAATAACAAATTCCTTCCACTCTCCAAGCCTGAATGCTGGAGGAAGCTGCTGAGAAACTTAATTGATTAGCTGGATGCGTGCACAGAAAAAAATTGCTCAGCATCAAGGAAATCACTGTCTTGACAGTTAATGCAGAAGCTGGTGGAAGATTAGAAAGACCAGCTGCAGCTTTTTATCACAAAACCCTTTCTTTTAGTCTGGGAACAAGGCAAGATCTGTTTTGATGGGACGACCCATTTTGCAGTGGTGCTGAGGGGCTGGAGCATCAGGGATGTGCCCCCACACTGCACTCACCCAAAGCTCACTGGCCCTACTACCAGTCCTGGCACCTTCAGCTGCTGGAGGGCAAGGAGACAAGTTTTGGGCTCCTCTCACCCCCACTCTCAAGCCCTAGATGTTCCTATCAACCCTGGCAGCCTCTGAGCAGCAGGAAGAGATGCCCTGAGAGCAATTTCAGCATCCACGGTGCAGAGGACCCAGCTGAGCATGCTGGAGGAGCTGACTTTCCAGATGCCTCACAGCATCCTCTCTAGCCCTTGCAGAACATCTCCCCATCCCTGTCCCTGCCTAGGCTTGCTGCTTTGCTCCCAGCATCTCCAGCTCTGCCCTGCCTGCCACAGGGTCACCACCTGCAATTCTGTCACCACACAGGATTGCTTTCTCAGTTTGGCAAAAGAAAACAGGAAGCCAAAGGCCCACAGGGGCTGTGAACTTGCCTGTCATGTTCTCTGACAGCACCAAAACCTTTTGCTGCTTGTGTTTTTCCCAAACTGTCTCTGCTTGTCACACCCTTTGTTTAAACCTCTGATCCTGAAAGCTTTCCTGAGCCTTCAGGAAAACAAATTGAGAAAGCATGGTCTGTTCTCCACAGGGATCAGACACCACCTCAAAAGCAGAGACTGACAGTGTCAAAGCTTCCCAGAGCAGGAACAGGCAGAGCCAAGTGTGCATGCCTGTGCTCCGGGGCTGCCAGAGGTGGGAGGAAGCAGCCTGCTAACCCCCAGCTTCCTCCTCTCCCTCAAGCTACTCAGCTCCTGAGGTATTTGGCTCAGGGAGAGATGAAAGGGGAATGAAAGGGCTCAGCCCTCCTGTTTGCTCTCTGCTGAGCAGAACTGCTCTCCTGTCCCCCGTTTCCCCTATTGTTGCTATTTGACCTGAGCAGCCCAGAGGCATTTTAGTCACGGCGCATTCCTAGCACTGCATCGGTTTTCTGGAGCAAAACGGGAACAGCTGCCAAGAAACAAATCTTCCCCTGATGCCTGGCACTTTTCATGGGTGGAACAAAACTTCTTGAAACCCCAGGGGAACCACCAGATCTCAGCAGAAGCAAACTCCATCCCACTCCAGCCCATCCCCTCGGGGGATTTTGCAGCACGAAGGGCCTCAGACAGAGACTAATGAACATCATGATCACATCCATACGGCACCACTTTGAGAACTTTGAGTCAAAGAGGAGGTGAAGAGAGATCTGATCTTTAGCTGAAAACAGTGCTGTGGGGAACAGTGCACTCTGGCTGAACCCCCCAGCATCCAATTCCAGCTGTGTCCACTGTCCTCTTACTTGCTCAGGCCTGTTGTCACTATTGTAACCGGGCAAAGTACAGGCAGGTAGGTGGTGCTGACATGGAGCACATTAAGTTCACACATGGCTTGCTGTGAAAGAGTTTTTGAGGCTTGTCAGGGCTCAGAGAAGTCTGTCCCCAGGTGCTGTGAGGAAATCTGGTGCTATCAGAATCAGGCTGGCAAGGAGGAAAGTACACAAGGGGTTGCATGGGCTGAGCGTGGATTGCATGTGGAGTTATCTGTGTCCATGGGATTTCTGTTTGCCTGAATAGCAAAGCTCCCAGATGAACATAACCCTTTCCCCATGAAGGTTAGTATCTCTCCCAGGTATTAACCAAATGTGGGATGCAGCCTGCAATAATCTCCCTGGCATGCTCACCAATTTTTTCACACATTGCTGTGGTTTGGCAGAGTTGGAATCAGGGGGACAGTCAACGATAGCCAGAAGAAAATTGAGGAAAGTGTTTCTGGAGGTCTGGAACCTGCTGAGACACACAAGCAGCCTCAAAGCACAGGGCTTCTTGCCCTTTCAGCTGAAGGAACAACACTTGCTCTGTGTTCGCTCACATCTTAAATGTGATAGATAGAATAAGGACAGAAATATTGGCAAGCCAGTTTCTTGGAGGGCTTATGCCAGCTGACACCTGCTTCTTGCTGATAACAGGGTTCCACACTCAGTCATGGTGCAGAAGGCAGCCTTCAGACAATATGAAGGCAATATGTTTTTCTTGTTCACCCTGATTGAGCTGAGGCTTGTCTTGAAATCATCCACTGCAGTTAGTGCTCAGCAGCCTGAGTCTGACAGAAATGGGTCTGATGGAGGTTCAGCTTCACTTTCTCAGTGATCATTTTAGCAGGATATGCAGGAACAGGCTCAGTCAGCAGCACCTCTGGTTCACTCAGGTGAGGGCAGTTTCTCTGACCATGTGGATTTTTAGGCATGAAGCATGTAGAGTTCACAGCTAGGACAGGTGCAGTGCTGAACTGCTAAAGCCTAAGGCAGCAACACCAGGTTAGCCCCACTTAAGATGCATTAAGGTTTTCTGTGAAGGTAACATGAAGTTCACATTGCAACACGCATCACCTCCCTGCTCACTGAGATTCCCAGGAGATTGCTGAGAGTGCTTCAGAGTGACTGGAGCTGCTGACTGCAGGCAAGTCACGACAGTGCTTTAGCTTGTAAGCTGGAGATGACAGAGTAGCCCAGTCCTTGAAAGATCAAGAATTCCTTTGTGATCCAGGCTTTCAGGCCAGGTTTACACAACAAGCTAGTTCCAGCAAGCCTAGACTGCAGCTTCTCTTTCTGTTTCTTGGCTAGCCCAGGCCGTTCTGCTACAACAACACAAGCAAAGTCCACTGTCACAAACACCATCTGCTGAGGAGGAGGAAGGTTTCACACTGTGTCAGTCTCTTTTATCTCAGTGTAGGCTCTGCACAGGAGCTGGCTGAAGTTAGAAAAGCAAAGGAGACCCCAGCAACAGCTTTTCCTGGGGCTGTCTGTGGGCAGTTACTGATTTGAGTAGAAGAGGACTCCAGGGAGGCAGGACAGCACACAAGCAGCTGGTCCATCACATCACTCTTCAGGCTTTGGTTGAAAATAGCATCAGAGTTTTCCCCCCCAAACTACATGAAGTCCCAGGCAACAGGAACAGCCCTGCTCAAGAGCTAAGCCAGCCCAGCTGATCTCAGTCTTTCTGTTTTGGATCAGGTCACACCAGAAACAGAAGCAGCAAGTGCCAGGCTGGGACTGGCTGCCTGAGGAACCATCATTTACATCCTACTCCGATATCTACAGAGGAGCAGCCACACACACCTCAGCAGCAGCAAGGCTTCTTTAGCCACCCAATAGCTACTTGAGCTTCTCTGGAAACAGCATCTTCAGATCACAGCCCAGGACCATTGTCAGACTGAACAGCTGAGGCAGGAATGTCCCTCTAGAGGCTGTAGAGCAAATACAGGAGATCAGAGCACATTTCTGTAGCACGACAGGTTGCACACAGTGAACAAAGCAACTCAGAGCAGAGAGCAGCCACCCAGCCCTGGGTGCTGAGGGGATCTGTACCCCACAGCTGGGCATGGGGCTGAGCAGGATTGGGCCAGATGAACACCAGGGCAACACAAGACTGAGCAGGAGCACAAACTCCTTCCCTGGTTGAACAGGAGCAGAGCAGGTAGGACTGGGCAGAAGCAAGACCTGACTGGGGGCTGGGGGCCAGCTGAGACCTTTTTCCCAGTCCAAAGTCTCCCTCATGCTGAGCAGGATGCCCTCCTTTCCCTGAGAGCCCACATAGATGTTGGTCCTGCTCCAGGACCAACACTCCAGGGTTTGGGATCTGGGACCCAGGGCATCAGATCTGCAGAGCAGCCACGGATCTCCAGCAGCCCACAATGCTTCAGATCAATTCCCTTTCAGTCTGGAGCCAAACCAGGATGCAGCTCCAGCTCTTCAACAGCAAAGAGCTGAATTAGTTGAAGTCATGGTGCCAGCTGTGTATTTAAACAGGAATTACATAGAGTTTCTGCTGTGGTAATGCAGCAGGTGCTGGCAGTGCTGCTAAGACAGATGAGGAAGGAAGGGCAGTGGGCTGGCACTGGAAGAGGTGCTCAGGGAACAGAGTGGCCCCTGATTCCTGCCCTGCTCACATTAGGAAAGGTACCCCAGCAGTCAGCCAGCCCTAACACCTTGCTCCTTTGAGCTCCCTGGCTCCTGCTGAGCTTTGGCCATCATAAATCTTAGGTTTGGGAAAGCAAAACACCACTGGGAGTGAGCATGCACAGCCACTGGCTCCTAGCAGAGGTGCCCTGGCCATGAACTGGGATCCTATGGCATGAGGCCCTGACCAAACACAGATATCAAAGGTGGTGCCCATGCCAAACTGCAGCCTCTTGGAAGATGTTTGGGAAGTGATTATGAATTTGGAGCCTCCCAAAGCAGGCTAGCAGCTGGACCTTCTGGATGAATAAAACCCTGCCAAAAATTAAGATCTGTTTCTGCAAAGCTGAAACAGCAAACTTGTTTGTCTTTCCTCCTTCCCCTCACAACCACGTTGTTTTAAACATTTACAGAGACCTTTATACTGTTTAAATAATGATTGGGGTGTGTGGGGGGGTGTTTCCAGCTTTTTTTTGCCAGCTGCTCCAAGTCAGCAGCACTTCACATGCAACTTCTGGAAAACCAGGTGCTGCGGTTTGTGACAGTACCACCCACGCTGTCCTGGCTCCCCCTGCCTCACCTCACTTGCCCCACAGCTGCTCCAGCAGAAGGGACCCCCGTGATCCCCCTAAGCCTCAGTCCAGGCCCCCCCTCAGAAGAAGGGGTTACCCTGAGACCTGCTGCAGCAGCTCCCTCCCCTGCAGCGTGCTGGGTGCAGCCCCTGCTTTGTGGGATGAAGGGGGGCATGTCCAGCTCCCCTCACTCAGCCGAAGCCCCCCCCCAGCACCACTTCCCAGGCAGCCAGGGTGGGGCTTTCTCCCCCTGCCCTTGGGAGGAGAGGTGGAGGAGGATGCCGGAGCAGCTGAGCGCTCCCATCGCCGAGCACAAGCGCCGGGGAAGATCAGCCATCTCCCGCGGTGCGTGTTCTCCCGCCCACCTCCTTCAGCGGCGAGGAGATGACAGCTGCGGGAAGAGAGGAGAGCGCTCCAGAAGTGCAACGGAGGGGGGGGGAGATGGCTGGAGACAGACCGACCTTGCAGCAGCAGCAGCACCGCAGCAGTGTGGCGGCAGCTTGGTCGGAAAGAAAGGCATGTGAGCCTCTCCCTTGTAGGCAGGTCTCCAGCAGTCTGGGGGCTGTGTTGGGCTGACTGAGTTTTATTTGCGACCTGTGGGGAAAGGGAACCGGGGAAGGCTGTCCAGGAGAGCTGGAGGCTTTCTGCAGGATGTTTGGATTGAGTGAAAGGACAGAGAAGTGAATACGAGGCATGCTGTGGAAGCAGGATGTGGGATAGAGAAAATGTTTATACAGTCAAACTCAGGCTAATCCATGGGAGGCTTTAGAGACCATAAAAGCCATCTGCAAGTAGATAGATCATATTCTGGAGGAAAACATCGTTTAAAACAACACTACCCTCTTTGATCTACCCTGAAGAGATCACACTTGTGAGCCTGAAGACAAGGCTAGGATAAGTAGATCCATGAGTTCTGTCCATACAGTGAGGGTGGATAGAAAAGCCCATTTATGGTCTCTTCCTGTACAGGAACTTGGGCCCACCAAACAAAACCACCAGGAGCCAGACATGGAGCAAACAAAACAAAAGGAAGCTCCTTCCTCTCCTCCCCAAAGGAGGGAATGGCTGTTACAGATTCACTAAGCAAGTTCATGGAAAGCAAAGTTACTGAACTCTCCCTTCCAGAGAACACTCAGTAGGAGGGCAGTGAACTGACCTCTAGCACTCAGAATCTGCACCCCTCAAATGGCTGGTGGCTGGAAAGGTGCTGGGAGATGTACCGTAAGTAATCGCTGATCCTGCATTCCCTGGGCATTCGTTTTGGACATCTCTTGGAAAAATGACATGAGTCTGGGTGGCTGTTGGCCTGAGGTCCTGCAGCAGGGCTCCTTCAAGCAGATGTCACTGGAAAACTGCTCTCAAGAAACCTTTTTACAGGCAGCAGGAGCAATAACCACTGTCCTTTAACCAGCTGCCCTCTGTCATCTTGAAAAGCCTCAGTTTACCTTCAGACTTGGTCAAATTAGGCATTTGACCTGCTTTCCCTTCACAAGGGCAAGAAAAATTATCCAAAAGGTCCTGAAATAATGTGACCTTTCATCATTTAAACATGTTTTTTCCCATTAAGCAATGAAAGTAGCAGAGATGCTCTTCTCAAAAGTTCCTCAAAACAATTATCTCCTTCCTCTGGAATAAATAGTGGGAAGCAAGAGGTGAGCCAGAGATATGGCATTTGCAATTCTCCATTTTCCATCTGCAATAGGAAGAAATGTTGATTTGCATTGTGCTCTGACACAACTGCTTGACCTCGGTGCAGCTTATGCTAATTACTTGCAAGAAAACGCTTGTTTGTTCCTTGTGTGCCCAGCATATTTTTGGTATCTGAGCCTGATAGATGAAATATTGCTTATAGCACATTGCAGATGGCTGAACCAATGGCTGGTTGGCCGAGTAATCCAAGCAAACAGAAACACTGTGATAAAAGCCTGAGAAGTTTCCTGTTAATATTACCTAGGTATTTTTATACCAGCTCACTCCCTTTCTGCTTACCATGCTGTAATTTCTCAGGCTGACAGAGAAAATAGAGAGAGGATCCTTCTCTCTGCCTAAAGCAAGGACAACTCTCCTTTCCTGGCTCATCTAACTTGACCTAAAAGGAAATATCTCTCTCCTGGTCTCAGTAGCTTTACAATGTTAAAGTTTTCTTGCTACCTTTGGGTCCGTTTCTGTAGATGTACACATCTCCCATCTCCGGGTATGCTCAGGGGGTGTGTATTTCAATTAAACATGCTCATCCATGAAGAAGCTGAATTCCCGCTGCTGCTGTTCAACAAATGCATCAGTCTGCCCCCAGGATTTATTTGAGCATGCACTGCCATTGGAATATTTTGCGTGTTCTCTGTTCTGGTCACTGCTCCAAGGAGCTGGGAATGGAATCTGGCTTGCTCTGATGAGACGATCACTTTGCCTGGGTGGGACACAGACCTGAAGGATCAAAAGTGTTGATCAGCTTGTCTCCATCCCACTGACACAATCTCCTCAAGATCCATTCTGTGTTGCATTCAAAAAACAGTACCTTGATACTGGCTTTATTGCACTATGCCCAAAACTCAGCTGAGAAAAAGGGAAAGAAGCAGAAGGAACAGCTGAGTGGCTGGAGCTGTAATTTCTTCTGCACCATCAGGAAAAAGGGGAATATTTTCTCTTCTCAACCTGCAGAATCCACCCCAGAGAAGCCATCCCTTCTTTGCACAGATATTCTGTAAGCATAAAGCTTTTGTTATTCAGTGCACAGGCCTCCAGTTACAGCAGAGCGTTCCTGAGCCTGCTGAAGTTCTACATAAGCACACGAGACATGCTGAGGAATGGGCTTAGGTTTAAACGTGTATTTAATATTAAATGAAGGCTTAAGAGCTTTGCTGCCAGGAGCAGGGAAGGATGTTTTGTTTGCAGAGTGCCTTGTCCTGTGTGGGAAGACATTGCTTGTCTGCTGCTGAGCTCCAAAGAGCCTTTCTGCCATTTCAGGGGACTGATTTGAAGCAGCTGACACCAGGATCTAGGACCCTGTGGCAGGCTTTATTTTTTATTATTTTTTTCTTTTAGTAGTACAGATCTTTTCCCTCTGAAGTCTGGCACCTGAAATACCAGCAAGCAATCTCCAGCCTTACTTGAAAGGAATGTTTTTTGTTGGGCACCCAGTGTTTCTGAGAGAAACAAGCATCAATCCCTGCACCTCAGCATCTCCTTGTGCTCTGTGCATAGAAGACTGGCAAGGGGCTGGGGTCTGCCAGGGGGGAACTGGCCTTTTAATGGGCTCAAAACACCCTGGCCATATGTCAAAGATAACCACAGCAAAGCATCTCTGACCCCCCAGATGTTTTGTTTCTCCAGGCTTTGTGGAGCCCTGTCTGCAGGGTGGGACCGGGGCAGGCAGAGGGGAAATCAGGAGGAAATCAAATTACTGTCAATAAGCATGGAGAGTTTCTCCCTCGAGGGATTTACAGGCAGTTAAAAGAAGAAATGGGTGGAAAACTGAGAGATGACCTTGTCCTTCAATCTGAGCACGGGATCAATGCCCAGCTGAAGATTGAGTGGTTCTGTCATTGATTTCCATTTGTTTTTCCATCCTTCCCTCCTCTGTTAGATACTGATCTCTCATATGATTTGTGGGAGGAAGCAATCCCCTCCAAATCCACTGCAGGGAAATTGAGAGCAGCCTCCAAAAGTTCATGTGTAGAAGATCTTTGTGCCCTTTTCATAGCTTTTCTTACTTGTCCAACCTTTCAGAGACTGGAGCAAGAAAATGCCATAACAGATGGAGATTGGCCACAGAAAATCTACCCAAATTAAGTCCAGATTGCCATTGGGAGCAGCACTGCAGCTGCCTGAGGAAAGAAAGTATGTTCAAACACAAGCCTCAGACCGGGCTGTAACTTCCTTCACATCTCAGAAGGTTCACAGACCCTCAGAAAAGCCGCCACATCCTGCTGATCTCGGGGAGGCTCTGCCTCGTCCTGCAGCTCCCGGCGGAGGTTCCATGCCGGAGATCTGTGGGACATAGTCGCCCTCTAAAGGGAAGAGCTGGGAAAACTCCATCAATTCCCACACAGGCAAAGTTGCAGAGAATTAGGAAAGCGTGGGCATGGGCGAGGCTACGGCTGTGCCTCTTCATCCTTTGTTCTGACTCCAAGATATCCTTGGAGACATTATCCATGCACTGCAAACATAAATTATTGCGTCCAATCGACTGCACGCTTAGCTCATGCTGTCCTCCCAAGTTTTAATTGTTGAGTCCATTCATTACTTGGTACCTGGCAGAGCTTATCCTTTTATAGGCACACACGAGCTCTGCAGGCTGAGCGGCTTCCACCCCAAAATCAAGACAGTGGCAAATTCCTCAGCACATCCAAGTTACATCTCTCCTTCCAGGATCTGAACTCTGCTTAAGGAGGATCTTTGTTGTTTTGGTTTTTTTAAACTCACTTCCCTTGGGACCTTAAAGGGCTAATTCTATTTGAATTAGATGGGTTAGATTTGCTTATTTAGGAAGCTAAAAGCAGCCAGGCAGATCGCCAGCCAAATCTTCACGGAGCAAAAGCTGCTTCAGTGAAGGCTGTGTTAATTACTGCTGCTCTGTGCCATCAGCTGCCTTCTTACCAGGCCAAACACTCATCCTACAGGCTCCCATGGGGCAGGGAGACTTGTGTCCTCATGTCAGAGCCCAGGACACTCTGCAGGCTGCTCTTTCCAGCCAGGACAGCATTTGGGGTTTCTGTGTCTGGCGTGGGGCTGGGGAGCACCACAGCCAGCTGCTTGTGTTGGAAGCAGCTTATTTATCACAGCACACTGGCTTCTCTCTACAGCCTTCTTGCACCTTTTGTTTTGTTTTGTTTTAAAGCCTCCTCCAGCCCGTGGACTTTTTAAAAGAAACTTTAAGGAACAGCATGGGGCATTCTGGAGAGCAAAGGGAATGTGGGAACTTGGCAACTTTCCATAAGCACACTTCTGATCCGAACACCCCAAGGGACCAGGAATCCTGCACTTCCCAGACATTTCAGGGGTGGCACGAGGGTTGGCACCTGTACTCAGACTTGGCTGCCTTCAGACTCTGGTTTGTTGTCTTTCCATTCCCATTCACTGGAGCTTTTTTACCATAAGGATAGATAAGCCTTAGGGGCAAGAAAGTAGATATTAGCAGTTCTTATGTTTCTTCTCCTTGGTTTTGTTTGCACTTTGTTAATGTTCACACAGACTTCATATACAAGCTAAGTAGAATTATACATAGTTTCATATATAATTTCATTTATAGTTTCACATATAAGCTAAATAGGATCCTGTGGATTTCATGTCAGGTTTTAACAGCAAAAGACAATCACAGAACGTCCTGGAAGCATCACACATTCAAAGTGCAGCACATACATTTACTAACTAATCTCTCACTAATCCCTGATTTCTAGCTAATTAGCCCCTTCCTCCATGAGTTAATGCATGCTCAGCATTTTGAAGTATTTGGCCTACTAAGAACAATTATACCTGTCTCCCTAATAAACAGGGGACATGAAGAATTATTTAAAAATTACTAAATACCATTAAGGAGTGGGTTGAGGGGGCCAGGAGCGCTCCTAAGGGCTGAGACTACACTTCCCGTCAACCCTCGCGCTCTTCAGGGGACCGGACTACAGATCCCACCCGCCCTCCTGGGATAGGACTACAGTTCCCATGTGCCCCCGCGGCGCTCTCTCCCCGCGGCTTCTGGGACAGCATGGCTGCGGAGCGCAGTGTGGTGAGTGGGCCCGGGCGCCATCGGCCGCCATCCGCGGGCACGGCGGCCTCGAGCGGCGCGGGGACGGCGGGACGGTGTGCGGGGAACTCCCGTACGCTTCCGGAGCCGCTCGTAGGGCTGCGGCGATGGCTCGAGGGCTGCAGGGGGGGACGTGATCGCGGCCCCTCCTGGCGCTGTGGTGGATGGAGAGAGCAAGGCCGGAGGCTCTGAGTCCCGCGGGCTCCGGCCCTGCCGTGACGGGGCTGCGCCAGGAACCGCGGGCTGGCCCGAGCAATGCTCAGCGTTTTACGGGCAGCGGGTGCGGCTCAGCCGGGGCGCCGCTGTCGGGGCTGTCTCCCAGCACCCCGAGGCGGGGGCTCAGCGGGCCGGGACCCCGCGCACAGGTGGGGCCGCGCAGCCACGTGTACCCGCAGGCGTCGGTGCTACCCGGGTGGAGGAGCGTGACAGCCACGAGGGGAAGAACAGATTTGCGATTTGGGGTGGTCCTCCACTCTTTGGCTCCTCTGGAAGCTGAGCTAGTGATGATAAAGGTTATCCCTGTCTGAATTTGATCATTTCTCTGTGGAAGCATAACTCTGAGGCTCAGTGTTAGAAACACAAAGGTAAAGGGATGACTTGTTACCTGAACTAACTCTGTCTCCTTTCTCGGTTTCAGAGCATGACACCGTGTCAAGAAGGGGTAAAAAAACACTGCCCTGGCTGAGGAGCTGATCTACTCACAGTGCACCTGCACAATGGTGAGAAACAGCAGCATCTCTCTTGGCATAGGCTGTGGGTTTTTTTCTCCTCTTGGGGGGTTATGGAAGAAAGACTCTGCTGTCTCAAATTATACTCTCCTGCATTCCTGGGTCTCCTGGGAGGGGACATAAAACTCCAACCACTTGATGAATGTAATTAAGCCAATCAAGGCCGTAGCTTTGTCACAGCTGCCACCCGAGTGTGCTGCCCTTTGCTGCCATGGAGCACAAGCTGAAAAGCAGCATGGATTGAATGGGAATGTGACTGGTGTTGATGCCCAGCAGAGCACCTGCTTGGCAGCGTGGTCAGGGATGAGCCAGAGTGGAAGGCTTAGAGGTAGGAGGGATTGGATGACAGCCCATTATGGAGACACTTGACACAGCTCATCTCATAAACTGGATGTGTCACAGAAATAGATCTAGTGACAGAGTAATTGCTCTGTTTGCCTACCTGGGGGTGCTCTGGGACAGTTTGAAACTTGCATCAGGTTGCTGGGGGTGGGGAGGTGCAGCTCACCTGCCCCAAAGGGTCATCTTGTGAAGGGCACACCCTGAGGAGCCCTTCACCTGAGGGGATGTGGTTGTCCTAGGTGTCATGAATGCGTTTCTTAAGATAAACCCATAGACAAATTACACCATGGATGGATGGGTTATTCTTGTGTGCAAGGAATGATTTGGATTGGGAGGTTTCTGGAAGATGAGGAGGAGAATGTCAGGTTGGAACAGCTTTAAAGGGTCCAAACCACCAACATCTCAGAGCTGGTGGGGTTTTTCCCTAAGCAAGGATTTAAATAGCATCCACCTCCCAAAGTTTCTTGTCTGTGAATGAGACAGCCCTCTGGCAAACATGCTCCTCTGTGTCTTGAGGGACAGGTTTCTGCTCTGCTAAGTTTGTGAGACAAAAGTTGCCTGTCATTGAATGGAGAATTTCTGTCTAATTCTTGCCCTGTGATCCAGTGCGGGGGCTTTTTTCAGGAGAGGTGAGGAAAAGAGGACAAACTTCATTTAAAGTACGTTTGCTAACACTGTTCATTGCAACTTGCATTTAGGAGGAAATGGTCCTGAAGAATCCTGGTGCTGCTGTTGCCCAAAGACAGCTTTGGCCAGAGGGCAGCTGCACTGCTGGCCTTCAGGCTGGTAAGAGAATTCAGTATTGTGTGTTGTTTGTTTTTCATTTGTTAATTATATGCCAGGCCTGTTGGCACGTTGAGTCACCTGCTGAGCCTAATCTCTGAAGGTTTACCGGGAAAAATTCCAGGGAGAACAGCTGTGTGTGGTTTTGGGGTTTGTGTAGCCACGGGTGGGACAGACAGTGAGCCTGTGATGTGCTGTTATCCCTGTCTGACACTCAGCTTGAAGAGGAAAATGTCCACTGAGGCTCTGGTACTTCCCTTAGTGGGTCCTCTGCCCATTGCAGAGAGCCCAGAGGTGTGAGTGGCACCAGTATGACAGAATCTGTCCCCTGTCCTGCCACCCTGTGCTGTGTGACAGCAGCCAAGTGCAGTCCCAGGCCTGTGCAGACACAGCTGCAGAGCTGCTGTTGTCATAGCACAGTTTAGAGGTGCACAGAGCTTTCAAGTTCCATGTGCAAACAGTGACAGGTTGAAGGGCAGATAAGAAATGCATTTTTTATCTTGCCTGATGTACAGTCACTGAGCACACAGGCTGGAACAGCACTTTGTCTTGGGCAGCTGACAGCTGCTTTCTGCTAAATGATTTTACGCTTTATTGAGCAGAATTTGGCTTTGTTTGCAGAAGGTCAATAACAGCTTCTGACAGGCTGCCCAGCAGAGCTGGTGACAGGGAGCGTCGTCAGGAGTCGAGATTGGTTTGTGAAAGGGGAGGGAATGGCACCACCAATCAGGCACATTGGGTGCTCTGGCAGCACAGCTGTCTCCCAGGCAGGATCAGGCACTGGGACGAGCACCTGGAGCTTTTGGTTTCCAAGGTGTAACAGGGAAAAGAAAGTGGAGAGGCAGCCTGATGGGAAAAGTAAAAGATACTCAGTGCTGTGAGACCAATGGGCAGGAATTGTTTCAGAATGGACTTTTTAGGAAAACAGTTACAGCCTTGGTTGTGGTTTCTCACAGATCTAGAAGGAAGATTGTTCTGAACTGAGTGTCACAAATGACTGCTGATAAGTGAAATGGCCACGGGCTCCTCCTCACTGCTCAGTGGTTGCTGCAGCCACACCATAGGTAAGGGGCCACTAAAACAAAAAAGGATTTGGGTACTAGTGCCATTGGCTGGGTGGGAGCAATGTTTTGTCTCCTGAGACCTGTACTCCAGATAAAATAGTGCAAATCAGGAACTTTTTCAGCTGCTCTGATACTGTTGTTTTTTTTTTTCACCAGGACCTGATGTACAGTTGGCTGGAGGAAAAAGTGGTTCTTTGCTTTCTTCTGTTCCAGAATAAAATGAGTTGTGGACAACCTTATGAGTTGAAGTTGGGTTTTATTTGGTTATTTCTGTAAAGGTTGGAGTCCATGCTCTTAAAGGTGTTTTCAACTGTAATGATTCTGATTCTTGCACAGAAATGGTTTTGTGCAGGAAGGGTTTTGGATTAAAACCCTGCCTGAAACGGCAGTTGTCAGTTTACCCTTCATAATAAACCTGATAACACAAAGACTTCAGTGTCTGCAGGTTCTGTCCCAGAAGTAATTCATAGGAACAGTGTGACAAAACTAACTTAAGGCTAAGGTCTGGTGCCAAACAGTTCTTGTGGTGTGCTTGGGAGTACAGCCATGAGAAAGTCCTTAAAATGGAGTTAACTCCAGCACCAGGCTCCACCCTTGGCTGGGGGGAAGGTGCAGGTGGTGGTTCCCAATGTTTAGTTCCTGATGTGGTGCCTGTGAGCTGGATGATTCCAGGCAGGATTGCAGCACCATGACAGCACCACCCTGCTCATCTTGCCCCGAGTGTCACCTGAGGCTTGGCCAGAGCTGGTTTGAGGAGGTTTCAGAGTGTCTGAGCCAGGGGACGTGAGGCTCAGGCTCATTCTTGTCATGAAAGGTTTTGCTGAGTGTTTGGGAACACAAAACAGGCCTGACAGGCTGCTGTGGTACCAGTGTAAGGTGGCTCTGGTGGGAACAAAGGTTAATTTGAGACGTGGGAACACAAGATGGGCCCCAAGCTAGAGATTACATCTGGAACAGGCTTGGAGCCTAACCTGCCTCTGAACTGGCTGGAAGCAGCCTGCTGGGAGCTTCAGGGGGTTTGGAGGTTCCCTGGCACAGGGCCAGGGTATCTTTTGCCATCTCTGTACACCAACCTCGCACAGTAAATAGCATTTCAAGTGCAAAAGGGCTGAGCTCAGAGCTAACAGGTCTCCCAGTCTGAGTCTCCATGATTTAAACTGGTTTCTGGAGCCTCTGGAGCTGTTCCCCCAGTTGTCTACTCCCTGTTAATTAATGCTTCTCTGCTGTGGGAGGTAAAGGGGGGGGATCCAGTTCATCAAAACAACAGAAACAGGTGTTAGGGGAAACAATCATTCAACATTTATGTAATTACACAAAGTGGGAAAGTGTCTTGGATTACACTGCTCTGTCTCCAGCCCCCACCAGCTGGAGAGGCCTCCCCAGGTGGGGTCTCCCTGAGCAGAAGTTCGGGACCTTCCCCTCCCTTGGGGTTTTGGAAGGAAATTAAGAGTGACCATCACTTTGACCCACCTGGTGTGGGGCTGCCTCTCAGAGGGCACCACAGAGTCCCTGTGCAAGAAAAGGCTCACAAACCTTCACTGCCACACACATGGCTGAGGCCAGTGTCACCTCTGGGCTGCTCAGAGCCTGGACCTGTTCCTGGTGTTCCTCCTGGCTCAGCTGCAGTGACCCTCCTTGTAGCTGATGGCTTTTGAGCCCCTTTCTTGTCAGAAAACACCAGACTTCAAGAAGGAGACAGTAACAGGGCCCACTGTGTCCTGCTCCCTGTGCCACTGACCAGGGAGGTAAACAGCTCCTTCTGGAACATGGCACACATCCACACAGCTGGCTGGAGCTGTGCTTTTCTATGGTCTTTCTGGAGGGAGATGTTCTCCAGACATGCCACCTCCTGTCACCTGGTGTCCAGTGTTTATCCTGCCTGCTGTGGTCCCACCATGGTGACGAGCATTTAAGGTGAAGGGCATTTTCCAGCATCTCCAGCATCTTCTTCCAGCATCCCCCTGCCCCTCCTGTGCTGCACAAGGGCCACTGATGCCCCATAGCCACATTCATGGGGCTGGCAGGGCACAGCCACGTGCTGTGGTGCTTCTGGCTGCCCCAAAGGCCATGTTCAATGACACTTGATCCCTGAGGAAACGCAGCATTGCTCCACCAGCTTCTGCTTCCCTGTTATCCTCACATCACTGCTGGCTGTGGCGCAGCAAGTCTGCTCCGTGGGCTGGCTGGCCAGCAGGGAAGAGCCCTCAGGAGGGAGAAGGTGACCCTCAGGAAAAAGGAGAAGAGCCACGAGAGTCCTTGGCCTTGCCCCTGTGGGTGCCCTGCGGGCCTCAGCGCTGGTAGAGGGTGATGATCCCTGCGCGGTGCAGGCTCCTCCACAGCGCTGCCTCCAGCATCATGTCGTGGTTGGCATAAAACACCAGAGGTTTCTTCTCCACCTCGTAGTAGTGGTCTGAGAACTGCTCGTAGTTGGCCGTGATGAACCCGTAGGCACTGACCTGTGGGGCAGGAGGGGGGGCAGACGGGGTCAAGGCTTCCCCTCGGGTGGTCCATCACCACAACCACTCCCTTCAGGGACAGGGGACACGTAGGACAGCCACCAGGATACACTGGAACCTCGCAGCAGCCAAAGGGGGGATTGCCTTCTCCCCAGGGGAACGGTGGCCCTGCGGCCCCTTACCTGGTCGCAGGTGTGCAGTGCAGTGAGGAGCATGAGGGCGCCGGTGCTGGGCATGTAGAGGGAGCCGTACTGGGTGTTCAGGAGCTCCGACCGCAGGAACCTGACGGGGACACGGTGGCTGTGGGGGCTCAGGGCTGGCAGAGCCCTGCAGCCCCCAGACCACACCTACACAGCCCTTCTCCAGTGACACCAGTGCCCAGTAAGGCAGCAGCACTGAGTAAAGCACAGGGCTCAGGTGGGTTCTCTGATGGCGGCTCTTGTTTGCTCAGAGGTTGGTAAAAGGCACCCCTCTGCTGTTTGGAGCCACCCCAACCCAGGCACCTGCTTTCATGAAAGGCAAGAAAAGACCATCCTGTTGGGCCCTGCCTTTGTTCCTGTTAAGACTGGGACAAAATGTAACATGTTTTGGGGAATGGGAGGAAGGTGAGCACAGGGAATAGGAGGGGATGTGAGCTGTGCTGCAGTGAGCAGAAATAGCAGGGAGGGATGCCTCTGCCTTGTGTGCAGACAGCAGGGCAGGGTGGTTCCAGTGCCTGGGGGAGACTGGGACTGCACTTTGATGCTGGGCAGCTACTGGTCTGTACTGGAGCGAGCAGAGTGGGGAGGGAGGTGGTCAGAGCCCAGCCCAGAGCAGAGAGCCAGACATCAGCCACAGTACTCATCACTCTCACCTTGCTGTCAGGTACTGCAAGAAATCAGGATGCAGCAGCTTGAACTTCTCTGCAGATGCCTCCGGTCCAAAATACTTCTGTGGCCTTCAGGAAGGCAAGGAGAAGGGCAGAAATTTGTCACGAGAGTCCTGGAGCTCCTTGGGGTTTATCCCAGTAGGGACAAATGCGGGGTGAGGACAGGTGAGTCCTGCCTGCATCCCCGGGGTGCTGGGGGGATCTTGGGGAGCTACTCACTCATCCCCCTTGTCCGAGCCCTCAGGCACTGGGCTGCCCTGGATGGCCGATTTCAGCATGACGTAGTCACGGACATCCGAGGGGATGAAGATGTACTTCAGATCCTGCAGCAGGGACACAGACAGGGCACTCAGGTGAGGACTGAGGGCTCCTAGGATGGGGAGAAGGTCTCAGAAGCAAGCCCAGCCTGAAGGGACAATTTATTCAACTCCCCTCAGGGTCTCACCTTGCCCTGGGGGACGTGGGTGAAACCGTACTCCTCGTAGGAGATGAGGGAGTTCTTCATGGTGTTCACCGTGAAGCCGTAGAAGGAGACCTTGGTGCCGACGTCCTCCTCGAAGCCTTTGATCACGGCACCGTTGAGCCTGCGGGAAAAGCGGAGAACACGCGTCCAGGGCTGGCTTCTCCCAGCACCCATGGCCCCAACCTGCCTGGGATTCGTGCTCACCTGAAGACCAGGTCGTGGCTGTCGATGGCCTTGCCCTGCCGCGAGCCGTTGAGGATGCCACCGTTGCCCACCACGGCACAGCGGACACAGCCCCCGGAGAAGGCGGTCCTGTCGAAGAGGCGCCGGTTGGCCGAGGCGTTGAGGAGCCTGAGGGTGCTGCCCACCACTGGAATGGAGCAGGTTGTGACCAGTCAGCAGGGAAAAGGTGTGTGTCAAACAACCCGCGTGAGCACGTGCAACAGCACAGCCAGGAGCAGCACGTGAGAAAACTCACACCGCTCCTGTGCAGGAGAGAGGTCTGCAGGTGGGATATGGGGGCACCAGAAGGCCCTCCTCTCCCAGCTTGGTGTCACCTCCTCATATCTATTATGTCCCCATGCTCCTAACCCTGCTACAAACAGCCCAAGGCTGTGCAAGGCACGGGGATGCATCCAGGTATCTCCAGCCCCAGCCCTGCAGATGCTGCTGCCTGTGCCAGACAAGTCCCCTCCTGACAATCTCTGCAACTGCCACTGCTTCTCTCCTGCTCGCTGTTCCCAGCACTTCCAGCCCAGGGATTGAAGCCAGCAGCTGCCAGGGAGAACAGAGAGTGGGTTTGGGGTGGGAAGGGAAACAATCTCCGTGCACAACAATGGAGCTGCTTGTCCGAGCTCCTCTGGCCCCAGTTAATAATCACAGACACACTGCAGCTTTTATTCAGGGAAAATGTCATGAGATGCAGCAAGCGGTGTTTGCAAAGCCACACCCTCTGCCCTGTGCCCCGGGAGGTGGGATGGGAAGAGATCAACATTCCTGGCTCCTCTGCAGGGCTCCTTGCCTGTCCCACATCTCCAGTCCCTTCTGCTGGGCTCCCCATTCCTCTCAAGCTGCCCCACATCCCAGCTGGGTCTGTACCTGAGAGGGACAAGCCTTGCCAGCCGTAGGGGACGTGTCGTGTCTTCAGCCTGTTCCAGGTCTCCGGGGTGAAGTGCTGGTCCCACATCAGCACAGGGGTGTTGAAGCGGAAGATCTCCCGAAACCTGGGGTCTGCCTTTGCTCTGGCCATCACCGAGCTGAGGCAGGGGCTGGGCTGGGAGCAAGGAAGGAGGATCCCTGCTCAATCTCCAGCCTGGGTCTGCCTTCCCTGTGGCACCTCCACCCCTCAGCAGGCACCAAGGTGAGAAAAAAGCCAGGGACAGAAATGCTTCTTGTCCACCACATGTTTTGGGTCACTCAGGCAAGGCACTGCCTCATGCCTTGGCTTTGTCCTGCATAACAGCCTTTGGCACCCAGCTCAGTGGGGCTGGGAGAACCAGGGCTTACAGAGTCACCTGAGGGCATGAAAAATTCAGCAGCTTCAGGTGTGGGCATGCTGTTAAAGGTGTGGGCCCCGTTAGAGCTCTCCTCTATGAGAACAAAACAGTAACAGCCCCCCTGGGCCTGGGTCCATCCCCATGAGTGTCCAGCCTGGACTGCTGGCCCAGGAGCCAGAGGGTTGGAGGAGGGTGGTGATGCTGGCTCCAGCCTCCACACAGGAGAATGGCAGCAGGGAGGCCTGGGGAGAATCACTTGTGTGGATGGACAAGGTTGCTCCTCTGTAAACCCCTTCCAGAGGATGCTGCTCCTCCTCATCCTCCCCACACAGCCCTTCAACCAACAAAACCCAGCACGGAGGGGCACCATGGGCATCACTGTGCTGTGCTAATGATTACCTGCTTTCTGCTGGGCTCCGGCTCCTCCAGCTTGGCAGAGGGCTTGAAGGAATTCCCACTGGGATGGGGGAAACATATAGCAGAGTTAAAAATCCATCGCTTGGGCACTGGGGAAGCCCAGAGCGGGAAGGAGCCTCCCAGTTCCTGCCAGGATGGCTGAGCATCTTCCCTCCTTACCTCTCCAAGCTGCCTCCAAGAGCCCAGCTGCGGCTGCCAGCTCCGTGCAGTGTCCCTGAGGGAGCCAGGACCAGCGGCTCTGGCTGCAGCAAGCTGGGGGAGGACAAGTGAGGGCTCAGCTGAGGAGGTGACACTGACATCCCCCCACCTGTGAGAGCCACAGGGCAGGACCACGACCCCTCCATTTATCTCCTCTGCACCGCTGCCTGCACTCACCCACCCCCATCTGCAAGTGGAGAGACGAGGATTTGCAAAATACAGGGTTTGTGCAGCCACCATCTCCTGGTGGGTCCTACCTCCACGACTCCCAAGTGCCAAAAACCACACTCAGCCCAGCCTGCAGCCCTGGGGGAATCCTGCTGAGAACTCCCTGGCTCTTCCCACCATCCCACCATTCCTGAGTCTGAGAGGACTGGGCTGGAATAAACTGGACAGGCCAGCAGGACATGTTTAGTTGTTATACTGAAGAAAGAATCAGCAGCTGGGGTCTGGAGGCTCTCGGGGTGCATGGGACCCCCTCTGCCATGGGGGCAGCTGGGGCATGCCCTGACCCTTCATTCGCAGCAGGAGCTGCCCACCCTGAGCCGCTTGGGGTGCCCTGAGTCCCACGGGGCCAGGCTGAGCTGACCTAGCCCCTGGGGGGGCACTGGGGGTGGGCAGGCAAGCGGGAGGTGGGAGCCCACCGGAGGGGAACAGGCTCCCATTCATCCCCACACAGAAAGGCCCTTCAGAGCCCCCGGCCCCGCCGCCAGCCCGGGCAGCAGGTGCTGCGGCCAGAACGGGGCTATTGTGGAGGAGACAAGGGCTCCTTGTTAGGGGATCTCTGCCTGGGAGCCTGGGGACAGGTAGAGGCAGGTGGGGAGTGGAGCCTTACCCCTCCCAGCCTGCGCTGGTGTGATGCTGCCTGGCACAGGGGCACAGCAGGCGGTGGATTTCTGTCCCTGTCACAGCCCCTGTCAACACCAGCAGCACCCACAGCCCTGCCCAGGAGCAGATCCAGACCCGTGTGCCACCCAAACCCTGCTCCGTGCCACTCTGGGGGCGTGGTGTGACATGGGGGGACAGCCCAGCGCCCCACCTGGGGCTGCAGCTGGGGGATGGAGCATCACCCCAGGGGTGGATGGAAAGGCAGTACCAAGCAGGCTTTAGTCCCAGCACCTTCCTTGCACCATGCCAGCGCTGCCAGCTCTTGGCAGGGGACGCTGAAGGTGCAGCAGGCTGAGCCCCAACAGTGCAGCAGGGCAGCTTTTAAAACAAACCTTGTGTCCTGCCTTGGTGTCCCACGGGAAGTCAGGTTCCCAGCAGGAGCAGAGCCCTGCAAAGCCCCCACCACTCCAAACACAGTGCTACAGCCCAGGGGTCAGCACAGCGTGGCCCCCACCAGCTCACTGCTGAGGCTCATCCTGAGATCACCTGAGCAGGCAGGGAGAGGAGGGAGGGCAAATCCCCAAGAAGTTCCACCAAGGTGGGACTGAGCCATCCCTGAGAGATGCAGAGCTGCAGCTTTCTGCAGGGCCTTTCTGGTGTTACCCCTGCAAGCATCCGACTAATCCCAGCCTGAACAAACTTATCCAAGGGGCAGTGCAGGGTGTGCTCACAGCAAGGGCAGGGCCATCAGAGGCTGTACCAGACCTGGTGGTTACACTGGAAGCTGCTCCTTCATCCAGGCACCCACAGTACATCCTCCAGAGCAAAGCTCTCCCACGCAAGTGTCCCACAGCCAGGAGCTCTGGACCCCAGTGGGCTCAGCCCTGGTGAACTGCCCTGGGGTGCAGGGAGCTCACCCCAGGGAGCTGCCCAGCCCTACTTGCTGCCTCCATCTCACAGTGGAAGTGACCCCCAGCCCATGTACCTCAACAGCAGAGCTTATCAACACCTCCACCACCCCACCGATGGACTGGGGAAACCTCCCTGCTCCAACCCCTGCAAAGCACTGAAGTCCCTGTGTGCAAAGACCCTGGCTTGGCCACCCACCCATTTTCTGGCCACAGAGGTGCAGCCCCTCGCCAAACTCCAAGGCCGTTACCCTCACCCACCATGTCCAGGCTTGATCTGCATCCAAGCAGCCTCTCCCAGCCTCACCACCTCCCCAGCCCTTCCCACCAGGTTCACAAGCCCCAGCTTCACATCTCTGCCCACCCAGCCCCTCCCCAGCTCTCCTGCTCTTGTTTCTTCCCTTCCCTGGCTGATCCCAGTGCCTGCAGCACAAGGCAAAGCCCTGGGCAGTGGCAGGGTGCTGCATTACTTTCTGAGCTGCCAGGGATCTGTGGGAGCTCCAGGGGGCTCAGTGTGGCTGTGCCCAGGATGGAGGAAGGTGGGCACAGGCAGCCGGGCAGGTTGGCTCCTGCCGACTTTCTCTGGGAGCTGGGCCCCATCTCCACCCATGGCCGGACACAGTGAGTGGCACCTGCTCATCGTTTCTCCCAGGCTTTGTGCTGAACTGATAAATCAGTGCCAGCACCTCCCTGCGCTTGCTTGCCAGCTGTGGGTGCCAGAGCCAGCTCTCCAGCATTGCTGCTGCCCAAACCCTGCCGGGAAGGGCGTGGGGCAGCCGGCCCCCCACCAGACACCAGCTCGGCGGCGTGGTGGGGAGCCAAGCGCTTTGACGTCACCTGCCAGGATGTGGTGAAGCACCTCGTGCTGCTTGGTTGACTCAGAAGATGACAATCCTGCCCGGGACCGACAGATGCACAATGGGGCTGTGGGAAGGAGTGGCTGTGGCTGCCCGGGCACCGGCGGTGGCAGCAGAGCTGGCCAAGCCTGGGTGCGCTCCCTCACCATCGTGACATTCACAAATATGACGTTTCTGGTCCAAGGCCATCCCTCATTTCCGGAAGATAACACTGTGTGTGAGTGTTGTGAGCACACACTCCAGCCTTATCTTCAGCAAATACTCCCAGGGCCCCACAGAGACATTTGAGGGAGTCAAAACAGCAACAAGAACTTGCTCTTGCTCCATCTCACCATGAAAGGCTGAGCTCCAGAAGCATCTTTCCCTGGTGCAGAGCAGGGGTGGCACAGCGAGGCTGGGCAGAGCTCTGTGCTCATCCCATCTACCCTAATAATAAAGCCACAAGTGCAGGCAGCAGCTCACCAGTGGGGTTTGGGAGAGATGGACCAGCATGGAGTGGGACAGGGCTGTGCCCGGCTGAACCCCAAGGGATTTGGCTCCCTCTGTCCCAGCTCTGCAGGGAACAGGGCAGTTGCCCATTTCCATAGGGCCATCGGCTTTGTGCTGAACTGGAGAGGGACTTGGCATTGCTGTGGGGATCTGGGCCTGGGGTGACATCATGCTGGCTGCAGCCACCATCCATCAGGGGATCAGCTTCCTCCTGATCTCTTTTGTCCCCTGGTACCTCCGCATGGAGACACTGCTCACACTAACCTGCTGAAACTGAGTCACCTGCACCCACAGGTGAGGACCCTGAGCCTCCTGTCCCCTCTGGCAGAGCAGGAAATGAGTGCTCTACACCTCAGCCATGTGAAATGGCCAGCCCAGTTCCAGCTCCGCACTCAGCCGTGTATCCAGCGGCAGGGCAGCACCAGCTCCTCCAGGGACACAGCTCTGTTGGCACGAGCAGCACTCGTGGTGTGCCATGTTTGTGAACAGAGGGAATTAAAGCCAACAGACTGCACTCTGGTTTGGATTTAGCTTTAGAGATTGAATTAAAGCCAACAGGAGAGTCCAGGAGAGCTTTGGAGCACAGGTCAGCCCTCAGGGTGTTACCTCACCTGGGCCCCTCTCCGGGGCTGGACAAGCTGACCCTTGGTCCCATCAGTCAAGGGGCTGGAGCCCGGGCTGGCTTTCCAAGGAAGGTGACCTGGGGCTGCAGCAGGTCCAGGCAGGGTTAGCCTGACATGTGGTGGGAGGAACCTGCTCCCTGCTTCCATCCCATGGGTTTTCTCCACACCCTGCTCTCACTGGGCGATAGACCCAGTGTCAGGGCACGGCTGGTTTCCCTTCCCAGCTCCAGTGTGGTCCATGGGCACATTCTGCCGCCCTCACCGGCCTCAGTTTCCCCTCTTTGTGGGGAGTTTGATGTCACCCCAGGCATGACTGCCCCGAGCAGTTCCAGGTAACGCTGCTGCTGGCACAGCTGTGTGCCCGGCACGGCGAGGGTGGAACGAGCCAACAGCCAGCCCAGGCTGCTGCAGATACTCCTGATCCACCAGCCCGGCAGGAGAGGGGACTTCTGCCTTTGGCACCGTTAGATGGGGCAACGAGAGCTCCCAGATGGGGAAGAGAGAAGGTCCAAACCCCAGGGCAGCTCAGCCAGCTGCATCCTCGGCAAATCCCGCTGCAAATCTCACCCTCTGCAGGACTGGCTCCGGTCCCCACTGCATCCCCCATTCCCGGGCAGCGTCCAGGCAGTTGGGCTATGTCAGGAGGTGACAGGAGGAGGTGGGGGACACCCACAGCGCCGTCCTGGCCCAGCACCTGATGCTGGCAGGGGACAGAGCCGCCGGGCGCGCAGCCCGAGCGCCGTGCGGGCTCCTTCCCCTGCCCATCCGCACTCGGCGGCGCTCCCCGGGGCGCCCCCGCACCCCGTCCCGCTGGGCCCGGGGGAGCCTCAGGAAGGGGCTTCGGGAGGTTCGGAGGATGCAGGGAAGGCAGGCGAAGGGGGAGTTGCAAATTGCTGGAGTTTGGAAAACGCTGCAGCCCTGAGTTCGCGAGCGGTGCGGGCGGCCCGAGGGATCCGAGACCGGGGCAGCCGTGCCCTGCCTCTGCAAGGGGTGGTCAGTGCAGCTCCAAACCTCCCCCAGGACAATCAGCGGGCTCTATCCCTCACCAGCCCGGCGGGAACACGCGGCGCCTCTGGCCGGCAGCTGAAGCGGGTTTGATCCTCACCCTCAGCTGTCTCTGCGCTCAGTAA
>VYXD01006406.1:1299370-1362049 GCA_013397195.1 Hylia prasina
CTGGGCTCGGCTGGCGCCCACACTGGCGCCCCGATTCCTCATCCCAGCGCGCGGTACCTCGTGCTGGATTTACCGATCCCACCTCCCACCCCTCTCCCATCCCCGTCCCCCCTTACTTGGCGATGATCCTCTGGCTGGTGGGCGCCTCCACCGTAGCGTGGTAGTGACCGTAGAGGAGCAGGGAGGATGTTAAACCTGCCAGGAGCAAAAGGCAGAGCCTTTTCCAGTGCGGGGACCCCATCCCGGGCACTTCAGCCGCCGGAGCCGCGCGGGCGAGCGGGAGCGTGGCAGTTTTCCCCGGGCACACGAACTTCGCAGCCCCTCTGCTCTCCCAGCCCCGTGGGCGCGGACACAGCTGCGGGCCGGCTCCGTCCTGCCCCGGGTGCCCGGCTGCACTTCGGAGCAGGCTGGGATATTCCTCCGGAGCGGTGGGAGGGAGGGTGTGAGCCGGAGGGAGGAGGCACCAGGCTGACTGGTTCAGACTTGCTGAGGGAAAAAAAGCACTTTTGAGCTGCTTTTTCTCCGAGCTGGGGATTAAACATTTACCCAGACCAGAATGGAACCGAGATTTTATTTTTTCCTTTCCTTTTTTTTCCTTTTATTTTTTTTTTGTTGGTGGTGGTTTTTTGTTTGTTTGTTTTGTTTTTACCTCCTTTTCATGCCACCCACCCAGGGCTCATAAACAGGGTTCCCCCTTTTTGTAACTTTCTTGTCCGGCTCGAACAGGCGTGTTTGGGCTGCACCAGCACGGACACCCGGCGGCCCCGCGGTGCCTCCGCTTTGTCTGTGCTTATCAGAAACTGCAGCCTCTGGAATCACGACGGACCTTGGGGTGCCCGACAGCAGCACCCTGTCACATACCCGCAGCCACGCGGTGAACCCGCCAGGAGCGCACAAATGTGGGGGGAAAAAGGGGGGACACGGTTGGGGTGATGCCCCCGGGACCCCGGCCGCGTTCTGGATGAAAGGATCACGTGCATTTGCAGCAAACAACACCTTTAGGGGCTCTGTGGCAGGCTCGACAAAGAGTTTGGGTTGGAGGAAAGGAGGAACGGGTTTGGGGGAGTATTTGCATGAATTATTTTGGTATTTTCAGAGAGGATGTGCTCCAGTTTCTTTTTTGAAAGAATATCTCGGTGTTATTTTAGTTCAACTCCGAAAGAACCAGCCTGTGAACTGAAGGATATGCATACCAAAATGTTTGTTGCAGTGGGGGAAGGGACTCAGCAGGCAAACAAGCCTTTTCAGTTGAACCGTAGGGATTTTGGGGGGGTTGGATTTTTAGGAAGTCACTCAGGGAGCAGCACGATGGTGAGCCCTGCTCCATCCAAACACTGTGCCCGTGGCTCCCTGAGCACTCAGGTGTTGTTCCAGGCTGCTACACACCTCCAGCCCCTCCACAAATACCCTCTTTCATCATTCAGCCCCAAAACCTGTGGCTGTATTTCCCCAACACTCCTTTATCCCCTCAGATCCAGCCAATCCCTTCTTCCTTTCCAGCCTGCCCAGACAGGTTTGAAGGAAGATAAAAGCAAAACACATTTTAACAGGAGTTTGCTTCAATCTCCACTTGTTTCCATTACTACAGATCCCTCCACTGCCATCCTCTGGGAATTTTGGCTGTGTGGGGATGGGACTGCATTGGCATCCACGAAGTGCCCAGGCTGTGGTGTGAACACTAGAGCAGCTCTGTGCCTGAGGCTGGCAGTGGTGTCACTGCTGGCTTGTCCCACTGGGAAAGTGGACACTGGGCCTGGGACACCACAAAATGATAGTGGGCAGGCTGATTTTAAGGCAGACTTTCAGGGAACCCTGCTGTGGTGCCCTGGAGCTGTGACAGGAAAGGTTGGCTGGGCACAGGTTGTCTCAGGAGAGGAGAGAACAGGCAAGAAGCTGGAAGGACAGGGCAGACCAGGACCACTGGGACACACAGGGGTGAAATGGAGCTTAAAGCCCAGCTGGAGCTAAAGCTGCATAAGGATGGGCAGGAAGAGGGGGTCACATGTACCCCAGTAGCAAAAGGCAGCTCAGAGAAACGGGAGGGCATCGATGGAGGGATTTGATGCTTTTTGCCTCTATCACTAAAAGCTGATCCCAGCCCTCAGGGGTACAGGGACTTTCTGGAAGACTCAGAGCCAGCACAGCATGGTTGAGTCTGGGGTGCTGCTCAGAGGTCCCCCAGCCTGGAGCTGTCCCCACCTGGTGTGACTCAGGGTCTGCCTTGTTCACTCTGACCCGCTGGATTTGCTCCCCGTGGTCTGGTGCCTTGGCTCACATGCTCTTGACTCTGGCCCTTCGTTAACCACAGCTAATTATTACCAACTGCTCGAGGAAGTCACAAGGGACATAGCAAGGCTTGGCTCCAGATGGATGACCAATGGCCCAGTGGAAGTGACCTGGGGAAAGTCAGGAATTTGCCATTTGGAAACACTTATGGCCCAATGATGCAAATGTTGGTGGAATGGCAGCCTCAAGGGCTGGAGGAGCTGGTTTCTTCACATCTCTCTGTTTCCATGATATATGGTTTTCTACTGTTGGTTTTATTTTCAGCGGGGTGAAAATGAGATGCACAGTTCTTCATCTGCTCTACTTGTTTTGTGCTACAATGCATTTTGGACTATGCCCCAAAATTAAGTAGTGCTTAATTTAGAAGTTAAATAAGTGTGAAAAACCTTTTAGGATGGTAGTTGCCAAAAAAAGATTAGGAAAAGAACATAAAAGAAATTACAATGGAAACCAGCAAGTATAATTTCTAGCCTGGACTTTTTATTCCAGTGATTACTTCTTGGAAACAGAACCCAATCCCTCCCCATGGCTAGAGAGCACAAGAGGAGAATAAACATATTTTGCACCAGCTGGCTGCCAGCCACAGATTGGCGGAGGAAAATCTCGTGGTCTTTGCCACGATGAACTGTGCAGGTGGGAGAATAAGACCTCCAAAAATCCCCAGGAGGATTTACATACCCGGATTCGTTCAGCACGGGTCAGAGGTACGTTTACGAAAGCGCCAAGAATCTGCTCACAGAGCGGGTCCCTGAAAAGCAGAGCCTGGCCAGGGGGTGGCTGTGTCACAGGGGCCATATGGCTGCCTGCGGAGGCACGGCCGTGGCAGCATGAAAAATTCATCAGCAGATGTCCCGCGAGGCTGAGGCACACACGGCCCCTGCCCGCTGGGGCAGCTCGGCCACAGCTCCCCTCGCCAGGCTCCCCGCCCGGGGAAAACGGGGTCAGGCAAAGCACCCGCTGAGGGAGCTCCCTGACACTCCCTGCTTGGCTTTCTGCTGGATTGGTAGGTGTTACTACAACCAAAGTCAGGAGAAGGGACCGCACGGAGGACGCCTGGAGATGGTGACAGCAGAGTGGTGGCTGTGCTTGGCTGTGGGACCAGCGATGCTCAGGGCTGTGCTCTGCCCTTCTGTCCACACCCCCACACTGCAGGTGGGGAAGGGGGCTCAGCAAAACTGCTCAGGGAAGGGCAGTGAAGCTGGTGAAGGGTATGGAACACAAATCCTATGAGGGGAGGCTGAGGGAGCTGGAGTAGTTTAGCCTTGAGAAGCAGAGGCCTTATCACTCTTTAGAAGTCCCTGACAGGAGGATGTAGCCAGCTGAGGATCCGTCTCTTCTCCCCAGCAACCAGTTACAGGATGAGAGGACATATTCCTGTGCCAGGGGAGGTCTAGGTTGGACAGTAGGATGAATTTCTTCACAGAGAGTGTTGTCAGGCATTGGAATGGGCTGCCCAGGGAGGCAGTGGAGTCACTGTCCCTGAAGGTGTTTTAAGGAAAGGCTGGACGTGGCACTCAGTGACACAGTGTCTAGTTGACAAAGCGTTCAGTCAAAGGTTGGACTCAGAGGCCTTTTCCAACCAAATGGGTTCTGTGACTCTGCGATCTTTTGTGCCAGTGTGGCAGGATGTGGCCCATCAGGGAAACACACCCTATAGTTCCCTAAAGCAGGAAGGTTGCTGGGGTAAGCCAGGTGCTGAGGTGGCAGGTCGGGACCTCACGAGCAGTGGCAGGATGTGGCTTGGGCTGGCTCCTGTTGGCTTGCTCCCCGTGGCCCTGCTGGCCCAGCCTTATCTCAGGTGCCTGTGCATGGCAGAGCCCTCGGTCAGCCCTGGACTGCTGAGCAGGGCCCAGATAAGCCAAACACACAGCTCAAAGGCCAGCCCCTCTCCGCTGGCATGAGGCAACCTGGGAGGCTCTGAGCTATGCCTGGAGGGGTGCAGAGCTGGGAAACACCTCTGAGATATTGGGGTGATGATACCAACAACTGCCCTCCCCCTTCTTGCCAGCTCTGGACCAGGCAGAGCAGATACGTGTTGATCCTGCCCTGATCTTGACAGCGCAACCAGTCTCGGAGATCTGCTCAAAGCCACATGTCCCTGGGGTCAGGCCAGGCTCTGTCCCCAAAGCTGGGGAGAGGGGACACCGTGTGTGAGTGTGGGTGGGTGACCCAGCCCCTCGTTCACCCACCTGTGTGGTCCCATCGGACACTGCATGACTCCCATGGGAGGGATGGAGGGAGCCTTTGGACGTCCCCAGCACTCAGAAAGTGTCTTTCCAGAATTTACCACCCCAAGGGCTGGCCAGGCCAAGCTGGGAAAGCCCTGCAGCACCCAAGGTCCTGTTGCTCTGCCTGGCAGAGGCACCTTGCTGCACCCCCTGGAGCTGTTTACCTGCAGGGCCCTGCTCCAGCACCTGGAGGTGAGGGCTCCTGGCAGCTCAGCTGGTGGTTTTTGCACAACAAAGCCATGGGCTGCTCCTTTATCTTGTTCTCCCTCCCCTATTATCAATAGTTTTTCTGGTCCAACTGGATTTACCTGCTACCACATCCCCAAGAAAGGGAGAAGGTCCACACAGAGGAGGCAGGAGGGGAAACCTCCCACCCTCTGCCCCCAAGGCCTGCCCCAAACCTCTCAGCAACTGAGCAACATTAACAGCACCTGCTAAGTCCCCAACACAGAGCTTTTTGTGCTGACCTGGAGCAGGCACATAGCTCTGCCACACTCCCACAGCATCCAGCCAGCCACAGAAGCTTGAGAGTAACACATCCAGAGGGAGCAACTCCATGCTTGGGAAGCTGGGTGCTGTTATCCAGCTCTGGGTGCTCTGTGCCTCAGTTCCTTGCCTGGGAAGGAAAGAGACAGGAGTGACAACATGGATGTGCCACCATGGCACAAGGCTGCCTCGGAGCCCTGTGTGGCACACACAGTGTCTCCCTCCAGCACCTGCTTGGGTTTGGGGTTGGCTGCCACCTTTAGAAGGTACCTCAAACCTCAGGACATGGGGCAGAGCCCACCTTGTCCCTGCTCCTGGTAAGGCTAAACCCAGAAAGGATGCAGAGAGCAGGGCTGCACTGACCAGGAGCAGGGATGAGCTGGGCTCTGCACCACTCTCTTGTCCCCAAAATGCATCCCTGTCCCCAAGCAGCCCATGTCTTCCTCCTGCTTCATCTGCAGTCAAGGAGCTGTGTGAACACACAGCAGGACAGGGTGGTCTCTGCTGCTGCCATACACGTGAACAGTCACACTGAAAGAGGGAAGAGGTAGAATTTATGCAAGAAATTTGAAGCCCTGCCAGGAAGGTGACACCATGAGAGCTTCTGGCTGACAAGTGGTTTTGGTTTCTGCAATCTGGTAGGGAATATTTAAAGGCTGTTAACTCTTGAGGAACCTTAGGAAGAGTCTGGCACAGCTGGAATAACAGTTCATGGTACTCTCCAAGAGCTTTTGAAAAAAGCAGGGCTGACAAAACAGCAACTTCTGGACATGCTGAGGCACACTGGTGTATTTATCCCCCAGATCAAATGCCTCTGTTTAAATCCTGCAGCCCCCAGACCTCCGGGCTGGCACTGGGGAATCCACTGGTTGCTGGCACTGGGTGTTGTGTCCTTGCAGGAGGAGGAGTTGCTGTATCTGAGCATCCCTCAGGATGTCAGCCCTGATCCCACCGTCAGTCCCTCTGCTTGTGCTGCCTTCAGCTCCATGCCACGCTGCAGGAGCAGAGGCCACACCTTTGCCCTCACCTTGTGAGTGTAAGGTACCAAACCTCTGTTCCTGGTGTCTCTGCAGACCCCAGGGAGCCCCAGGCCATCAATGGCAGGAGCTGCAGGGCTGTGCCCAGCCCCAGGACACGGTGGCAGATCAGGATGTGCCAGACCCGGCACAAAGACAGATCCCTGAACAGGAGCTGCCACCTGGTGGCACAGGGACAATCTTGGTGTCGTGCCAACCACAGAGACCTGGATTTTGGGGTGGCCCTGAGCCATGGCACTGGCTCTGCCCAGCGGCACTGAGCAGGCTGAGGCTACTACAGCACAGTGCTGCTTTCACCCTGGGACTCTCACCCTGCTGGGAGCTTGCCCAGTCCTGAATCCTGGCTCTTGCCAAGGGTGCTCCAGCTGTAGCTGCTCTCCACAGGCTTCGTTCCATTAGTTTGTGCCAGGCTGGGAGTTGCCTGGAAAATGCCGCCACCTCCAACCCCGCTCAGCTTCCTGTGGCCGCTCCGGACCCGATGCCACAAGATCAGGTGGCTCTGGTGAGGCACAGCTGGATTTGTGCACAGCTGGACACATCCTCCAGCTGGGGACGTGTCCCAGTGTGTGCCCACAGAGGGGCAGGATGCCTTGGTGCAGGGGGACAGGAGCAGGGCGAGGAGGTGAGGGGCACCATCAGGTCAGAGTCGCTTTCCTGGGATCAGGAAGGATGTGGCTTTGAGCTCGCTGGGAAACTTCAGACCACAGCAAAGATTATCCCTGATAACATCAAATTTAGTCAGCTGTGTTGAGAGAAAAGCCTGCAGGGAACAGGCTCAGGGGAAAGCCTCCTGGGAAGTTTCCTTCCCTTGACTCTGGGAAGGCTCAGCACCGGGGAGAAGCGTGGGCTGGGGGCTGCCAGCCCATCCCCAAAGCCCCCTCACCCACTGGGGAATCCTTGCTCAGTGGGACTCAGCCCCTTCCTGCTTCCCAAAGGACAGAGGAACAAAAGAGGAGGAGGGGGAGGGGAAAGGTCTAACAGAAACTTCTTCCAACTTCTGGGAAGAGAAAAGCCCTATTCAGGCAGGAAGAATACCCGGTGGAGCTGGTCACTAAGCAACCCACAGCAATGTGGTACGACCTGAGGGACAGGCAAGGAACAAAAGTGCCTCACTGCCCACCCACAGCCCATCAGGGAGAGCCTGCAGGGCATGGGGACAGGGGACACCACCAGGGCCACCTGGGGACAGGGGCACAGCCACCGTGAGGGGCGGGGGCATCCAGCAGGTGCAGAGCTCCTGGGTGCGGGAGTTTCTCCTCAGTGACCAACCTCACTCAGGCTTCCCTGTTTGCTGCTCAGGGAGGATTTCTGGTCTGCTCTGAAGCCTGGTGTTCCCCCAGGGCTGCATCATTCCCAACAGAGGCACTGTGCATTTTGGACAACTCCCCACTCCCACAGACACTGCGGGCACGTACGGGCAGAGCAGCCAGGCTACGCCCTCTCCAGAGAAGCTGAATTCTGCACTTAGATTCTCAGTGTGGGAGGTTGTCCTTCACAAACGAGCTCAGTGAGACATGAGAAACTGCCTGGCCTCTCTGCAGCACAAGGGAAAATGGACAAAGAAAATCAATCCTGACAAACCCTGCTGACAGTCCCGGCTCAAATGCCTTCCTTGGAGCCCAGAGAGTCCCTGGAGACGCTGCTGCCCCCAACAAAAATGCTGCAGAAATGGAAAAAACACTCACAACCAAAGCAGGTCCAGTGAGTGTGCAGCTGGTTAAGCCCAGGGAGATGCATTGGACCTGCTGGGACACTGGAGGTGACTTTTTGCCTGCACAGTGTCGTGGGGGAAACATCCAGCCCTCCATGCATTTGCCTTGAGCATCTGATATACTTGGAGAGCAGCTGCTGGGACAAGGACAAAGTCACCAGTGCTCACCCACTTCCTCAGGGAGGTGACTGGCCAGTGCTGATCCCTGTCCTGCAAGGTGAACAGGAGGGGGATGCACAGGTGTGTCCACACAAGCTGCAGAGCTTCTCCAGGTGGAGGTAATCTCATTACCCCTCAGTCCTGCCCTTTCCTGGCTTTGCCATCTGCTGTATCTCGGCCTTTAAAGCATCAGCTCTGGGCACACTAAATAACCACCACCCACAGGGCTGCACGAAAGATCAGCTTGGCCAAAGTAGTGCCATTTATTTTGCTTACAAAACCCCTTCCAGGAGGCCAACACACTCCAGCTTTGCTGGCTGCAGCTGGGCCCCTCTCAGCACCATGGGGGACAGGCACTTCAGCCAGCAGCAAGGACAGACAGCATCCATCCCTGGACTTGGAGAGCTCCCACCTCTCCTGCCAACAGGACAAACACAGCGCTCTGGGCACAGCTGGGAGCCAAGCATGACCAAGTCCAGCTATGCAAGGACCTGGCACATCAGGTCCATGCTGCAAAATCCACATTTTGTGCAGCCAGGGGAGCCCTGGGGTAAGAGGCACCAGGTAGAGAAGGTCTGTTGCACCACGGAGAGCAGTTACCTGCCCTTGAGTTGATGGCAGTGCTCCTCTGAAAGTGTCTCATAGCAAGGCCACACTGGAGAGCAGAGGTGAAACTCATTCTCAAATTAGTCACCTGGAAGTGTCCAGTCCATGGTTTTTATCTGCAGGGAGCAGAGTGAGTGCAGCCCCCCCTGTGCAGAAATTAAGCCAACCTGAAATAGGATCTGTGTTTCCACCTCCATCCATTCCAGCTCCTCAGGGAGTTTGCTTAGACAATACTCAGCTCCAAAATGGGCATTGCTAATGGAGAGGATCCACCCAGAAGAGAAGTGCCCCCAGCCTGAGGAGCTTCTCCTTGCAAAGAGTGAAAACCTGGATTACACAAAGGACTATATCCATTGTGGATTCTGCTCCCATAATACCCATTCTTACAACAAGCAGCACGAGTCCTGCAGCACAACCAGATGGGACTTTGTTGGCAACACTGCATTTTCTTGTTGGCCTTTGGGTCTGCAGGACTCACACATTTGTTGAAGTGTTGTGAAATAACAGAGGTGCTGAAAGAGGGAAATGTCTTTGTGGGGGTGAAATGTGCCTGGCAGTCCAGAGCTAACCTTGGCTCTGGTGGTCCTCTTCTGTTCCCAGAGAGGTGTTGTTGAGATTTCCCAGGCAATGTCCCTTGCCACAGTCAGGTTCTCTGGTAAAGTTTCATGATATTCTCATCATGAAGCCTTTTCCACACCTGCTTCTCCAGGTTGAAGTCATGGTTAATGTAGAAAATCAGACGTTTCCAGTCCTTGTCATAGTAGTGATCCGAGTACTTCTCGTGCCCCTCGGTGATGTAGCCATAGGCACTGACCTGGGAAAGATCAGGACTCACTGGGCAGGGGTACAGGGATGGAGGGAGCAGGTGAAATACAGGGCACAGCTCCCAAACAGGGAGTGAGCACAGGACAGAGGTGCCATCTGGGGCTTCTCTGGTGACCCTGTGTGGGGGTCCAGAAGGACCAGACTGCGAGCACTGGCTCCAGAGATCCTGCTGTCCCCTCACTGCCTCCCTGGGAGATCATGTGCTCTAGGTCACAGCAGGCTTCACCACCTCTATGGGAGCTATTCTGGGTCTCTCAGCTTCAGCCTGCTCCTCCACAGCTGACACGAGCCCATATACCCTCGAGGCAGACAGCAGTCACCCCTGCTCTCCTCTGTCCCCTGTTCCCACTTCCAGACACTTCCCTGTTCTGGGTGCAAGAATCACTGTACCCTTACCTGGTCACAGAGATGGAGGGCAGTCAGCAGCAGGAAGGCCCCCGTTGTGGGTCTGTACAGCCTCCAGTAGTGCTTTTCCAAATTTTTAGACTTTAAAAACCTGCAGCAGGAGAGAGGAGAACACTGAGGAGCTGCTGGCTGTGGTGTTTCAGACAGGGCACACCTTGTCCCCCTGTGGCCCAGGTGGTAGGTCTTGAGGCAGTGGGGGTAAAAGGGGGATGGATTAAAGGATCTCGTAGGTTTAAGCCCACCACTCTTAAATCTGTCTTTTGCTTTGCAGTGCAGAGGTGGCTTTGAAGCTCCCTGGTAAATCCTGCTCCCCCATCTACATCTGGGAGTGAAACGAGACACAGGGAAGGTGCAGAGGAGTGTAAAAAAACCTGCCAGGAGCTGCACTGTGTTATGCCAGGAGTTCTTAGGAAAGTAGGAGCAAATGCTGGGAAAAAATAGCATGGAGTCCTCTTGGCCTTGGAAAGGACCCAAGTCAGAGGGGGGATGGCAGAGCAGGCAGGGAGTGCTGGCCATCTGGCTCCAGGGAAGGCAGCAGCTCTCAAGGAGACTGAAGGGTAAAGGCAGCCAAAGCAGGGCACAACAGGAGCTCCTGTTCCTCCATCCCTCGGTCATGTGTGGCCCACAGTGGGCAGGCCTCATGGTGACAGTGGTCAACAGGCTTGTGGAAAGGGTTGAAGAGCCAGGCCAGGCAAAGGGGATGCTGAAGAAGAGCCTGTTGTTGTGTTTGAGGGCACAACCAACCTCCTGAGTCTAGGAGGAATCTCTAGAGAGGTCTGTTACAGAGCCTTCCTCCAAGGTGCTGGGCAATGAGGAACATGAAAGGCTGGTCTTGAACTAGAGATCAACTATCCTGGCACTTCAGCAACATTCTTCCTACACCTAAAGGTGCAGCTGGCTGTGGATCTCTTTTGGATGTAGAAAACCAAAGTGTCTGATGGCTGTTGCTTCTCCAGCTCACAGATTCTGGATGTTTACCTACCACTAGCACCCAACGGAGCACCACAGAGAGTTTCAGCTGAGCTCATGCTGCTGGTGCTTATCCCCAGGCTGCTGGTGCGGCTGAACTGTGGTTACAGGGGAGGGAGCTGGGAGGAGAGGCCAGAGACAGGGAGATGGTGCTGGCCAGGAGAAAACAAGTCTGTTAGAGCACACAACCCACAGCTCACCTGTTTTTCATGTATCTGAGGAAATCAGGGTGAACCACCAGGTATTTGTCCATTGTGAAATCTTCACTGAATTTCTGCCGGGGCTTCTCCCTAAGGACAGGAATGGGGAGAGTCAAGACCAGCCCTTACACCTCATCACAGTTGGAAAGGATCAGCCCCGATGCACTTGATGATAAGAGAAGAACCACAAACACTGTGAAGATATTCTGTAACATTTCCCACATTATGACAAAACCTCCATAGCCTGTGTGCATTGCAGAGGAAGAGATCAGGGAGGAGAGGCAACAAAAAGAGACAGGAATATCAAATGCATGTGTTTGTACAAGCAATAATTGGTGAAACCAGTCCTTCATCCATGAGCAGGCCACGCCAGACCAGCCAGCAGCATCTGTTCATCCCCAAAAGCCACAAAGCTTTCTCTAAGCTCTGGCCACACATCACTGAAATCATCTACCTCTGGGAAGGAGGTGTATTGACTACAGCAGTGCTCAGATCTGCAGGGGAAATGAGAGATTTCTGCCTGCATGTCTGTCATGGGAGGGAGGCTTTACCCTGGCTTTACCCTGGCCTGGTCCTGGGAGAGGAAAGGAGCACAACAGAGAGCTCATCACTGGAGAGGTAAAGGGGACTATAGTGTGTTTTACCTGCCAAGGTTCAAGAATCCTTTCCTGATGTCTTCGTTGAACAAAAGAGCCTTCAGCCACTCATAGTCCCTTGCTCCCTCCAGGAAGTGAATGTATCTGACATGCTAAGAAAACAAGTGAGCATTAGTGAGCAGCACTTCAAAAGAAATGCAAGCAGACATCTTGGCTGGCTGAGTGTCTTGGACACACATCTTCAGTCTGCAGCTCTCAACCAGCCCACAGCAGCAGAATGGAGACAACATCTGATGTGCAGCTCCTTCTACATGCCACGAGGCACTGCAAACACTCACTCTGAGCCGAGGCAGTGCAGGTCCCCTCACTGAGGGTAAAGCTGAAGGGCTGCCTCAGCCCCTCTGCTCCTCGTGGCAAGAGCAGAACGGAAGCACACGGACAAACAGCATCCTGCAAAGCTGTGCATGCACACAGCAGGGACCTTACTTTATCCTGTGGGAGGTGGCTGAACCCTCTGCGTCCCAAGATCTGAAGAGAGGAAACCAGGGAGAAGGCTGTGAATCCATAAAAGGATGTTTTTGTTCCCACATCTTTTTCATAACCCTTGATGACAGCCCCGCTCACCCTGGCCAAGGAAATCAAACAGAGGAGCAAAGTTAGGTGACCACTGAAACCTCTCACATGCACATTCCTAATAGGAAAAGACAGTGTTAACCTGGAGGAAGGGAAGACGAGGCCCTTTCTGATTGGCACCCTGATCTGTAGGGGAGCCCCTGCTGTGGAGATGGCTCTTTATGGCTCATTTGTGACCACAGGCTTTGGATATTTAGTAACTTTCCAATTACTTTTGGACGTTTTGTCTCCTGCCATCCATCATTTTGGCACTTGGGAATGAGTGGAACACCAGGAGAGATGAAGTGATCCAGCCACAGTTAGGGGCTAGCCACAATAAGCTAGCTGTGCATCTTCTGAGAAGTGAGGCTGCCTTACCTGAAGACGTAGTCATGGGAGTCAATCTCCCGGCCCATCCCAGAGTTATTCAGTATTCCTCCATTCCCCACAACAGCACAGCTGATGCACGTGGGCACGCTGCTGTCATGGCTGGCCAGGAGCAGCTGCTGGTGGGGCTGTGGGGGCAGCAGGGATATGACTTCCTTTACCACTGTGAAGCAAACACATTGGTGAGTTATCAAGAGCCTTTGGGACGGACACAGTGAAACCACCAGAGTTTCCACCACAAGATCCTCCTAGACTGATGCCTTTGATGGGGAGATGCTGCAAACCTCCAGCTATTTAGCATAAGGTTCCTGTTAGGAGTCTGGAAGTCCCATCCTGACCAGCTCTGAGGGACTCACGTGAATAATTCAGGTCCATGAAGCCATAGGGGGGTATAAAATGCTCCAGGCGGTTCCATTCACTGTCATTGAAGTACCTCTTGTCTATGAAGAGTGTGATGTTGGGCAGGAAAAGATCCCGCAGCCACTCAGACTTGGCAGCCCTGGCCCTCACTGATTCAGAGCAGGTCTTGAAAAACAATAAGGAAACAATAATGACTGATGAGCAGAGGTGATAAACCTGAGTGCCTGTGCTTCTGTGCCTGTCTGTGGCAGGACCAAAGAGAAACACAGAAACTCCAGTGGTACCTCATCCATTCCCCTCATGATCCCCATCACCAGGAACATGAGGCACAATTTTAGCACTACATCCATAACCAGCTGGTGAAAAGTCAGGCAAAGGAGCCAGGATGACTCCAAGTCTCTGAGACTTTCCTCTTCAGAACAACAGGCCTGTCATGCTTAAATGTTTTTCTGGCTTTGGGCCTCATTAGCTGATGCAAATTAACATTTGTAATAGGTCTAACCTAAATGCATCAAGTAAGGCTGTAAGCACTAAGAATATGCTACAATAATATATACATGCTATAATGAGCACTCCCTGTTGGCAACACACCTCACAAGGTCCTGAGAGTGCATCCAAGGAAACGCTGATAAACAAATGAAATCAGATCACCATTGCCACTCCCTTTAAGGGTAAGAACAAGTGTGCAACAACTTGTTCAATGTCATAAATGAATCAGCGAAATGAGCAGCTGAGAAGGGAATCCAAGCCAGCTTATTCTACAAAGGGGGATCTCACTGCAGCTGGCAAGAGTGAGGCTGTGTGCAGATGGAAAGCAAACAGCTCCACTACGCTGAATTTTCTGCTGAGTCAATTTGGGCTCTACTTTCTTAGACACCTTCCCCAAACACCTACTTAAAGACAAAATAGAAACCAAGTGGAGCCTCATGCCCAGCTCAGATCCCATTGTCAAAGCCTTGCTGAGTGCTCCCTGGCTGTCTGGGCTGGGCTCTCTGCAGTGGATGAGGATGACAACTCTG
Organism: Hylia prasina; assembly: GCA_013397195.1. NCBI lineage: Eukaryota > Metazoa > Chordata > Aves > Passeriformes > Sylviidae > Hylia > Hylia prasina. Next base: position 1,313,257 of record VYXD01006406.1, read on the forward strand.
TCACAGCCTGAGGAGACAGCCCTCATTCTGCCTGTCACCACGGGAGAGCATTGAGGACAACCTTGTCAAGGGTTTCACGGTGGCATCATTTCACTCACAGCATATTTCATGTCCAGAAACAGGGACATTCCCTTCCTGCTCAAGAAGGTACTGTCCAAGGCTTGTTGTTTCTTGTGCCTCCAGAGCTGGACTGCATCAGTACCAGAGCAACGAGGGAAAACTCTGACCATGCAGGAAGTAAAGGAGGGGGGCATGTTTCTAGTGACTCCTGCTCTCTGCAGAGTTACAGATCAGGTTTGGGAGTGAGACACAACACGTGAGAAGGTGACCCGCCCATTCCAAGCCTTCCAGAAACAGGGGTGCTAGGGAAAACTGCTCTGGGTAAGCTTTATAAAGAGTTACCAGCATAGAATGGGGGACAGAGTCAGTATGAGACACCACAACCTGTCCCATCTGCTTGCTGAGAACTTTGCTGCAGTTTACTCCTTTCCTAAAGGCCCTGTTCCTGGACATTATTAATTATGAGATGCTTAAATTTAATTAACCTAAGTCTTCATGTGAATGCAGACGTTGTATATAGAAGTCTTCCTGTCTGGGTCCCACCATCATCTGCATATACCAATGAGTGACATATCAGCTCTGAAATCATCCCCAGCTGCAAAGGGCACACAAGCCCAGGGGGCAGCAAACAAGGAGGTCAAGGGAGAGGCACCATTCTTGGTGACCATCCACACCATCCCACCTACCGAGGGTGGGGATGAGTTATCCAGCAGGTACTCGTCCTCGAAATCCCAGTGTGGCTCAGATGTGAAGTTAGCAGCGCTCAGTTTCCTCTTCGGTGTCGCTGCAGTGGCCTGAGGAGCTGGTCTTACAGTTTCCATCGGTGCAGGAGGTGCTTTGGGTTTTGCTTGGTCTTTGGATGTGCTGTTCTCATGTGCTCCCTTCACCCCGGAGGATGGTTTCACTGTTGCCTTCTCCTTGCCTCCCGTCTCCCTGGGAAATGGTTTCACTGTTGTCTTTTCCTTGGCTTCTTCCACCCGTGAATCTGGCCTCACTGTTGTTTTCCCCTTGCTTCCCTGCACCAAAGGGGTTGTTTGCACTGCTATCTTCTCTGACAGGGGTTGTTTGCACTGAATCTCACTGTTCATTCCCTCCAACTGGGCTCCTGGTTTCACAGTCATGTTCTCCTTGGCTTCCTTAACCCTCACAACTGGTTTCATTGTTTCCTTTTGATCCTCCTTTCCTTTCCAACTTGGTGTCTTCTCCACCACATCTTTGAGCCTTGTGGAGTGTCCTCCCAAAGTCACCTTTAAAATGCTCCTGGAGTTCCCATCATCAGAAAAATTTAAACCCTGTTGCTCTTGGGTGTCCACTTTTTGTGTCTCTGGGGCGTGTTGGAAAACGTTCAATTTCCTGAATGCAACCAAAGGAAAAGCAGATACATCACACACACTTAACACTGAACACCCTTCAGACCATTTCTAGTGCTCTTGACTCTGAGCCCTGCTCTGTGCTTTGCAGCAATTTCATTTTAAACTTTGCCAACATGGTATTCAACTTCCTACACCATTCTAGCCTGAATATTGCTTATCTCCCCACTAGGCAAATCCCAGAGGCACACATTCTCTCCTCAGCACTTGGCACAGGGAACATTCACAGTGGCAGTAACAGACAACCAGTAGAGCTCAGCTTTGCCACGCCCTGGCAATGTCCCCAGAGCACTGCGGGGTTGGTTTGGAGATCCTGGGCTCAGGACACGGCACACACCGTGGAGGCAGCCATCTGCCTCTCTTCTCTGCCAGCAGAGCCCTGTGCTTCAGCAACAGAGCATGAAGATCCTCCAGAATTCAGGAAGGGAAGTTTAAGAAGAACTGACACTCACTTCTTTACCCTACATCACCTCTTGAGCTTTTGGGGCCACAGGGCACTTCTGTCTCTCAATCCTCTGCCTTGGTCAGGTAATGCAAGGCCATCACACAGCACTCACCAGACACGTGTCTGAACGCAGACACTGTGAAGCTATTAAAATGCAAAATCTCTACATTTTTAGCACTTGCCTTTAATATTGCAGCTGCTCTGTTGCCTGTTTCAGAGGCACAGGCAGGTACAAGATTGTCACAGGAGGACGCATCTGCCAACAGCAGAAGAGCCACCTGCAACAAGACTGTGCTGAAACCCAGGAAAAAAAAATCAAGGCAGAAGTGGTAGGGTTTTGTCCTAAACATTCCCTCTTCTCTGCACAGGGCTAGAGGGTAGAACAGGAAAAAGGAAGGTGAACAATATCTGCAGCTGAGCTTTTATGTACAGCAAAGCTTTTCAGGATAAACCAGCATGGTTGTGGCAGCCTGACTCCACGCTCATGTTCAGCCTTTGCATGACGCACTTGTTTCGGAACGCTTCGGAAGTGATAATGGGAGAAAAAGCACTTCTGCAGATAACAGGCTGCAGATAGCAGCTCAGTTGCTGCTAAAATTTGATGGATGTCATACCACTCTGAAAGTGTTCAGGAAATTATCAGCTAAAGAGGCTTTTAAAAATCATTTCGTATCAGATAAATACATGAACCTTGGCAAGGCTAAAAAAGAGAGGTTGTAGCAAATGGCCTATCAGCTCTGCCTCTCTCATAATCATTAGCCAGTTTCAACCAAGTGTGCAGCATGTGCTATCATAGTGCTTCGTGTATAAACTTAATGTTACTGTTTACTGCCCAATAGGAGGAAAGATTTTACATGGACACTCTAAATAAAGAGAAATTTGGTAAGGTAGCTCAGGCAGATCTTAAATCCCTTGGTGAATTTGTTGTATTTTAAGATGATGTTTAAAACTTTGAAATAAAGTGCAGAGAACAAATGAAACAGGAGTTTCAGTATGAGAAACCATCCCCCAGTCCAGGCTTTCCCTGTGTGCTGTCTTGCAGGGCAGATTCCACCTCAGTCTATTACACCTTAACTTCAAATGCTGTACCAGAAATCAGAGTGTAAAACCAAGGGCTCTTCACGTCCCAAACTTTGTGCCCTGCAGTCAGGCCCACACGAGTCAGGCACTCGTGCTTACACAGGACCCTGCTCTCCTGACCAGCATTTTAAATGCAGACAAATAGTCAAAGCAGCTCCGTGAATTTCAGGCTCTAGAGTCCAGCTGGCAAACAAGTGCAGAAGCTCAATGACATTTACTGTCATTTTCCTCCCCTTTTACAAAACCCAAGGACAAATAGAGGACAAAGCCATGAAAATGCTGCTTTGTGTATTCTACATGACATACAAGGTACAGAAATAGAACTGCCACACAGACAACCACACGCAGCTCATACCTTGTTGTGTTTTACTTAAGTTGTGTGAAACACACGCGTTTCCATTCTCTGAAACTACATTAGAAGGAAATGGCTTCAAGCAGCTGAACATGGAGAGCCACTTCTTGTTCCAGCCCTGCCACTGATGGGCTCTGGGATCAAGGACAACTCACTTCACTTCTCTACACCTCCTCCTTCTCTCCTTTGCTTCCCACCTCCCTTATGCAGATTCCAACCTCTCCAAATTGACAGCTGTCCTCAAAGTGTGGTCTGAATCAGCTAGATCTGAGCTGAACTCAAGTCACCTCCAGAAGAGCTGCAGATGTTCCCAGCCTCACTCCTCCTGCCTGCCCCCATAGCACCAGCCCAGATATTCAGCTGGGAACAAAGCCAAGCCAGATGAGCTCACTGGGAGAGCTGGGACCAGGTGAGGGTGGTGGGGAGGCTGGGGAGTGGTGCTTCCTATACACAGCACCAACACATCCATGAGACATTCCTGTACTGGGAAAGGCTCAGGTGTCTGCAGGGGCTCATGCAAGGGGCAGTGCTCCCAGCCAGTGATGCTGGAGACATTTCGCTGCAATTCCCTCCACACCCATTCCTGTAGGATTTACTTGACCACTTACATAAAATAGATATCAAGATATTGTGTCTACATGGCACGGGTGTCAGTATGCAGCATATTTTGTGTTAGGAATCAGCTGCTGAACTTGCCATAAATTCAAAGCCATCCCACCAAATTCACTATCCAGCAATGCAATCTGCATTAGGGCTGAATAAGGTCCTTCTGGGAGCCAACAGGAAAAGCAAATACTGTGTAGTGCCAAAGGATGAGAACAGGTAGGATTAGTGAAGCAAAAGCTGCTTTAGACAGCTACAAAAGAAAGCCACAGAAAACAGTGAGCCAAGAGAAGCAGAATTTTGACTGTGGGTCTTTCAACACCATGCTCTGCTAAAGTAAAGTGGTCACCTAACTCAGATCAGAAGTGCAAGTTGCAGGGTAAAACAGACAGAGAGAGAAAGCGAGCACAAGTGTCCACACCAGCCAGTGCATGCCACGAAGGAACAGCACTCTTACCCGAAAATCTTTGTCTTTGCCAAGTCAAACAAGGAGCTGGAATTGACAAAGAAGAGGCAGAACTGTGTTACAACAATGAGGCAAATCAGGGCTTTGGCAATTTTTGGGAGGCTTATCCTGGAGCAGTGCATGGTGAGGTACCCGTGAGTGTCAGAGGCGCTGCTGCCCAGAGGTGCTCGCCAGGTACGGCCTCACCAAGGTGTGTGGAAGGACTGGGCTGGTCTTCCCTCTGGATCTCCCTACAACAATGTACACACCCTGTCTCCCAGCATTCCCAGACACTCTGCACACAGATCCAATTTCTCAGGCAAGATATCAGTTTTGTGCTGTTCCCGTCTATCACCAGAAGCTTATTTAACAAAGAGCGGGGAAAGGAACGCTTTTTACTGCAAACAATGGAAGTTTCCTGTATTTTTATTAATGATGTTGGTCTTCCCTAAAATGGAAACCCTTTATCTCTAACCTGGAAGGAGCATCACTGGGAACGCATGTGAACTACGGAAGTGGTTATAGTTACAATCCAGGAGGCTTTCATACCACCACCTGCCCAGGGTTTTAGACACAACCATAAACATATATTCTTCATGCACTAATTGCTTGCAGCTCTGATCCAGAAGCAATCCCTGCCCCCCACGATGATGGCTAGATACACATCCATTTTACCTTGTGGTTGGTTTGAAACAAATCAAAGTAAGACTTGGTGCAAATCCACCACAGAAAGAGGAGTTTGTGTTATGAAAATCCCCAGCCAGTGTGAAATCAATCTTTGGCAGTCCAGAGTACATCACCCCACCAGCACAGGGAAAGATTTGCAAACATGGACACCACAGCCAGAGAAATGTTTATTGCTACCAGGGTTGCAGTTTTACAGCAAAGAGCTATTTTAACTTTTTATGGTGTTAAACATTAACTCTGAAAGTTTAAGAGGAGATGGCCATATTGCTTCTTACGCATAGGCTGCTTTTGCACAGCTCTTATAAAACAATGAAGCTCAGATATAAAAAAAGCTTTTGCTGACAGTATCTGAAATCTCAGAAACACTCACACTGTTACTGAATACCCAGAGAACTCAAAGTGCCTGTTTTATGTCACAGCAAAACCAGTCAACAGGTTTCACAACTACAGGACTTTTTTTGTTCATAGGAGTCCCAAAGGGAAATTCTGGAAGCAGGAAATGTTTTCCATTAATCTCCTCCGTGTAACACTACTGCGAAACCAGGAGCCACAAGGGATAGAAAAATTCCTACAGAAAAACATGGGTATCTTTGCTTTTAAGGATCTGTGCTGATGACTGTGGAGAACTTGTCTGTAGCACTCTCTGTTCAGGAGGGATTGTGCTTGAGGGAAAATCCAAATCTGTGGCAAGCACATTAGCCAAAAGCAGGCTTAATATATGCAATATAGGGCTTTTCACCTTCTTGGTGCAAGAAAAGGAAACCTAACCCCACCCCTCCACCCCGTCAGAGATTTCCAGTTCCTCGGAGCATCATTTCCTCACAATCCACCCCCACTGCTGAGATCAGTCTGTCAGAACTGAGGCACCAAGCTGATTGGCTCAAACATGAGGTCAGATTGGGAAATGGGGATGTATTGGAACACTCCAGGGATGACCTGGTAAAAACTGAGACCAAGAACCGAGCTGGTCTCTAAACTTACTTCTATAAGAAGTAAGATTTTTGGGATACACAGGGCTCCCATACCACAGGCAGGAAGATACAAAGAAAAGACTGCACAATGCACAGGGCCTGGCCTCTCAAGGGCCACAGAATCCTTTTCCAAACGCATGTTTCTCTGCAGTCCTACCTGCAACCCCACCTGCAATCCCAGGAGATGCTGCTTCTTTTATGGTGTAGAGACTCCAAGCCCAGCACTACTGGTGTGTCCAGTATCAGCATCAATTCCCACAGCAGAAGTCCTTCTATTCTTCAGTACTGTAAAAGCAAGAGAACTTCTTTATTTAAGCAAACTGCACCTAGGATTATTGAGTGAAGCTGTTTCCTTATCAGCTTTTTTTGATCTCCAATAGTCCATTTAATTCCACGTCCACTTCACTACATCCTTAATTACATCCTGGACATATCAAGGGCAGATTTGCCTAGTTTTGTTTGGGTTGCTTTTTGTTTGTTTTTTTTAGTTAATAAAAAACCTGATTGTCATTAGATCTTAAACTGTGTGCGTTGAGGGTGTCAGCTGGCTTTTAGACTGTGCCATAAACTTATCTGTGTGCACGTTCTTCACAAGTCTGTGTGTCAAATCTTGTTTACTTGCCTGTGCCCTGTGTGCTTTCCACTCTCCCATGTCTCTGGTCTGTGGAACAGAACATCACAAGATGTGCTCTAAGAACAGAACTGTTCTACAGATCGATCCCTCTTGGCTGCAGGACAAACTTGCCTTTCAGTGATATCTACCAAAACCAGTGTTTGACTGGAAGCCAGTGGACTAAAGCTGCTAAAGAAGCTGGGGGCGTTTGGACATGTTCATAGTATTATTTGATGATATAAGAACTGAGTTATACATGGGGGAAAAAAAGAATGATGTTGTCTGCAGCATGCAACTGCTCAGTGGTCATGCCTTGGGGCTAGCAAAGGCTTGGCTTGGCAAACTTAGGTTCTTGTTTTTCCCTCCCTGTTCAGCAGTCATCATCAGAAGCAAAACCTTTCAGGCTGGGAATCTGGAGGGGAAGAAATTACAAGAGCAAATTCCGCACAGCTGTTTGTCTTGCTTTCACCAAATGAAACTGATAGCCCAGAAACTCCCAAGCTTGCCATAATTCCACACTCACTGGCCATTTTCCAGCTGGTTCCTTCTGCACCAAACCTTCTCTCAAAAACTAAACAAGCACCCAGAGACAACAGCATTTGTTGAAGCAAAGTCCCCACATCTTATACCGTGGCACTTTCAAGAATACCCAGAGTTCTGTCACAGTGCAAAGCCTCAGTAAACTGTGCCAGCAGTGAGGAAACAGCTTAGTGAGCCAGCTTGTCTGCATTCTCCATGGGCTAAAATGCTCCAGGAGGGAAAGACACAGTGGTTTTGATGATAGAATGAGCAAGAGGCTGCTCAGTGTCCACAGAGCAGAGCTGCACACACTGCAAACCCTGTCAGGTTTTCATTAGTGCTGATTTGTGTGCTTGGTGTCCAGCCCCAGCCAGCTCATGCCCCCATAAATAAACTGCCTTGGATCTGTGTAGGGACAGCAGATGACATGGGTCCAAACTAGAGTATTTCCCTCTCTCCCACTTGGTAATGGGACATGGGCAGGTTCCAGCCAGTGCCTGCACAACATGGAATGTCCTTGCCTGGAGCAATCACTGGGAGATGGGGTTAAGTGCTCCGAATCTGGCCCTATTACAGGCTCTGGTTGCTGGAACTTGTCTTAGTTCTTTCTGTAAGCATAGTGAGGGCTCAGCTTTTGAGCTATTCCCTATGGCCACAACTCTGGGTGATAATTAAACCTCCCTGAAGAGAGTGGAGCAGACTGAGTCTGCCATCAGACAGCCTTTCTGCTCCTCGAGCTCTTCACACTCACCCCATCCCACTGACATGCTCTGCTCCCAGCATTCCATCCTCAGACACACAATGCTGAGAAGACTGATGAGCCTCTTCATTTGTGAGAATTTTAAAAAACCACAGAAAAATACACTCCCAGCAACAATGGCTGGAAACATCATCTGGAGTTACACAGGCTGGGAAGAACCAGGAATCCTTTATCCAAATGCCTCCCTCAGCAGCCTTTTGTCTGTGCCATCCCAGCAGGAAGCCTAGCACATCCTCCCAGAGCTGACAGACAGAGAGACAAACTGACACCACTTCACAGCTAAGATGGGTTGTGGAGTTTTTTCCCTGCTTTTAAAATCTGTTTGATAGAAAGGAAGAAAAAAAAATTCTGTTCCTTGACTGGGAATCTCTCTGGTCCTCCAAGGAGCAGGGCAGCTCTACAGACAGGTGAAGAGGTATTTTATTAAATTCATGGCTTTTTGGCCTCCCATCAGAAAAGCGGCTTTTCCAGCTCCTGTCCCTGACAGCTGCCAGGAATAGGAGCATTCAAGGACTCTGCACTGCCCCAGAGAAAGAAATACAGGAATCACAAAGCCCAAATTCCTCTCCATACCCCTGGAAAAAAAAAAGAAAAGAAAAGAAAAGAAAAGAAAAGAAAAGAAAAGAAAAGAAAAGAAAAGAAAAGAAAAGAAAAGAAAAGAAAAGAAAAGAAAAGAAAAGAAAAGAAAAGAAAAGAAAAGAAAAGAAAAGAAAAGAAAAGAAAAGAAAAGAAAAGAAAAGAAAAGAAAAGAAAAGAAAAGAAAAGAAAAGAAAAGAAAAGAAAAGAAAAGAAAAGAAAAGAAAAGAAAAGAAAAGAAAAGAAAAGAAAAGAAAAGAAAAGAAAAGAAAAGAAAAGAAAAGAAAAGAAAAGAAAAGAAAAGAAAAGAAAAGAAAAGAAAAGAAAAGAAAAGAAAAGAAAAGAAAAGAAAAGAAAAGAAAAGAAAAGAAAAGAAAAGAAAAGAAAAGAAAAGAAAAGAAAAGAAAAGAAAAGAAAAGAAAAGAAAAGAAAAGAAAAGAAAAGAAAAGAAAAGAAAAGAAAAGAAAAGAAAAGAAAAGAAAAGAAAAGAAAAGAAAAGAAAAGAAAAGAAAAGAAAAGAAAAGAAAAGAAAAGAAAAGAAAAGAAAAGAAAAGAAAAGAAAAGAAAAGAAAAGAAAAGAAAAGAAAAGAAAAGAAAAGAAAAGAAAAGAAAAGAAAAGAAAAGAAAAAAAAAGAAAAGAAAAGAAAAGAAAAGAAAAGAAAAGAAAAGAAAAGAAAAGGCATATTATCTTAGCACATCACATCTGGCAGCAAAACTCAGGCTCTGCACAGATATGAATTACAGAATCACATCTCCGTGGGGATCCACTAATTTTAGAGCCAGAAGTGAAATATTTCTGGGTAAAGGTCTTTCCCATACTCTTCCCACTGCCTTAACATCAGAAACCATCACTCTTGACATCTCTGGCAGGACAAATGTGCCATTTGGCATCCTTTGGGGTGAAAAGTGCTGCGGGGAATGCAAGACGTAAGCCTGCTTCTTGAGTGGTATAAATCATCCTGTTCCTGTCTTACACTTGGAAAAATGTGGCCTCATAATGCTTTCCTCTCTGTTTCTGACTGACAGGAGCATCAGAGAAGTGCACTCACATTTTTAGCTGCAAGAGTGGGACAGCCACAGGGTCCTGTGAGGAGCTGCTGAAAATCAGATACTTCTCTTCCCTTCTCTCCTTTTTGTGTATTGACTTCTCTGTAACAGCTCTTCTGCTTTATTTAGATACATATCTGGTGCTACTTATCTCCATCCTTCTCCTGTTAACTTGACAGAGCCTTTTGTCAGCCATGTAGAAAAGGGAAACCTTTGCCATAGCAGATACACCCCATCTTATCAACCTCATACCTGGAAATCCTCCAGGCAAAGTAATTGCTGGACAGGAGAGCAGCACTGTGCTACTGTAGTGGAAATGTGAGATCCTGGTGCTCAGAAAGGGCCACACATTCTGTCCTGATTCCCTGGGAGCTGTTTAGTATCTGTCCAATCCAGGTTTGTCTCAAAGATTCCAGGAAGGACACCTCTGTCGCAGTCTCAGCCAGAACCAAGAGGATGAGCCAGCCTGTTTCTACTAATGATGTGCAATGACATTCATCATCTCCTCCATCAGCTGTACTTCCAACACAAGTGCCATGGAGAAGTCAGGCAGGACATACACGGAGTGTGGTTTTTCCCAGCTCTGCAGCTTGCACCTCAAGCCTTGGGTGTCCATTTGCAGTTATCAACCAAGAATGATCAGGCCTACAACAGGAGGAGTATTGTTACACACCCTGTCAAATGTAGGTGCTGTCCAGCCCGTGTGTAAATCTCTGTTAACCTGCCATTGCAAACCCTGTTATTCCAAGCAGATGTCAGCTGGGTCCTGTCTATCTTTCAGTGCCTGAGCTGTCTCTCTCTCTCCCTAAGCAATCTCCACCACTGCATCACACTCTGCTGATCCCCTTTGCTCCACCCCACATGGCAGCTCTAAGTTGGTATTTACCTCCTGATATTGTAATCATAAGTAAGCACAAGCTCAGTTAAATAAAATATCTTCACTGCATAAAACAATCATGAGCAAGAAGACACATTGCTCTGTATTAAAATGAGAACTATGAAAAGTTATTCTGCTGGTTGTTTAACTGTGTGTTTAACTGTGCTATGTGTGAAACCATATGGTAAAGTGTTCTGAGAATCACCGAGAAATAACATGCCCTTGGGTTGACAAACTTGGTGTGATTTACCCTAAAGCACTTACAAATTATCTTACTGTGGGTCCTTCAGTTGATGTTGAAAGGCAGTCTTGGCTGCCAGGAGGGTGAGGAGCCATCCTACAGCACCACACACTTTTCCAGACAGAAGATGTCCGAAATAAACAGAAAGGAGACAGAGCAGTAAAGGCAGTTAATCACATCAGAATTTAACCAGAGTGGTGCCAGCAGTTCTGCTTTTGCCCAAAACTACACAGATATCTTTTTGTTTTCAGCTTTATCTGTCAGCTTTTATCCTTTGTGACTCCACCACAACATCCTCGGAGCCCTGATGGCTGAAGCCACCAGGCTCCAGCAGCCCACAAGTCAAAGGTGGGTTATTTATTTTGCCACTGCCAAAATACTTCAACATTGCTCAGGAGACCAATCTAATAAAAACACATTTATATGTCAAGTACCCTACAAACACATTAAGATAACTGCACCGTTTGATTGGTGGAAATTCATATACAATTTGATTTGAGAATTAGCTTTACCACATGTGGGAAGGCTGTTGCCCCCACTGTTGCTGTTGGACACGAAATAAAGAAGCTTGACTCCAAGGCAGAAGGAAGATCAGAAGGCTTTTTTTACAATTCATCCAGCCTTTTTATAACATAAAAAGGCATGTCATTGCTCCATAGAATCAACACCTCTCTCGTTGGTTTAGTAACAAACCAGCACCTGGGAGAGGAGCTATGGGAACTCAGAAATGTTTATGGAGAAAATCATTATTTACAGAAACTGTCCTTGAAAGATAAATTCTCCCAAGGATTCTTCCCTTGGGAAGAAAATCAGCCACTGTCAGGCTGAAAGCCCTACAGACTCAGAAACATCAAGGCCACACCCCACCCCCGAGTGGGCACTTCTGTATAAGGAAAGAGGTTCCCTTTACCTCTAGATATTTTGGGAAGTTTAACTAGAACTTTCCTTGCCCTTCTCATGGCAATTGGCTTGGTGCCAGGAGAGAAGCACCTGTTGGACCTTGTTCTTCAGAACCTGTACCCCTTTCTATTGGCAGTTTGGCAGTGAAACCCTCCTCAATGGTCAAGTAGGTAAGAGAGAGAACAAAGGCGTCGGGGCACTCTCGAGGCGTTTTTAGCAGGTGTATGGGACCTGTCCCAATGCTGTGCTTGGCTTTGGTCTTTGTTTTTGTATTATTTTCCTTCTTTTATTAAATCTTTTTGCTTTTTCAAGACTTACTCAACCATACCATCTCGCTATTGATTTAAGCCATTTTCTGTGGGGTGCTGGCCAGCCTCAAAGGTATTGAGAACCCAAATAACAACACATGTACAAAATACACATTTGTCTCTTCCTCTTTGAAAATAAATAGGTGGCATCTTACTCAGGGAATTTCACATGGTTTGCTATCTAATCTATCCAGGAATAAAGACTTCCTGTCATGCCACATGGTCAGTCTTTGGGTTTTGTGTTATCCTGTGAAACAATTTCCTGTTTAGGGATTGCAGCTGAATTGAAGGTCAATTTTCCTAGGCGGCCACTTCCTTGAGTTGTTTAGGGTTCCCTGTACAATACTGGATTCAAGCCAGCCTCGTGCTTCTATTAATACCAAAATTTGTAAGGTCTGACCCTACAACTTCAAGTAAAGCAGAAGCCTGCAGTTCCATTTACCAGTGTGTGCTTCATTAAAAAGGACTCGGTGGTCACCAACCCTGCCAGGGCTTCCTGCAGCCAAACTGAGACACATTCATGCCTGCAGACACTTGGTCACCAGTTTTATTAACCTGGTTTAATGACTTGGAGCAGAGCCAAGGTGATCCAATTTTGTTTCAACACTGCAACTGGCAAGTGGAATTCATACCTGGAGAAGAGATGAGCAGATCACCCTTACACCATCCCTTCCTACACGCACCTAAACATGACTGTAAATAACCATAGTAAGTGACTGTTGACACTCAGCACTCCAGCCAACTTTTTCTCCAAAAGTAGGTACATGTGGAGAATTTTGTCCTATTTTGCACTCACAAAGAAAGAAAAAGATCTCCTGTCCTCTGGCAGGTTTGCTTAAAGAAAGAAGGTTTGTACAAGGGGTCTTGGATAATGCCACCTGCTGATGACCCCAAGGCTGCTGGGACAGAACCCTGCCATTACCATCACCACATGCTCTCCTACCTGACAACATCGTGGTGGCTGAGTCCTGGGCTCCCAGATCCCAACCCCAAGGGCCTGCACGTCTGTGCCCCCAAAGACATTGCAACAATCACTTTTCCTCAGCTGAGTCAGCCACTATGAGTGCAGAGAGCAGGATAAAGCTCACACCATTTTGAGGCTCTCTGCCTCATTTCTTGCTGCAGAAAGGAGAGTGGGGACATCAGCCCCACCAGCATGGGCTTGTCAGTACAAATATCACCAAGCTGCCATGCACAATGGAGATCACTCCTGGGTGCAGTATATCCATGTACCAACAAGGATAATCCACCCTTTAGGAAGAAACCATTGGCCACAAAAGGACATCGGAGGAGCTGGTTAGCAAAGACAGACTTCTGTTCTGAAGCAGCCAGGGAATGGAGGGGCCATCCAAGACAGCACTGTGTCTGGACACCTACGTAAAGAATACAGGTACTGGATGCAGGTCCAACATCTTCTTTGTCTGGGCACTCAAACATTTTACAAACAGGCTGCTCTAGTGTGGATCCCCCACAAGATGACATGCTCCAGCACGGGCTCCTCTCACTACAGATCCCTGCCAGGACCCTGCTCCAGCTCAGGCTTCCCAGGAGTTGACAGCCTTCTTTCAGGCATCCCCCTACTCCAGCATGGGCTCCTGCAGGAATCTCTGCACCCACATGAGCCTCCATGGGCTGCAGGGGCACAGCTGCTTCAGCACTCTCTGCACTGCAGGCTGCAGGGCATCCTCCCTCCAGTGCCTGGAGAACATCCTCCCCTCCTTCTCCACTGACCCTGCACTCTGCAGGCTTGTTCCTCTCACATATTCTGACCCCTCTCTTCTCTGAGTGCAATCACCTCTGTGCAATTACTTTTTATTCCTTCTTAAATACGCTATTACAGAGGTGTTAGTGCCATCACTGACTGGTTGGCACTGGACAGTGGCAGGTCCACCCTGGAGGCAGATGGTGTTGGCTCTGCTGGACATGGAAGAGACTTCTGGCAGCTTCTCACAGAAGTCATCCCTGTAGCCACCCTGCTACCAAAACCTGGTCTTGCAAACCCAATACGACCCACAACGATCATCAATTGCAACTCCTGGCCCTGCACAGGATAGCTCCAAAAATCCAACCCTGTGCCTGAAATTGTTGTCCTTGAGCTCTGTCTGCCTTGGGGCTGTGACCACTTCCCTGAGGAGCCATTTCCCACCTCAGCTGTGCTGCCAGCAGAGTTTAAAAAGCAAAGGAGGTGTGTAGGAGAGAGTGCCATTTCCTCAGGAAATTTAGGGAACCATCCCATCAACCCACTCACAGCACTGCCAATTTAAGAGTGCCACTGTAGGGCTATTGAAACTGTCATGGTCTACCCACAAAATGAGGCCAAAGACTCTTGGCTGTACATGGGCAGGTTGAAAATAGGTACAAGATAACCTTCCCCCTAAAAACAAGTTTTCAGAATGCCTCTGCTCTTATGTCAAGGTCACTGTGTTCAGACACAGTGACACTCCTCTTCTTCACTAAGGTCATAGAGATCTTTCCTGCCACAAGGACAGTAGATGAGGCACAGGAATCCTTTACTGCAGGACAAAAACACAGCTCACAGAGGAGAAAGAATTGGCAAACCCAACCTAAAATTTTCATGTCGTGCTGCCTGAAATAGAAGTTTTCTTGCTCATGCCAAAAATCAAACTTCACCACTATAAAGTTGATTTAAGTGTGTGGGTGTGAAAATTTCAGTGTAGTTTGTACAGAGGAAAGCTGGGGTTTCTATTTTCTCTGTTTGGTTTCTGCTGGTGTTTCTACTGCTGCCATGCAGATAACACCTTTTGTAACTGATCCACAGGCTTCACATCACAGTGGACAAACAGAACAAAGAGCATGGAAGAGGGACAAACAATATCTGGTCAGACCCTTCAAAACTGAAGTACATAAGCACACAGAGAGGAGAGCTTCTGACAAAAACAAACCGAAAGTTCAGAAATCAGCAGCTGTGAGTCTCCCTCCTAGCCATTCTGACCACATCTTGGAAGTATCCAGAAACTATAACTCTTCCATTTTAGCTCTAACTTTTAGGAAAGAGTCAGATGCTGGGACAAGCTTGAGCAGTCAGTCATTCCATCTCCTTGCCCATCTGTATCCCCAGGCAGTCTGGTTTATCCCTCCAGTCCCATCTTCACTATGTGTCCCTTCCCACCACAGGTCACAGTCATCTCCATTAGCTGCTGGCTGTTTCTCCTCCAAAGTTTAACAGCTGGATTTTTCAGTGGTCCTTGCTGACATGAAAGGACACACTCCACATAAACACAGTGGCAGTTAAAGGGAATTCAGGGTGATAGGAGCGATTAAAAAGATCCTGTGCTTCAGTGGGGAACCACCACTGTGTTCAAACAGGTTACAGTAAGATGAGAATTTAAAGCATGACTGATGCTGTTATTCATCTGAGTCAGGACTTGCTTCACCCAGGATCCACGGGCATCTCAGAGTCAGACACTCCCTCTGCTGACCTCTGCTTTCCCCCGAGCTGGGAGCAGCCAGTCTCTGGCTGGGCACACCCTGCACACATCCTGGACACCAGCTCTTGCTCAGCTCACCACAGCTGCTGAGGGGACTTGGCACCAACACAAGCCTGGCCAGGGACACCACACACAGCTCTGAGCTGTCACTCTCACTACCCCAAGGGCTTGCAGTGCTCGTCAGAAACAGCTACTGCCAGCAGACTGCAGCTTTCTCTGCAATGCTCTGCTGCCACAGTTTGGGGTATCTGCAAAGAAAGAAGCTGCCAAGTCAGTTCTCTGATGCTGGAAGGCACTACAAAGTCAAAGCACCACCTTTCAGGGGAGTTACTGAGCCAGTGAGACCTTCCTTGCTTGCTACAAGCTAAACACTTCCACCACTCCTTTACCACCCTCCCATTCCCATAAAAAAAGCATTTTGAGTTAATTTCTACCTCCATCAATTATCAGGAGTAGAACTGAGTCACAGGCAGTCACAAAACAACATCTTACACAACATGGGCTGCTGGTTTTCTCTCTGATAAAAGGGTTATAACAGTGTTGACAAGAAAGACAAATGAGAGAGGCAATGATCCACAACGTACTCTCCTCCTGTAAGGATTGCAGTTATATCTTTATGACAGAGTTATAAAACAAAACAATAAAGTTTCAAGGCCATTAGAAAAAGGTCATACCCATTACAGTACGAAATACCTATTTCAGATCTTATCTGGAGCTATGAAGACAAACAACATTCAAACACAGGAGTCCTGGCCTCTGGAACGCTGGCTTCCTCAGAAGCATGTGCCTTCTCTTCCCCCACAGTGAAGTTTAATCAAGACTGAAAGCAAGGTCTTTTATTTTTCCCTGCGACTCCAGGGCAGCTCAGTGCACCCCCTCGAGCCAACAAATACTCATCCCACGGGTAAAACAGAGCTTAACTCTTGGGGGATGGAGGGAAGTTTTAAATAAGATGCTAAAAACACTCCTGGTCCTGACCAGGAGGAATTGCTCAGAAAATATGTGTTTTCTCACCAGTAGTCGTTAGCAAAGTTTAGCCAGTCTCACCTGTTGCAATCATATGTTGTGATCACCTGTTCTCACCTAGAGAACAGGTGGATCACAACATACGGGATTTGTGAGAGATTTGCAAATAGTAAAGGACTGAGCACATCCTTAACCCTCCCCGGAGCGAACAGCACCTGAACTGTTCACTCGGCGCTCTGCGGGCCCTCTCTGCTGTTTGTACAACACAACAGCACCATCCAGAGGATAAACACTGCCGGCTCTGCCTCTCCCACCGCGTTCCCTTTCCCCGCATCTGCAGGACATGAGCTTTATTCCAACTGGGAGGACTGCAGGGTTCAAGTTACCCTTGGGTAAGCAAACGTGAGCCATTGCAGGAGGGCAGGAATAAAGATGTCCAGAAAGAACCCCACTGTCCACTGCCCGGCAGCACCATCTCTCTGCAGGTGTTCCTTCCTGCAGGGCTGCAGCCTCTTCACCAGCGTAGAGGAGGAGAAAGTGACTGCACTGTGAGGACTCATCATCCTTCACGCTGATTTATCACAGGCACGGCCACGGGCGGTGCGGGGAGTCCCCAGGGCGCGCTGGGCACGCCTGGCCCAGTCCCGCTGCCGATTTTGGGGATGTGCTGAGGCTGTTCGTGCTTGCCCAGGGTGAGGGCAGCCGGCTGGCTCCTCTCTCCCCGCAGCAGCGTCCCGAACGACTCGCTTCAATGCCTGAAAAGCGACAATCCCCACAAAGGTTTGGCACCGGCTTCTCATGGAAAACAGAATCAATTATCCCCTTCCTTCGAGACAAATTAAGATGAAACAAACTATGAAATACTTCCACTTTGTGTTTATTGTTCCCAGTGCAATTTAACAGTTGACAAATGGGAGCATTCCCAACAGCTGAGCACACCGTGACTCAGACAACAAAAACCTCAATGGCTGCATTCCTGACCTACTTTGGGAATTAAGAAAGTATTTCAGACAGGAAAATTTCCCCTTTAGGTTAAAAAAAAAAACACAAAAGAAGGGAAAAAAAATTGTTACAGCTATTCCAGAAGTGTTGGCTGGGATCCAGTGACTGGATGAGCTGAATATGATCTATTCAAAGTAAAAAAAAAAAAAAAAAAAAAAAAAAAAAAAAGAAAAAAAGAAACAACAAAACAAACCACAAGGTCTTCCATGTTTTGCTCTATCCCTGTCCTAGCACAAAGTCAGATTCAAATCCATGCCACTAACACTCCATCCCCATCTCCACTGGCCCTCTCTCCCCATCTTTAGGAATCCTTATCATCTGCTGCTGCTTCCAGAACTTGTAACCTCTGCTGCTTCAGCTGATATTTAGACAGGACTCACAAGAAAGATGATTCCTAGGACATGTCAAAAACCCTATGAACTTCAGTCATATTATGGAGAAAGAATTAAAAAACCAAAATACAACTCCGTTGCCACAACCATAAGGTAGAAGACTGTACCACTGGACATTTTTCACCACCTCTGAGTTTATGTTGGTCAGAAAACTTCCAGAGCAATGCAGGCAGAAAAGGCTTCCGTGCTGAAAGGGTTACTTTTTATACAGTCCTTATATCAAAATGTGATTCACCAACAAAAGTAAAGGCAGTAAAGGTGAAGCAGCTTTCTTAAAATAGGAGCTGCTTGTGCCCCACATTCACTGCTTGGTTGCTGCCCAAATTCCCCATAGGCACCAGGTAAAAAAGCTTTCAGAACGAGTTATTTCACCTTCCAGGGGAAATTATATCACCTAAAATGGATTGTTACCCACATGATTTTTGAACTTTGTTCTTATGGGAATAAATCCTGATTTTAAATTAATTCTCTGCCTAGCAACTGTGATTAAGAGACAAGAGGGACTGGAAGGGTGAGGCAGAAAGGAAGCAGTGGGGTGTTTTTTAGTGTTCTAACTCCAAAGCTGGTCTAGAAACTCCTGCTTGCTCTCCTCTGACAGGTATTAGTGAAGAATTTTGCCTTTGGTTCATTCTGAGAAATATGCCTGAGGAATTTATTCAAAATATTTGACATAGCTTGCAAAAAATCCCAGAATGCCCCTGAACAGGACAGGAGGCAACACAAGGTGGTAAATAACCTTGCAGATGTAAAAAAGCAGAGGGTTCATGGTGTGTGTGGGACCACATTATTTCCCATGTATAACTGTTGTCATTTTTTTCCAAGGAAAGGACGGTGCAAACCCACCTCTTCTCTTGCAGAGACGTTAACAGCAGGGATGTGCTGGGACAAGCCCAACTCCCTGAACTGACACCAGCTCGAGAGGGGGAAACACCTGCAGTCACATCACAGAGCACAAGGTTCACCAATTTCAGAAGCAATCCACGCAAAAAGCTCATTTAAACAATCTGTAAAGAAATCTGAGATCCCTATCAAAGCTACCTGCACAGCCAGAAGAGAACTCTACTCATTTTTATCTTCCCCTGCCTTCGCCTCCCCCACCTATTAAACTTCCTTTATCAAATTGTTATAGACAGAGTCTGTTTATTCGTGCTATTATAAAATGTACATGTTATAAAAGTTCAGATTCAATATTGAGGTCTTCGGAGGCAAGCAGGAATTGCAGCATCCCGCTTGCCTGCCAGGAAAAAGGCGTCATTAACATACGACTGCAAGGACAAGATACCCAGTAGCAGATAGGGGTCCACCTGGCTACAACTGCACAGCCATTAACATAAGANGACAAAACTGCACAGCCATTAACACGAGAAGGACCATGGCCGGGACAAGAGATGGCCCATTCTCACCACACCTGGGCAAATACATCCCGAAACCAGGTTCCTGAAAATCCAATCAGACATCTGCTCACAGCTTTGTCCAGCAGGACAGCAAAGGACAAAGAACCACAATCAACATAGCCAGGATCGTTGGGAGCTCATCATTATGCATCTGTCCCACAGGAAGAGATTTTGTCCACCCTCAGTAAAGAAAGGGAACCAACACGAATATGTTTAATCTGAAAAGAAGAATCTCTGCCCCGGGCAAGAAAAAGTGTATAAAAACAGAGGGACTGAGACCACTTTGTGAACTCAGGGGGACTTGCTGCCAGAGAGAGAGGGACTCTGAGTTCACCCAGTGCCGACCACCTGGGCTCGACGCTGTAGCTCTGTTGGGGCAATTGGTGACCGTCTGTCTGTCACTTAATAAAATCTACCTTTATAAATGATCAAATTCGGTTTGATCGGCTTTCATTTATAACAAAATCATTCTAGATTTTTTTTTTTTTAAGTGTGGATCTCTGATGGATGTGGATGATGTCTTCAAGTTGAATTATCTGTCCCCAGGCTGATTTTTCTCACCTTTTGTAAACATAACTTCAGGTAACTTCTGATAACTTCTGCAACAGAAGATGCTCAGTGAAGAAAAGAAAAACTTTTGCTTCTTGTCCTCCAAGATTCACCCAAAGGATGCAAGCATTGAATAAAACTACATCACACAAATAAGCATGCATTAGGTAGACAGTGAATATGAAATAAGATAGGTGGGTTCAAATGAATTTTACTGCATAGAAGAGGTAATTTTTTGCCCTTTGGTGTGCTCCATTTGTGGAGACCTCCACCTCACACCCTATGCACAATAAATTGAGTCTCCTTGATATCTTCAATTTCGATTATCCATCCCTGGGCTGAATTTTCTCACTTTTTGTAAATCTAACTGATGTCATCAAACAACTTCTACAACGGAATTTGCTTAAAGAACAAAAGAACTTTTGTGTCCCACGATCAACCACCCAAACAAATGTGTATGAGGTAGGCGAATTCATGTGAATTTTACTATGTAAAAGAGGAGACTTTTCACCCCTTGGGCGGTTTGATTTGTGGAAACCTCCCCCGTGCGCTCTGTGCAGAACAAACAGCGTGACCCTTCTCAGCCAGACTCTGTGTCCGTGACTAGAAGCTCCGAAGATCGGAGCCCTCAGGGAGCCCTCACAACTCCCACAGCGCGCTCCGCGCCGCCATCGCCGTGAGGGCGGCACCGGCCTCCCCTCAGGCAACGCCCACGTGACGTCTCGTAATGTGTGACATCATCGTAACGTGTGATGTCATCGCCGCGCACGCGCACTCCCGGTAACGGCCGCCCCCGCGCGTCTCCAGCCAGCCCCGCCCCCGCGGCGGCGGGGTACGGGGGGCACACAGGGACAATCTAAGCCCGTTCTGCGTTGCCGTACGGGAGCCCAGCGGGGACATGTCAGTCCAAGGGCGATCGTCACTTGTTGCCATGGCAGCGCGGACCCGCGGCCGTGGAGAGCCTCCAGTACCGCTGTCCCCTCACGGGGACCCCTCAGTGCCACTGTCCTGTCAAGGGCAGCCCCCAGTAATGCTGGAAAACATACCAGTTTAAAAATTTTTGTTTAACTTTAGTCAAGGAGTTTCGTTTGCCTTTTCGAATTTTCTACATTTCTCCCTTTGCACAGCTTGACAAAGGAAACTGTGTCCTGGGGATACAGCAAGCTAGCATGATATTTCACATCATGGGACTAATTTTTTTACTTCATTCATTCATGTTGAATAAGAAGAGGTAATTTTCAGACATTAAATTTAGATTAAACAATGGTTGGTAGTAAAACCAGCTAGATCTCATTATAAATATGCCTTGCCCTAAGTGAAAACAATTAGAAGATAAAATGATTCTTAAAAGTCTAAGTGTCAGATGTTATAGAACACGCTGTACTGGGAGACAGCGACCAGATAATGAGATATTAGGTTTCTCGGACTGAAGAGGATTACACAAAATAAAGCAAAACTAATTTTTTAAGTGATCATTCCCTAAAACTGTTGCCTCCCCTTGTGAGCAGTTACTAAAACCAAGAAAATCCTCCCTGATAAGAAAGTATTTAACAGGATTTCATAGGGGAGATAAGCACACCAGAAGACATTAGTTATAATTAGGAATGCTCATTGATTTACTCTATTCAAACCACCAAGGGCTGATCAAGATTGTTCAAAATATGTGATAAAATCACAGGGATTTCCTAAGTATGTAGTTTCCCACATAATTTTGCAAGAGAAGAGCAGGATCTGAGGTGGGCACAAACATCCTTGTGATAAACCCAGCACCCTTTCTGTGCTCCTTTCACCAGTGTCAGACAGCGAGGAGATGTTTGTGTTTCCAGGCTGGAATTTGCTGCTGCTTCCTCAGGCATGAGGATGATCTCAATGAGGTCAGCTGGAACCAGCTTGGCTTGGTTTCAAGAGCCAGCATGAAGGAGGATGAAGTGTTCCTTCCAGGGAGATGAGGGGCAACATGCCCCTGATCAGAGCACTGGTGCCTTGCTTTTGGCTGTTTGTTGTCTAACTGTAGGGCTGGAAGCCTCCCTGCCAAGAGAGGTTGTGCATTCTCCGTCTTTGGAGCTTTTCAAGACCCAACAGGATAAAGCCCTGAGTATCCACCTTGGTCTCACCACTGACACTGCTTTTAGCAGGGTGTTGGACTACAGAACCCTTCAATCTGAGTTGTTCTATTGTTTTCATCCATTTTACACCTATCATCTTTGGCTTTCTTCAGATGTCAAACTGGGAAAGACTAGGCTTGAAAGTTCATTTGCACAAAGCATGGCCAGAAAAAAAGTTGTGAGTTTAACTGCTTTGTAGGACTGAGACATATGGCCCAGCCAGAAAGAGGTTAAAAATTGCTGTATGAGATGATAGCTGTGCAAAGAAAAACGATTAAAAGGCTGAGGAATTACAAGTCTTTTGAAATACATATCACAGGCCTATATGTGTTTGCAAAACAAACTGGAACTGCAAAATAACTACTGAGATACTTATAAAGCACTACAGCCTCCAGTGTCCTGCAGAACAAGGGCCAAGATGGCTTTGGGGCACAGCCTCCCCTGGCTGCAGGGTTTATATATCGTACAGTCTGAGCTGCTCCTTCATGTCTCCTTCAGACATCTCTCCAAACGTGTCACTTTTTTCCTTCATCAGTCTGAAGATGGCAGCCAGCTGCTCTCTCTGAACCCTGTTGGGAAGAAAAGGAGAAGTAGGAATAGCCAGTCCAGGAGCAGGAACACCACTGTCAAATGAAACGCAGAGCCAAAGGCAGGCCTCTGTACAAACCTTACAGGCTGCAGGAAATCTGTCCGTGTGAGATAAGGCAGAGATAGCCTCTGGTTCTCCTTCCTCCCCCTTCCCATCTCTCCCATCATCCTGCACATCTCTCTGCAGCTCCCTAAACGTGGAGATAAACCAGCCTGCTTTAACACTGGCTTTGCAGTTCCTTAGGGTTTATCTATGCTCAAATTTTCAAGATAACTCTGCATGTGGAATTTTATAAGAGCAACATGTCCCAGTTTAGCAGACTCCATAATGAACCTGGATTAAGATTCAACAGCCCAGTGTGCTTTCCTTCTGTAATGAGAGGATGTAGATACAGAGTAATTCAGGAATAACTATTAAATTTTAAATGCATATGCTAACTTAAAACTAGAAAGCAGACTGTCTCCCAGTGTGGACATGACTTCAATCAGCCACTGGAAGATAAGATCACGGATAGGAATTTGCTTTAATTTGAGTTTGTCTGCTAATGTCCACTGGTGAGATGGACCCAGGTAGCCAGTCCAGCAGTGAGGCAGAGGCTGACCAGTGGACCACCTAGCTCAGATTTTTAATCTCCAGCCACTCCCATAGTAGATGATTAACACCCTTCTCCCCTTAACAGAAGATATCTTGATTTTTCTCTACCCTGAATCAGTTAACCATTGTACATCCCATGAAGATTGGTATCTGTGAGAAGGCTTTATTTATAGGAGGACTTATACTGCTCATCACTGAGGGATACAGGTGGGTGGGCAGCACAGGAGTGCCATTTGTTTGCAGGTAGCTCATGAACTGATGTAACTCTACAAAATTCCCTTTTGGGGCAAGATCAATCTGCATGTGGCTCCAGGCAGGGCTGGCTGGAGGGATGGAATGTTCCCACTGCCAGACTCCTACCTGATTGGGATCAGGCTGCTCTACTGCCTAGCACATCTCCTTCCTGACTCTCCTGTGGGAGATGAAATGAACTAATGGGGATGTGGTGCTTTATGGCTGTAACAAGACAGATGTAGTTCCTGTTACTTCAAGGCTCATTTTGTCCCTGCATGAGTGTGAGGCCAGAACTCAGTGACAGCTCAGAGCACAGACCTGCCACAGTCCCAGCTCCTTCTACTTGTTCAGCACCCTTAGACCTCCCATGGGCTAAAAACACTGAATCTGGCTTTTACTCCCACGTGGTCATGCTGTCAAGAGTCCTTTTTCCTGCTACAACCAGCTTCCCACACAGGACTTGAAACCATTTAATTAATCCATTTAAATGCATGCCACTGGATAACCTGGGGTAGTCTTCCTGCAAGGCCTGTGTGGACGAGCTATCAGCTGTTCCAGTAACAGGAGGGGCAGTAATAACTATTGACAGGCAAAACCAGGGCACAATCTTTGCTTATAAGAAAGGACAGCATCAATGCACCAGCAGCCACCACACCACAAACAAGATCAGAGGAAGACAGTCAGGAATGAGCAGAGGAACCTTCTTCTCCTGCTCCTGAGCTCCTGCTTTGCATTTTCCCCTCTCCTGGGCTAAGCCCCAGCAGAAGTAGAAACAGCAGTCTGTCCTCTGAGCACTGCTGGAGCAAACAGGGCAGGAAAAAAGCAGATCCTGGCTAAAGCAAGTTCATTTGCCAGTTCTTTTCTATTGCAATTAAAATGCAATGGTCCTACAGCCAAGCATACCCTAATAATGAGGTGGGATCTTTCGCTTATGGAAGCCTGGATTTGTCTGTCTCTTCTGTAATGTTTTGTGCTCACAGGAAGAGCATCCAGCTGCCCTTTCCAGACAAGAGGAAGGGAAGCAGGGTCATGAGTGATCAATATTTTATTTTAGATCACCGCTGGGCACCAGAGGGCATGTTTCCAGTCTGGTGGGAGAAATTCAATACACAGCTTGGCCTCCTTCGTCTGCAGTGCATCCCAGCTGGGAATGCTCACACAGGTCAGCATCCCTCACTCCTTATTTCACAGACATCAGCACTGCTGAAACCTCTCCAAAGGCCCATTTCCTTGTCTCCAAAATCAGGATCACAGACAACATCCACTCTTTTTTTTCTGAAGCACAACATCAACGCGTTTTGGCTCTATCCTCAACTTTAAATATCATGACTGTGCATTTGGAAAATAGAAAAATGAGCTTACTGCTGTTACTTCTTTGCACTGCATAATCTACTATAAAGGAACAGCAAAACAAAGATAAAGAGAGAAAAGAGCCTGGGAAAGAAGAGTAAGGCACCAGAAACACGAAACTGTCTTTGAAGAGGAGCTTCTCCTATCACAGGCAACCATGCAAAACAACCTTGTAGTGCTTCAGCTTGGTTTGGTTTGGGGTACTTTTTTGGACAAGCTCAGATCAAACATACCCCATTCACAAATAAAATCATTCTCCCTTCTCATAAATGCTGCCCTCCAAACTATTCGGATTCAGGAGGTTCAAACAGGATGTTACTTATTGCTAAAAAAATAGATTAATTAAGGATTTTTGAAGCAGCCTAATTCTCCTTCATAGGCAATTACATTTGCATACTTAGCTCTCTTAGGCTCTTTTTAGATATTTCAGTCCAAGGCTTTCAGTTAGCTGGAGGTTTAGGGCAGTGAGCCATAGGTATGTTAGAGATCTGGGGTTTAGGAATTGCTAAGCACCACAAGTGTCCACAGCAGCTGAAATCCTGGGCAGAGCTCTGCATTGGGAATGTTGTTAATTGCTCTGCAGCCAAACAAGACCAGGATCCTGGTCCAGCACAGCGTTGCTTCAGCAGAAATAGGGGAATATCCCTGATTTTCCCTCTGATCATTTATGGGAATGTAATAATTTATGGGATAAAAATTATAGGAGGGCAGAATGTACCTCTAACCTAAAATCCACATTTTCAACACAAATCTCTTGAGGAAGAAGTTACAAGCTGCTGGAGGTAGGGAGAACAAGCACAAACCAAATAAACTATTCAAAGGTTTATTGGACCAAACAAAGGCAATTTTTACAGATTCAAGCCACTAGAATTACAGTCCTTTGTATAAGAGCCGCCATCAGATACAAAACAAACAAAAACAAACAAAAGT
The DNA here is from genome assembly GCA_013397195.1 of Hylia prasina. Lineage (NCBI taxonomy): Eukaryota > Metazoa > Chordata > Aves > Passeriformes > Sylviidae > Hylia > Hylia prasina. Next base: position 1,338,665 of record VYXD01006406.1, read on the forward strand.
AAAAAATACCCAGACAGCCATTTGAGTTGAAGAAAGAGTTTGCCTTGCTGCCACTAGCAAAAAATCTGGACTTAAACTACCAACTTTGCTGGATGCACATATTGCCATGTAACTTAAACACAACGGGTATAAGGCATTCTTTGCATAGTTGGGTGCTTGGGACACAGTCAGCCAGCCAGCACCGAGGGGATGCTGAAGCAGAGGGTCCAGATGTGCCTAAATTCATATGCAAACCACTGAACACACTTGCAGTTGTCGGCTGGGAAGGGGCAGCCCAGCCTCTTCTAAAGCTGAAGCCTCCTGCTGTTCTTTAAATGAGCCAGTTTATGAAGAATTTGCCAACCCCAGGCGCTGGAAAGGACAACTGTGTACAAGGTTTCAAGTATTGTCTGCATAGGAATTAAAAGGGGAAAAAAAAGCAGCCTGTTGGGTTCCTGATATGTTTGCAGTGTTAGCCAAGAGGCAGTGACAGAGAAGCTTTGGAGGACACATCCCCACCCAGCCTGGTGTTTCTACAGCATCACTAAAGGACTTGGACCCTCTTCTCTCTCTCAAAAAACAGCTGGGTTTGACATAAAACCAAGTATGTGACCAGCCAAATTCATCTGCTCTGTGTGACAGAGCTGAGGGGCAATGCTGAGCTCCAGCTCCCATGGACCAGCAGGAGAAGAGGGCACTGGAACAGCAAGCAGGCAGAGGAATGGGGAGTGTGCCTCTCCCAGGACCTCCACTATCTCATCCTGAGCCAGAGGGAACCCCTGATGCCATAGCTGCTTCCTTGGGTCTTTCCTCTTGGGAACTGGAGTAGGGAAAATTGAGGATGCAGATAATTACAGCAGCCAAAGTGTGGTCTCTCCACCACAAGTGGAACAGCTAAGCTATCAAACTTGTCACTTCTGGAGTCTCCTGTCTACCTACAGGATCAGCTCTCTGCTAAAATAACTACAGAAGCAAGACTTGAGCCAGCCCAGCCATCATCTGCCATCCCTCACATGGACCCCACTTTGTCCCTCCACCCCTCGGAGTAAAGCAGCTTTGTACAACATTGGAAATCACCAGCAGCTCCCACCCCCCAGCAATAAAGAGGAGTTTGGCCCCAGAACAAAACAACTTGAGATTCTGGTACAAGGTCCCAGCTGATCTGAGAGCAGAGCTATGGTTTGCCCACCCCAGGAAAGGAACAACATGGATTTCGTGGCCTAATGTACGTAGCAAACACAACTAATAGACTTGTTGCATATTTAGTGTTCACTTTGGGTTTTGTTTGGGGGAGAGGGAGGAAGGTTCTTCCCAGTCCCCCAAACACAACTCAAGTCACTGTTTGGGCCCAGCCCCCATCCGTGGAGCCACACAACAGGATATCCTCAAACTTGACAGGAGTTTTTGAAGAACTCAACTTCAGACCAAGAGGGGATCCCAAGTTTTGAGGGTTTATGGATTTCTCTTAAGGGTGTGTTTGGTTGGTTTTGGTATTTCTCGCAAGCCTTTAATGATGCCAAGGGATGCCTTTAGGAGGAGGCTAGGGACAACTTCATATAGTCTTCAGGTCTGCAAAGAGAAACAGGGAGAGAAATCATTTCAGTCATTTCACTCCTCAGGCTGGTTCATTATTATTCACATAAATGAGCAGGGAGAGCCCTCTGTGTGTGTGTGCACAATGGGGGGAAGGCAAGGCAGCTTCCCCCTCAGGGCAGGACAAGCTGATGTGTGCAAACCTCATGCCTCTGAAAAGGACTTTGCTTCATCAACTGCAGCAGGATGGTCAGAACCCAATCAGAAGTGCAAATCCTCTTCTCTGGCACCAAGCTAAGTTGCAACCCTTCTGAGCTACTAATAAGAACTGGAGAAGCCAAATTAATTAACTCCAGGGGTTACTGCCTCACTGTCCTGTGCAGAGCCTCCTGGGGCTGCTGGCACCCTTGACCAGCCCAGGTTCTTCTTCCCACCTGTAGCCAGATGAGCCAAGAAGAAGTACTGATTTCACAGGGCAGTATGCCTGGACTGCTTGACCTCTTTCAATCTTTCTCTCAGTCTTTCTACAGATTCTGTTCAAGGGAAGGAGGTAAAATCCCCAGACTCCCTGCAGGTCACTTCCTTTTGATGGGAAGCTCTCCCAGTCCCAGGGAAGGGGGGTGTGATGTGTTTAATGTGTGGGGACATCCAGGCACTCCATCCACATCTTGATAAGCAGAGCCAGGGTCTAAAAAATATTCTAAAAAATATTGTCCCTTGTTCTCAGCTGAAGTCTTCCAGACATTCTGCCCTTACTGTCCCAGCACCTCTCATGGGTGAAGCATCCCATCAGGAAACACCCAACAGAGGCTGGACAGCTGCCCATGGACACAGAGACCTGCACTGGGGTAGAGGGAAGCTACAACACACATCACCTACCCTACAAACACATACAGGCACACCCCAGCCTCATTCCTCCTGGATTCACTGTGGTTTGTGGTCCATAACACCTGAGCCACATTTGGACATCCCCTACTCCTGCCAGCCGTGGCGTGAGGGTGAGAAACAGCCTCATTTCTTCCTCGCTCTTCTACAAAATCTTGCCTTCTCCAGCAGCAGCTGGTGACCCGGATCCCGGATGGGAGATGCCAGGGGAAGAATCCTGTGGGACTGGGGTTACTGGAACAACGTTGCTGAGGCTCAGTGGCCGTCCCAGGAGGACAAAGAAAGGAAATTTTCCGGAGTGGATAATCGCTCTGCGGGATTCGCGGTGCTGAGGGGAGGATCATCCCCCTCAAGTCACACAAGCATAATCAGATTTCACGTGTGAGGGCATAAGCTCATTGCCACAGGGGGCCAGGAGGGGAGGTCCCCTCCAGTGTGCCACAGTTGGAGCAGGGAAGGATGGGGGACATCAGAGAAGGTGGATGAGTCCCTCATAGCGATACTCATCTCCACAGGGCCAGGCTGACAGCTGGGGTGAGAAAATCTCACTCAAAACCAGCATGACTCTAATGGAGGATGTGCATCAGAGCCAGAAATTCCCATCTGCGCAGCAGGAATACCCTTTTCTGATCCTGGAGTGAGCTGTGAGGGGAATTGGACTAAAGAGCATGAGGCAGTCCCTCTCTGGGACATTGGGGCCATATAACCCCCCAGGCTGAGAAGCTCTGGCATTTCAGCCATGGAACCTTAAAGTCTTAATTAGCTTGGAATGGAGGCCCAGAGACTTGAGCTACTGCTTATCCTTGACTCTTCCCTCCTTTCCACTCTCCTTGGATCAGCATGCTTGCCCCCAGCAGCTCATCAATCAAACCAGATTAGGTTCATCTTTTGCCAAAAGCTGTATCTTTCCTTAAGAAAAAGATTATCCAGGTATCTCTGTTCTTGCCCAAGCAATGGCCAAGTCACTGAATCGTGTGATATGTCAGCTGGACATGGTTCTGTGCAAGGAAAAGCTGGAAAGCAAAGAGCCCAGACAAAAGCAGGTCCTGGAACATGAGGGCAGCTCAGGGACTGAAGGTCTCAAAGAAGCATGGAAACTACATATCCTTGTGGTGGTCTCAGGAGCATTCCCTTCACCCCAGCTCACCCACAGCACTGATACAAGGCTTCTTGCTTTGGAGAGAAGACAGCACCCCAGAAAACCAGGGGTTACTGGTGGCATTCCCATGTGCATCTATCAGTCATGTGTGCAAAAATCCACAGCAGGTCAGGAAATCTGTAGCCCACTCCAAAGGAGTCCTGACTCACTCTAAGGAGAGCCCAGAGCATCCTACTGTAAGTGTCTGTAAGTAAGCATGCCTGCTTACTCTTTGTGCCCTTTTCAGGAAGAGTTTCACTCAAAAGGATGATTTTCAGAAACACAGAGCATTCTCAACACCTTTCCATAGCTCAGGACCTTGTCAGGACCATCAGTCCTCTGCTCCGAAATCCTGGCAAGGAAGGTAGAGAGCAATCTTCTCACTCCAAACTAGGATTGACCCTTGAGGATGAAGAGCAGGGAATAAAAGCCCTTAGTGCTGGGCAGACCTGGCAATGGGTGGTCGAGATCTCCCCAAGAAGTTCCCCATCACCACTGTCCCCATTCCTTTACCATGGCAAAGGCTACCATCTCATTTCTGGTGGTGACTATAACCCAGTCTTGAGGTATTGCAGGAAGAATGTAGGAATGACACACTAAATCTAAGCTTTCCTGGTGATCCCAAAAGTGTGAGCCAGTTGCTTCAGCCAATCAGCAAAATAGAGAGGACTTAAATGCAGAACAGGGAGACAGTGCTTAGAAAAGAGAACAGGGAATGAGTGAAAGGTACCAAAAGGAGCTTCATCGACACAAATCTGAAATTCCTCCACTGGGACAGAGAAGTTGAAAGGTGCACTGGGCTTTGGGAAATACCTATGGTGCCTTGAGGCTGCCAGAACCAGTGTGACCAGGGAGCCCAAGTGTCACTGGCTTTAGGACAGGGGCTGGTGAGGAGTCAGTGAGATCAGGGGCTGAATCACCCCCAGCAGATCTTGCCCACAACTGTTCTGAGGCAGAAGCTTCCCACATTTCCCAGGCAGAGCAGCAACAGCTGAAAAGGCCAGAGCACAGCCAGCAAGGTGGCTTGGGCTCCTGACCAGCTCATCCATCAGTTGCATTCCCTTGCAGCACTCCTGACCACCCCAGCCAACACCACAGCAGTGGGAAAAGCCACGGACAGGCCGGGCTGCGCTTTCCTCCATCACTCAGTGTTTGTTCTCCAGCTCACTGAACACCAGTTTGCTCCCAGCCTGGCGAGATGCCCCAATTCCCTGCATCCCTGGGTCTCTCCCAGCTGCAGGGGTTCCCAGGACAGGCAGAGCAGGGCTCCCAGGGAGTTAGCAGGCAGAGAACAGCAGCTGCCCATGCTGCACAAGGTTAAGCAGAAGCAGATGAAGACAAATCATGAGCGCTGGGTGAGGGAGACACAGAGAAGCAGCCACAAGCCAGGACAATTCAGGACCTGAGCCAAAAAAAACCCCCAGGAGCTCAAGCAGAGTTGCTGCCTGAACTAAAATCTCATGCTAAGGCAGGGTCAGAGGCTCACACCCTGCAAAGGCTACGGGGGAGTTTGCAAGGGTTTCCTCTCTGGGACGGGAGAGGAGGAGATGGGAAGGGGCTTCCTGGCCTCCCCTTCCCTGGCTTTCTGAGGGAGGCATCCTGAGTTACTCTGTTTTTAAAGCTTTTGGGGATTCATGACTCAGTCATGACTATAAATAGGGCCAGGGCTCCAGTCCACTGACATCTTTTAAGTCAGAGGACGTTTTCCCCGGGGATATGGAGGCAGGGAACAGCACCAAACCACCAGCAGGCTTCCTCCTCATCCAAGTGGAGCTGGGCACCTACAGAGTGAGCATGAGGGGGAGCTCAGCAGGGATCCCCAAACATACAGCGCCCTTTGCTACAAGAGGCAGGTGGGAAACAAACCCTCATGCCCTGAGTGTTTGGCAGCTGAAAGCAGCCTTGCCCGTGGCTGGTGCCATCCCCGTGGCTGGTGGCTGCAGTGAAGCAGTGGCCACCCTGCCCTGCAGAGTGCCATGGCCCCTGGGCTCTGCACCCCTTGCTGCTACTCCCTCAGCCCAGGACGACTATCCTGCTGCAGAAGATGAGAAGCAAACAAATAATAACCCCCTCCCCCCACCCAAAAGCCCAAACTTACCAGCTTCCCTCATCCAAAAGAAGCACCATGCTGGACAGGACAGGACAGCAAAGCCACTGGGAGGGGGGAAGGTTAGCAAAAGAGAGGGAGGAGAAAGGCTGTACGGAGAGGGGAGCAAGCAGGCAGGCCAGGGTTATGTGATGGCAGTGCAGGGGGTGGACAGGGACAGATGCCAATGGACAGCTCTCCCAAAATGCAACCTCCCCTAGCCCTGTCCACCCACCTATTTTTGGATGGCTACTAGGGGAGATGTTTGAAATAGGTCAAGGTCTGTCAACACAGTCATTAAACCTCTGCAGCTGCTTCCTGCCCTCATGTGCTCCAGAGCTGTCATCACCAGTATTGTCTCATTCAAAATTCAGTCTTCAACACGGTTGTCCCTCAAGCCACAGCTGCATCCCACTTTCATTCAGGATGCCTTGTAGAGGAGGGAAAGGTCTCTGCTCTCTGACGTTCCCTAGAACCAAGGTCTACCCTGCCTTGCTGAAATTCCAGGGTCCAAGCCCAGTTTTTTTCAGTGCCCCATAACCAAGAAGCACTCTGAACCCAGCTGGGGAGGAGGCAGAATTCCATTGCTAAATTGCCACTAAGAAAAGGGCTGAGCTTGATATTTACAGACATCCAATTCTCCTTGCATGAATTCCAATTTGAGTTGAGCCCTAGGCTTAAACCCAGTCTGTATTCAAACACTGTCACTTCAACCCATCTGTGGCTGGCCAGCAGGTGAGAGGAGAGGATTGAGGGGCAGGAGGAGAGTTTGATCCTTGAAAGGGTCACCTGGCTGTGGAAACTGAGCCCATTAGCCAGGGAAACTGGGCAGCTATCCCTATTTTTCCTGCACTCTTCCAGAGGCTGATGGTGGTCTGGGGGATCTCCTGCTCCATCCAGAAGTGCCCCTGCCAAGAGCAGTCTGGTGCCATTCATCAGACCCTGTTCTATGGGTCTGCCATGGGGCAGCATCTGCCTCTTCATCCCCACCTCTTCCTCAACCCCAGAGAGAACACAGAGAGGAGAGACCTTTCTAGAGCCTGCCAGATGGGATCTGCTCTCCTTTCTCCCATTAACACACCTAGCCAAGAGTGACAAGGAGAGAGCACAGACAGTTCAACCCCTTAACAGCACTGGGGCCAAGCAAGGCTTGACTGGGACCTGTTTTGCCTCATGGAAAGAGAGAGCTGAAAGCAGAGCCCCAAGAGGGCCATTTCTCCTGTGGTATTCTCTTTTATTAGGAGTGGAGCCTTGTTGCAGCTGTCAACACTCACCAGAGTCCCCAGCATAGTAATTTTTAACAGAATAAACCCCCCCACTAACTTCTTTCAACCTGAAGAGAGGTTTGACAAGCATCTGCCAGAGACCACCCCAAGCCATCCCTGAGTGCAGGCACACTGGGGAGCTCTTCCTCCCTCCTCCACAGGAGCTGCCCAGCCAGGACAGCAGCACCTCTCAGGCAGCCTGGCTGTGTCTCACACCCCCACACCTCAGCCCTGTGTGAGCAGGGGCAGCTGCACCACCACCACTCACATTTCCTGAGCTACAGCTTTGCACCGTGGCAGCTTTCACAAAGCTGCGATCCCCAAAAGCCTCAGGTGCAGAAGACAAGGATTTGGGAATAAGCTGTGCTGGCTGGACCAAGGGCTGCATCCTTCCCCTGCACTCTTCCCCTTCCTGCCCAGACTATTTTTCTCCCCCGGGGGGGGCAAAGGCTACGTGCTTGTGTTCCAGGAGGACTGGTGACCCACCAGGTGTGATCAAGCACAGCCACCACCCCAGCAGATGTATTTGCCAACAGGATTTACTGTCCTTCTCCCCCAGTGAGCGCTCTAATTTTTAAGGCTGAAGTCACCAGAAGCAGGAAGTTGCATCACTCAGTGGAGGTCACATTCCTTCCCCTTTTAGTCCAGATTTAGCACCCGTTGGAAGCCACAAGACTCTAGTGAATTTAGGCAGGACAACCACAGCTTCTGCAGAGATTCAGGTTAGAACAGAAGTGGGTTTTCTTGCTTAAATAACCAAATCTATTGTATACCTTGTACTCTCCTGTCTTAAGTCCTACAGCTCCTCCTGGAACAGGCAAGGAATATTTTCAATGGCATCTCCAAAATCCAGGAGTCCCAAAATTCAAACCTGTGAACTACACAAGTAGGCTCTGAGAACCCACTTGCATTTTTGGGATGTTGCTTACCAGCTGCTTCCCATGGGAACCTGTCGATCCATGGGCAAGCTGGAGGAGTGGCAGGGCTAAAAGCAAACACTAGACCTGTCTCAGTTCTGATAACACACCTTAGGATGAACCACCCACTCTGCAGCAGCCCAAATTTCCCAAAATCAGTGCAAAGAGCTAGCTGTGGGATGTCCAGCTTCAGGCACCCAAGATGAAAGAGGTGAGCATCCAAATGTGAGAGCCCCCACTCACCCTGGAGTGCTCATGGAAAGTGAGATGGATGCAGGGGGAATGGACTCATTAATCTGTTATGAGGAGGGAAGGGGAGGCAGGTGGGGAGGGAGGTGGGACAGGCAATGAACTGCAGCTCAAAACAACCCCTCCTCTGGAAAATAACCCACAAGCAAAATAACCCAAGGCACGAGCAGGTGTTATCAGTGGTACCACTACCTCTAAGCAACAGCGTGTCCTTACCAAAAAGATTTGCAAGAATGTTTGTGGCCGAGGACCTAAGGTACTTGCTACAGAGATGTGAGATCAGAGGTCAGCTCAATCCTGCAACATAAAGGTGGCAAACCCGGGTCACAGCAGGTCAGCAGCACGGTCAGGGCGCATGGAGAGGGGGAGAGGGGTGGAAGGGCAAGGAGAAGGATGCAGGACAAGGCTGAGCTGCTGTGCTCAGCTCACCCAGCTTACCTGGCAGCAGCCCTGCCCCCTTGCACCACCTGCGAGGCCTGCAATGAAAAGCTGCTGATGCCGCAGTGAAGATTTGAGGGGGGGAAAAGTAAGCCAGCAACAAAGCAAGACAAAAAAAAAATTCACAAAGCTGCCTTAAAGAAATGAACAACACAAATACGGAAGAGAAGAAAATAAAGGAGCAGTAGGAAAAACACATCTGCCAGTGGCCCTCAGTGGGGAAGGCTGCTGAGAGACTCCAAGGGACACGAAGCCCAGACACTATCCATCAGTTCTAGGTGCACTGTCCTACCTGGGACTGCTCCAGACAAGAGCAGTGGTGCCACGTGCCCAGGACAGGTCCATCACCCCCTGGAGCCTGTGCCACAGTCCTGAGTACAAAACCCCATCCCGCTGCTGTCCTTAGGCAATGTCCCCTCAGTGTCCCCAGGTGACAAGAAGGGCATTTTTTTGCCACACAGGAACCAGCCCAAGGGCCTGCAGGACTCCTGGCCCTGAAAACCCAGCAGTGGTTGCTCAGCTGGTTTGGATGGAGCTGCTGGTGCAAAGGGTTTGAAATCTAAGCTGCACATAGATTTTTGCATTGATGTTTAGCAGGATCCTGGAAAGCAAATCCTGTCTGGCCCCATGGGTGTCCCTGACATTCACTTGGTTCATCCCCCACCACCCTCTCCAAGTGAAAAATACAGTGACACTCACAGCCCTGCTCAGCAGTTTACAGGGTGGGGGCTTCAGGCACAACAAGGATACATGGAAAAGAAGAAAGTAAACATTTTTTCCTGATGCCACCAATGCAGAATCAACCCCGTGCCAGAGGAAACCCGAGCTCATTTCTGTTGCTGACCCCAGAGCAGGGCAGGTCTCTGGATTTACTCTGCCTACCACAGTGCCCTGCTCACCTCACACAGATAAACCTCAGCCAGCCCAGCTGGTGGCATCACAAAGATGCTGCCCAAGAGCCTCAAGACAAGGTTTTCCAGCAGGAGATGTCTGAGCCAGGGCGAGGTGTGATCCCCCACGTCCCTGTCTTCCTTGCTGTGCTCAAATTTCTGCTTGGCTCTTTACACCAGGCCAGCTGTGGTGGTACTTAGACCATGATTTGACAGACAAGGGATGATGAATGCCCCTAAATCACTCTCTGCAGACCTCTGGATGAAAAACTGGGTCCTACAGCCCTTGGGACAGCAATGAGGGGGACAGCAGTGACATACTAAATCTAAGCTTTCAGGCTTGTTGAGCCACCACTGGGAAATCAGTTCCTTGGAGTTCACCCTCAGGGAAGGGGTGTGAGCTGCAGACACCTGTCAGGGAGCAGCCTGCAGCAGAACCCTCAGCTGGGGGGTCATTCCTTGTACAGGCTGGGGAATCTCATGCCAGAAAGCTTGTTCTAAGTGACAGTACAGCTTTGACCTTTCTTCATGCAGGGCTCAGGGGGATACCTCAGCAAAAAGTGCAAGATGGACAATTCTCCATCTCCACCAGGCCCACTACTTGGTAAATCCCCACCACGTCCAGCTGGGACACAGCCCTGGGGATGGACACTTCCAGTGTCAGCCCCATGTCAGTGAGCCCTAGAACCTCACACTCCCTCACTTTGCCCCAGTGTTTCTGAGCTATGCCCATGTCCCAGGTCCACAGGGCCAAGGGAGGGGAAGTAACCAAAGATCAGGCCCTCAACAGATACATATCAGCACAAAACTAATGGGATCAGGGCAAATACACCAGCTGCATCAGCTGGAATATTTGGTCTAAGCATCCAGAGGAGCTCCACAGGTATTTAGGGCCACAGTGCCTCCGTCTCCTAAATCAGTGTGACTTTATTTGTTCTCATATCTTCCTGGATGGGAGAGGTCTGGAACTCCAGAGCAATGAGACACCGAGGGCAGTGTGGGGAGAGAGAGGCCTGAGCACACCCAGCTTGCTCCAAGGGCTTGTCAGCCTGGTGGGCTTGGGCAAGAAGAAAAAGGAAGCTCAGCTTACCTTTGTTCTTCCTCTAGCTCTTCTTTGGACATCATTGACTTGTACTGGTTCCCCCTTAGCTTTCCAGGACTGTATTTAAAAGAAAATGTCTCATCTGCAGCTGGAGAGGGGAGACAAAAAAAAGCAAGAGATGTGTGAACCAGAGACCTCCCAAGAGCCACAACCCACAGCGGGGGGTTCTCCTGCACCCCAAATGCTCTGGCCACCCCAGCACATTTCCTGAGTCATCTCCAATCTCCAGAAAGCCTGGGCACTGTCAGGGAGGCAGTGTGGATCCCAGAGGAGAGCCCAGGTGCTGCTGGCCAGAGGATGGCAGGAGCCTGGCCACAGCCAGCACTGGAAAGAGCAGGGACTGCTGTGAGCCAGCAGCCTGCTGGAAGCAGATCCAAGTAAATCCCACAGCACAGGAACCATATGCCATTGTTCTCCCTGGATTCAAAGCCTTGCAGACCCATCTTGGCTTATCAAGACATGCTAATCCTGCCCTGATTAACTCACAGCATTTTCCAGCTTCCCCTCTCCAGACTTGCATTCCTTCTCCCTCCTTCCCTCCCCTCGTCCAGGGGCCCTTTCTCAAGCTTGGGGTTCATGGATGGTGCCACAAGCAGAGCTGTCTGTCCCAGGCCACACAGGCCTGCAGCTCTCCTGCAGCCCTTGACAAACTTGTGAAAAGAAGATACCCCATGGCAAATCCCAGGGCTGCAAACAGCACTGAGTCCAGGCAGGAGCACCAACACAGCTGGGTCCAAGTCCCTCTGTCACCAGCCCTGAAGAGGAAACCAAGGTCTTCCTCTCCTGGGTGCTCTCACATCCAGCTCTCCAGCCTCAGCCCTGTGCTAATTAGAGCTCCAAAGCTCAGACTCTGAGCCAAAGCCGATCCTTTTCCAATCGGATTTCGTTCGAACACTATTTGCTTTTAAAAACCTCTCCCGTGCTTTATCTTCCTCCAGATGGGGGAAAACAACGGGAGGGGAGGTCAGTCTGAAAGGCAGCCCATGAGGAGCTGCTGCTGTGGGTAGTTGCCTTTGTGGGTTATCCATGGGCTGCTTATCTGGGAGCCTTATCTCCCAAGGACTGCAGGACTTGGCTGCTTCACGCCCACCCATCCGGCACTGTGGTTTCCACATCCCCAGACACATCTGCTGCTTCCCCCGACCCTCAGAGCCCTGGGGGCGCTTCCAAGGAAAAATTGCACGTTATCCACAAACCAGTATCCAGGATGACACCAACCAGCACCAGCAGGACCCCTAAAGGGATGGAACTCCCCTGGCAGGAGAGAAAGCCCCAACTTGTACACACCACATGGACACATCCCCTGTCCTCAGGAACACAGGAAGCTCCTTCCCAAACTCTCCAGTGCTATTGTGGCCCTTTTCATGATTGTCTCTCCTCCTCCACCCACCGAAAAGAAATACCCCTCACAGCCCCTCCCCTCCCTTCCTCACACCCAGGATTCAGCATCAGCTTCCCTCTATTTCCCAATCAGTACCGCCCTTAAGGATTTTTCTCCTTGTGTCCAATACCTTGATTTTGGGATTTCTCTAACCCCAAGCTCATGCCCACATTCAGCTGCTGCCAGACCTTGGGGACCCCCTTGTAAAAGGCAAGTCAGAGCATGATTTTGTAGGTGGGGAACCCAGAAATGTCAGACACAAGCAGTGCAAGGCTTCCCTGGAGTGACCGTGCCAGGAGCAAAGGGAGTGGGATGGGAACTGCACAGAGACCTCCCCCTGCTAATGCCCACATTTCCTCACTTCTTTACATCTCCAGGTTCCTGATCTTGGGGAGCTTCCCTGGGAAGTCCTGGTGGGTTACTGCTCAATTGCTGGAGTGTTTCTCTAACCCCTAAATGCCATCGGGGCTCCCAGGGGATGCAAACCCTTTATCCAGCTTCGTCACAAATGTCTGAACACAAGCAGCCCAAAGCTCTGCTCTGCAGCCCCAAACATTCAGCTTGTCCATATTTCACTTCCCTTGGTGGGAAACTCTCCCCGTGGGCAAACAAACAAACAAACCTGGCCAGCTGGAAACAAGTGGTAATGCTGCAGTTTATCAGCACTCTGGGTGACCATAAAAGTGCATGGAAAGAAAATTCAGCTGGCTGCTGCTTTGGGAGATATTAGCAGAAAGAGAAAAAATTAAAAAAGAGGGTGTAACATCCTGTTCCTTACGCTGGTGCAGAACAGGAGCTGTTCATTACCTTTGTAAAGCTCGACTGATTTCAAGGACAATTAAGATTGTTCCCCTGAAGTGTTTTTCTGCCAAATCAAGTGAGATTTGGGATTTAGACTGGCCCAAAAAGAGCAGTTTAGTTGCCACCTCACTAGAAAATAATAAGGGAGGAGGGAGGCAAGGAAGGTCCCCATCTCCCTGCCCACATGGTGTGATTGAAAAAAGGAGATGTGTGGCTTTGGAAATCTCTGGCTGTTTTTTGAGCTCAGGAACTTTCTTTGCAGACCGAAAACAAACTTCAGGAAACACACAGAAAAGGGGAGGCTGGGTTTTCATGGAGACAGGGAAAACACTACAGGAATAGGAGGTGACCTACTTACTGAGAGCCTCCATGAGTTCATATTAAAGAAAACATTCGTCTTCCATCTCTCTGCCCTCACATTGCCAGTGCTGTGACCCTGAGCTGGCAGAGTGAGAGCAGCCCCAAGAGAGCACCTCTCCCCTGAACATGCTTGGTCTGGCGTGATCCACATGTTATCCCTGCCAGCTCCCTCTCTGAAGGGGAGGGAAAGCTGCTCTGGTGGTTTTGGTCACAGGGCAGCATCCCAGGCTGGTGACAGATGCCTGCAGGATCCCCACACGCCCTAGGGGAACCTCTGCTCGTGGATTGTGTGGGGCCAGGACATGCAGGAGACAGTGAAGGAAGGAGCAGGGCTGATCCCAGGGCACTGCTGGTATCCCCAGCTGCATCCCACTTGTCTCCACATCAGCCTGGGCCATCGCTTGGCCCAGCCCCATTACAAAATACTTCAGAAACGGTGTGAATAATTCAGGAGAGGAGGCAGGGGCTGCCTGCAGGAGGTGCTTAGGGAGGACACAGTGGACTCACAGACAGGGGCCATCACCTTCTCCCAATCCCAAGCAGAGCAGCATTACTGGCAGAGCAGCATTACTGAGCATCTACTTGGCAGGATACACCCATCAATCCTCAAACCAGACCTCCCACAGCCCCCCATGGTGACATCCCCAGCCACCAGTGCTGTGGGGAAGCCTTACAGGGTGGAAGGAGTGTATTTTGGGAACCCCGTCTCCAAAGGCGCTTCCCCTGCCTTGCGGGAATGGCACCAGGATTAAAATTTGATTCTCTGTGGCATTAGGCATAATCCTGCTGAGCCGGGGGATTGCCACACAGCACCTTCAAACAGCCAGGCAGAAAGTGGGGCAGGGAAGGGAGAACACCCCAAGGCCTCCTGCTGCCCCAGCCACCCCAAGCCAGGACTCCTGGGGACATCCCAGCACCTCCGGGGCTGCTCAGGGGAGCAGAGTCCCCCTCAGACACACATTCCACTCAGCACCATCTGTTTCATTTTCTTAGGAGCGCAGCAGTTGTCACCTCAATTACTCAATTAATCATTTTCCAATCAACTAATTGGCTAATCAGTTAAACATGGCTCTGACTAAAGCTCCTGGAGATTGTCCTGGATGCAGCAGGGAGCTTTTGAAGCAGCTGCATCACAAAGCTACCCCATGGCAAACAGCCCAAGGGCATCTGGGGAAGGGGTAGGAGTTTCCTGGGGGAAGGAGACCATCCCCAAGCACTCAGGGGGCTCCAGACCTGTCCATAATCTCCCCGCAGAGCTCTGGCTTGTTTGGCACTCACCATCCTCATCCTCCGGCTCTCTCACCATCAGCTTCTCATTTTCTGAGTCCACCTCTTCCTCCTGGAGGAGTTAAAAACAGAACAGCCATGAGCAGAAGGTGCTGTGCTGAATAACGCACGTTTGGATGGGGCAGGGCTGGGATGCAGAGCCTGGAGCTCCAGTGAGAGGGCTGGGCACTCCTTCCCTGTTTCCTCCAAGGAACAGGACAAAAGGATGCTTCCTAAAGAGTGAGGATTATTAGTCTGCTTTCCTCTCACTAGTCAGTCTCAGGGATCTGGCCCACCCAAAGACTGCGAAATGCAAGTGCTTTCCTAGAACTGAAGAGACATTAAGGTTTTTAATAAGGGCCTTGTGCCTGAGCACCTTCCTCCCAGCTGCCCCCCTGACACCCCTCCTGCACAGGGACAGGCAGGGGACTGAGCCAAGAGCCTCGGGGACTTCTGTGTGTCCCACAGACTGTCCTGGCAGTAGGAAAAGGATCCCCAGGCAAAGCCACTGTGCAGCCATGGGCCAAGCAGCTGCTCTGAAGCACAGGGGCATTATCCAGTTGGGCCCAGAGGTCAAAAGGCAGCACTGGGGGGTTGTGCTGGGACCCCTCCAGGAGCCATCCACAGCTGGTGTCTGGAGCACAGGCAGGAGCAGTAAAAGCACATTTTGGGGTTTTTTTAAAGGCAAAGCAATTTTGGAAGTTTTGGGGTTCCCTTCTACAAGGTACAACAAACTTCATAGAAGCCAGATTCCTTGTCCTGTGCAGAAACTCCAAGCAGGGACAGAGGGGAGCACTCCAGCTCTGGGGATAAGACAAGGACACATGGCAGAGCCCCTACATGAGTGATTTCCTCCTGCACAGCCCTGTGCTCCAGCTGCAAACCCCTGTGAGCCGAGCCCAGGGGTCACCACGTGTCCTCCTGCAGCTTCTTTGCCCCCTGCCCAGGCTGGCAAAGGGCAAAGCACCTGGCAGAGAGGGGAGGAGCAGGGAGGGAGGCTGCCAAGCACCTCAGTATCAAGGGACACATGGGAAAAGCTGGGGTGAAGGAGACCCCGGGGGGAATGATGCTGAGCCAAGAAGGACCATGCAGAGTGCTGGCTTTGCAGTGCAGAGCTTTGGAGCACAGCCCCAGCCCAGATCTGGGTTTGTTTGTCATCAGGGAGGAATGTGCATTATTCACAGCCCCTTGGCTTCCTTGGCCACTCTGTTCTCCAGAAGGAGATGGCACCCAGACCCCCACCACTGCAGCCATGGCTATTTTGGGCCACACTTCCAAACATGGGCATTTCCTGCTGGACACCCAGACTTACTTCCCCTGAGGATGGCTGGGGAGGCACCCAAAGGAGTGGCCTCAGGGAGGAGACACTCGGCTCTCGGCCACAAGCCCAGGGCAGCAGTTCCCCATCACCTCCATCTCTCCCTGTGAGGTGGGATATCCCCTGGGAGACCCAACCCCCCAGGAGCAGAAGCAAGGAGGGAGATTTTAGCCTCTTCCTTGCCTGGGCATAAGGAACTGAGCATTTAACAATGAGAACAAGCAGGAAATTTGTGTGGCAAACCTCCAAGGAAGGAAAATAGATCTGCTCCAACACAGAGGAAGAGACATTTGATGGAAGCAGAGAGGGAAGAGGCAGGGATGCCAGGCTGGCAGGCAACAGCAGCGTGCTGGGGCTGTCTGGGAACCCCTGCTCATGGCAGCCAGGAGCTCCCTACAGCACAACACTTTTCTGCTTGGATGGCTAAGAGGCAGATGTCAGCACCTCCCTTTTTCCCCCGCTGTGGCCACAGACTCCACATCCCCGTCCCTCTGTCCCTCTGCCTTCCTGGGGCTGCCCCCTCCCACAGCCATTGTGGTCCAGCTGTCTCACAGGGACCCGTCTCACTGACCCCCATCCCCAGGGCACGGCTCCCTCCACCTCTGAGAAGCAAACCTGCACCTGGAACACCATTTCTTTCTGTTTTAAATGGGCTGAGTCATTAAGATGCCACTCAAACCCACCGGGGGAGAACAGACAAGCTTTGCCCCACTCCCCATGGCCGCTGCCACCCCGGGACAATGTCCCACCCATTCAGGGACACTGGCACACTGTGTGCTGTGCCACCCTCCCCAGGCTGGCTCTCCCTCCCACACACCTCTGCATGGCTGGAAAGTGCTGCGTGGCCACTGGTGTCCTCTGCTTGTCCTGTGTGCCCAAGGCTGGATCCAGGCGAGGCACCCAATGGTGGTATCTGGAAAAGAGCAAAAGCTTTGAGCACAAACACCCTCATGCCCTCCCTGTGCTCAACCAAGCAGCTCTGGCAGCTTCATGGACAAATCCTGAATGTGGCCAGTAGCCCACCGTGCCCGAGCCTGCGCTGCCTCTGATCCATGTGCCAAGCCATGACACGGCTGCTGGAGTGAGGAACACCAGAGACCTCCCGTGCCCAGCCCTGCAGCCAGGGTTTGGAGCTCACAGGATGCTCTCTGTGGCAGCTCCAGCCCCTGGGACGGGACCAGAGCAAGGAGCCATCAGCGAGGGGGACGGGCCCTGCCAGTGCCAGGCTGGGCTGCCCGTGTGGCCAGGCAGCTTCCCTGGATGCTGATGCAGCAGCTCAGGAGGAGCAGGAAGGGAGAGGACATGCTCGGTTTGTTAATGCTCTGCCAGCTGCCTTCTCCAGCACAGGCAAATACCCCCTGGGAACCTCCCCATCCCATCCTGCAATCCTGGGGCTGCCCAGCCCTCTCAGCCCCACAGCAGCCGTGGATGGCCTCGAGCCCCATGCAGAGCCAGCTTTCCCTGTCCAAAACCTTCACAGATGAAGGTTTCCCTGCTCTGCCTGGAGGGCTGTGGAGGAGGATACGCGTGGGCAGGGAGCAGGGACACCGTGTCCCTTGGCCTTGCACAGAAATACCAGCGCTGGGCTGGCTGGAAATGCCAGCAGGGACAAAACCCCACCTCGAGCCTGGCTGTGCCACAGCCCCTGTGAGCCAGAGGGGAGGGGAGAGCCCCCTCAGCCTGGAGCAGCCCCGAATTTCAGAGCTCTCAGCCCTGCCACGGCCAGTGGGTGCTGCTGTCCTGGCAGCCAAAGCGGGGAGGGGGAAGGCGTTGGGACAGCACTGGGAGACTTGGACAGCGAAGAGGACACCGTGGCACCCCAGGCGCTGCTCTTCTGTAGGAAGCACAGCCCAGGGAGAATGTAGGGAGAGTTTTGAGCAGCTGGGAGTGAGGAAGGAACAACAGCCCACAGATCAGCATCTCTCCGGTGCACACCGGCAGAGAAAACCTCCCCGCAGGGGGACAAAATAAAAAAAAATAAAAAANAAAAAGGGCGAGAAGCAGCACTGCAGGGAGCCGTGCTTGTCATTATCCGGGAGCATCTGGAGGAGACTTGACACGGGCCGCTCCGACCAGCTGCTGCGGCAAACAAAGATCTCATTGCCGAGCCGAGGGGACGCGTTGGGCGGCAGCTGCCTGGCCCCGGGGCCGCGCAGGGCTGGGAAGGCTCCCTGCCACTCCTGCGGACCCCAGCCCGGCCGCAGCACACCCCGCGCCCCCTGTGCATCTGAATCGTACCTGGGCACAGCTTGCCCGGGGCTCCGGAAAGCGCAGGGTTAAAATGCAGCGAGTCACGCACCTTCCATAACAAGGCAGCGATCCATCTGCCTCGGCAGCTCCTGGCTGCAGAGCCGGAGCATTCGGAGCATTCGCTGGATCGTCACAAACGTGCTGCTGCCCTTTAGCTCCATGGCCACGAGCGTGAAGCTGACTCTGGCAGCAGGGTTGGGACCAAAGCAGAGCGAGGACAAGGATTCACGGACGTTTTGGACAGAGCCAGCCCTGACCAGGGACAACGCTGAGTCTCCAGGGGAGGATGGGTCAGATAGAGGAGCTTGGCATCGTGACCCCAAAATGCCCCCTTCAAGGCTCTGCCACCACTGAACGCTCTCCCAGCCTCTGAGAGATGGGAGCCAGGCTTCCCACCACAACATCATCTGGTTTTCAGCTCATTTCTGGCCATTTCCTCCCCACTTCCTCCATCCCCGGTGCAAACCCCTCTGAGCAATGGGCTTTTTTTCTCAGAAAGGAAAAGAGGAGACTTTGGGGGTGGTGTGCCCCTCACCCTTTCTTCAAGGACAGCTCTGGCACTCATGGGCAGGTTGGGGACAAATAAGTGCCCTGCTCCAGCTTCAGGAAAAGGGAAGATCCCAGGCTGCAAAGCAAGAGGAGAAAATGATCTTGGATTAAACTTCTGGGCCCTGTGTGTTGCCATTTATGGCTGCACTTTCTGCTCCAAGCCTGATGCAAGACATTGCAAGAGGGAAAGAAAGCAGACAGAGAGAGCCAGCCAGAAGGAGAAAAGCCAGGAGAAAAGGGGAAGGAAGAAACCTTTAAAAAAAGACTAAATAATAATAATAATGTTGGGCAGAGTTTAGCAGAGGAAAGCAGCTGCTCTGTCAGCAGCTCCCCTTCACCCAGCACTGGGGCTCTCCATCCTCCCGCTGGCCAGAGAAGCAGCTGCAGAACAGGAGCACTTTTCCAGCCCTGGCGATGGTCCTGCCAGCTCTGGGGTGCCTGGAGAGGATGTCCCACATGTGGAGATGGCGTTTTGCAGGTCTGACCCCCCCCCAAAGTGTGGGAGCATCTGCTCCTGCCACTTCCCCTGTCTCTGCTTGGGCAAGGACAAGCCACAGAGCTGACAGAGCATTTCTGAAGCTCCAGGACCATCCAGCCCTTGATGAGGATCAGGCAGTGCCAGGGCTGGTGAGGGAAACACTGTGTGTCCCAGAGCAGGGTGAGGAGCCCAGCTGAGCAACACTCCTCCCTGCAGGCACCACCACATCCCAGCGTGGCTCCCCCAGGAGCACGTCCAGCCAGCTCATTCCTCTTTGCTACAGCCTCTGGAAAGCAAACACCACTCACCAGGATGTCCCTCGCTGCCCAGGTGAGCTGGATGACATCCTTGGGAGCAGTGCCAGACAAAGCTGGGCAGCCCTTCCTACAAATGGGCACTGCAGGAGGCAAAGAGTCCTCGTGGCCTCTGCTCCAGCAGTTTTCTGGCTCTGGCACAGCTCCCAAGGCTTTACCCAGCCCACATGGACCTGGGCATCAGCCCAACCTCCTCAACTCGTGTAGGGAACACAAGGCAGACCCCAGTGCCACCATACCCCACAGCACGTGGCTGGGATTCAGCACAGGCTCCCTGGGGGGTGACACACGTCCTGTCTCACTTCCCAGTTTCCATCCACCCCAAGAGATGATGCATTTGTCCCTGGCACAGACTGCTCTGGGTGAGAGCTGGGCACATCTGAGCAGTCGGGGATGTGGGTGGAGAGCCCTGCATTCCCTGGCAGTGCTGCTGCCAGGGCTGTGACGGGGGTAGCACATCACCACATCCCTGCCCAGTGCACCGTGGGACACTGGAGCTCCTGTCCCAGCCTGCTGGCAGTGCAGACAGCCTGAACAGCTGCCAATTACAGCCAGACTTAATTAGACACCCTCTCCCCTCCAGCACAAGGAGGGTAAGTAGGGGGTATTAGAGGGGGAAAGGATGACTTTTTAAATATAAAGAGGGCTCCTGGTGGGAGCTTTGTGCTGTCTGGTGTGTCCAGAGGCACAGGGGGCACCGATTAGGGTGGGGGGCACAGGGGAAAAGCACCAGGAGCTTGGCAGAAGAGACAGGTGAAGCCTTTTGTGCCTCTGTTATCCCGGTGACAGCCCCACAGGCTGCCCTGCTCAGGCAGGCTTTGCATGTCCCCTCTCCCCACTGTCACCCTGCTCTGTTTGAAGCACTCAGCTGCAATTAACCCTTGGTAAACCAGCCAGGCTGCTGTGCCCTGGCACTGCCCACTCACCCTCCCCATCTCCAGAACATTTTGGCCAGGATGGCATCTCGGCAGTGGCTCTGGTCCAACGCTGAAAACCCTGCCCAGTCCCTGCCATCTGCCACTTCCAGGACAGAACGGCTCATTAGAGAGTTGAAGTTTCTGACCGTTTCTCACAAGAACCACTCGCTCCACAGCTCCACAGCCCCAGCGTCGCTGCCGTTCCCACCCAGCAGCTTTTCATTAGGGCATTGCTTTGACAGCACTGCCTCATCCATTAATGAGCTGGGGATGGGGATGAGAACAGACAATGACAGACTAATTAAGTTTTTTTTTTTCAGTGATGGGAGCCAGCAGAGACAAGGGGAACCACTACCAGCAGTTAAGGGAAACAAGGACTCCTGGGCTCCTTTCCCTGCTCTGTCACTGGTTCATTTTGCAGCCCTGAGCACGATGCTGCAATGAACTGGTCACCGCAGAGAAGGGCAGGGAGGCTTCAATTTTAACGATTTTACCAGCCTGGCAGGAGATGGAAGCAGGAGGGAGGCTGAGACACGCAGCTGCCCCAGCAAATCCCAGTTTGCACAGGCAGGGAGCAGGGAAGGAGGGGGCAGCAGGATGCACAGCTCCAGCCTGTCATTAACACACCGAGGCTGCTCTCCATGGGCGGATTCATCCATCAACATTTTGGTCGAGTGGTTAATGGCTGCGGGCAATCCGAGCCAGCCTGGCACTGTGCGTGCTAAGCAAACAGGAGGGAAATAAAATAAGGAAAGAAAGAAAATAAATAAGGAAAGAAAAGAAAATAAATAAGGAAAGGAGGCTCTCTGCCTGCTGATGTAGCTCTGAGCCTGCAGGAGCCAGCAGCCAGACAGGGTCCGGGAGCCTCCTCTGCTGAGTCACATCAGGGGACCGCAGCCCTCGGCCGAGCCAAGACAGGCTGGAAAGGGAGCGATTCCATCAGCCACCTGCAAAGCACTGCTCTGCCCAGAGCCCTCCAATCCCTGCCTGTAATATCTGCTGGGCTTGGGTCTGAGTGGGGCTGGAGGAGGAGGAGGATGAAGCAACTCTGAGGACGTTCGTAGGGAGCAAAACCAGGGAAATTCTGCAGAGACGTGCATGGTCTCTCCTACTCTGCCCACAGGACCAACCCTTGGACGAGCAGACTGGGCACTGCCACACGTGTGTGGCGCCTGCTGGAAGTGCACGTAGTCCCTCCTAGTCCCTCCTAGTCCCTCCTAGCCCCCGGGCCGTGCCACCCAGCCCCGGGGCCGGCCAGGCAGCGCTGGCAGCCGCGGGATCATGTGCGGGCCGCAGCTCCCAAACACTCAGCAGCGAGAGAAGCATCGCTCCCCCTCCCACTGCTCCCCACCGCCACCCGGATCACACGTGCCTGGTCCCTGTCCTTCACAAAGGGATGCTGCTTAGCCCCAGGGTGACTTGTTCTGCCTTGCTCACACAGTGAGGGAGCAATTTCCCAGGAGGAAAAGCTGGCCAGGACCCTGTGCTTACAGTGCTCCCTTTGCTGTAAGAGGGGCTGAGGGCAATGAGGAGCCCCAGTCCCATAGAGCCCACCCAGGCTTCTGGAGGACACAGAACTCCCCATTTCTTGAGTAAGAACTCATCCCAGGCACATAAGAACCTGTTACTGCGCCTATGCTGAGTGTGGATAAAGGAGCTGAGCACTTCTCTGGAGGCAACAAGCATTGCAGCAGTGCCTGCTCAAAGAAATCAGGGCTGAAGAGCAGCCAGAGGGGAGGAAAACATCCCCAAGACATGAGCTAGCAGCAGAGGAACCTGTGGGCTCTGGCAGCCCTGGATCCAGCCATCTGTCCCGATGGGTG
The DNA here is from genome assembly GCA_013397195.1 of Hylia prasina. Taxonomy (NCBI): domain Eukaryota; kingdom Metazoa; phylum Chordata; class Aves; order Passeriformes; family Sylviidae; genus Hylia; species Hylia prasina. The sequence continues at coordinate 1,360,604 of VYXD01006406.1, forward strand.
CTGCACCTGACCAGAGAGCAGCTCAAGCTGAGTGGCCAACTTTGGTGCTGAGCTGGCCCAGCCAGGACCCAGCTGGCTACGGGTGGCCCAGGAGCTCTCCAGAGCTCCTGGTACTCACAGGCACCGATAAATCACACGACAGAGAAACAGATGTGGTTTCCAGGATGCTGGGACAAGAGATGAGATTGCTCGAGAGCTGTATCCATGGACAAGGGGCACCAGGGAGGGGAGAGGGAGAGCTCCGAAGGCTCAAAAGCCACCAAGGGAGGTGCTGAGGAGCACAGCGAGGCAGAGCCCGAGAGCAGGTCATCCCTGGGTGTTGCAGAGCGGGGCGTGCAAGCCCCCGGGATCTGCCCAAGGCTATCCGGTGAGTCAGTGGAGATGCTTTCCAAGGCTGTCAACGCACTGCCCGGCAGCCTGGAGACAGTTGCTGAGGATTACAAAAGCTGCTAATAATAGGCAGGAGGCGACTGGGCCCCGGCCCTGCGCGCCCCGGCCCAAACACGCTGCCGGCACGCGGCGACGCTCCCGCATTCCCGAGCCACCCCAGTACTCCCATCCCCGCCTTCGGACAAGGGGCCACACGGGAGAAAATCACCAAGGCAGGGAGTTCAGGAGCCTCAGGTTGTCATCGGGTCCCATTCAGGCTGGGCAAGAGCAGAACAAGATCTTCCCATGGACACTGAATCGCCCTTTTATTTTTAAACAAGATCCGGTGGAGGAGGAGGAGGATTTACCGGGCGTTTATAGGCATCACTGCTGCCCCCAGCTCCCCCCAGTTCAGCCAGGGGTCAGAGCTTGGGGCCAGCATCCTGCTGGGGCTGGGAAGGAGTGGGGCGGTCCCTTCCCTGGGGCGGGCAGGGACAGCGCAAGGAACCCGCGCTGGCACGGGGACAGTTTCTGCGACCCACAGAAAAGGGATGCGGACGGGAAGAATAAACACAAGCACATACCCCAGCACCTGGATAAGCTCTTGGGGAAAGGAGAAGACTCCCAGGGGTTAGATGTGCGCACAAGAGAGGCTCACACTGACACGCGCTTCTCTTTCTTTATACCTTCACTTTCTTGAATATTTTTAGGAGCATTCCTTGGGGGACGAGGAAGGGAAGGAGCCAGAAACATCCCCACAAACCGCTGCCTTCCCCGGGGACAACGGGCTTGTTCCTACCCGGAGACAAAACACGGGGTTTGCCGGGACCTCTCTTATTTAAGGGGAAAACCCCGAGCGCTGCTTCCTCCCTGCCACCCGCGGGGACAGAGGGATGGAGAAGGGACACCGCGGGGAGGTTGGGGGGACCCCGGCGGTCCCGGGTGAGGCTTCTTGGGGGGCCGGCCTTACCTTGCTCTCCGCATCCTCCCGATGCCTGGGCTGCCGGGGCTCCTCGGGAGGCTGCCGGGGCTCCTCGGGAGGCTGCCGGGGCTCCGCGGGCGGCTGCCGGGGCTCCG
>VYXD01006406.1:1362231-1382086 GCA_013397195.1 Hylia prasina
ACCGGCCCCCCCGGCCCCGGCACCCACCTCCCCCTCCGAGCCGGCAGCCGGAGCCAGGCGCCGCTCCCCGCCCGCCGGGGATGCGCGCCCGCATCCACCCGCACCCAGGGATGGGATTTGGGAAGGGGCGACCGGGAGAGGAAAGCTTGGGCTGCGAGCAACGCGGCTCTGCTTGAGTCCAGCCTAGGACAAGGGCATCTTTCATTAGATACTGCCTTATATCCACAGAGTCATTCCCAAACTGCTCGGCACTGGCTTGCATCGTCAAATCCTAGAATCATTTAGATTGGAAAAGACTTCTAAGATCATAACCCCTTCCAGTGAAGAAATTGTTCCTAAGACCCAATCTAAACCTCCCCTGGCGCAACTTGAGGACATTTCCTCTTGCCCTGTCACTCGTTAACGGATCCCATTCGAACAATGGGAAGGCGTCAGTCTCCCGGGATGCTCCCTGCACAGGCACCCAGGGGTTGGTTGAGCTCTGACACACTGGGGTGTTGGCTGGCCTCCGGGCAGTGTTTAATGAGCATTTGCATCCTGTTAGCCCTGGGCTGGGTAGCGGTGGGGCTGGCAGGGCCAGGAAGGTTGTCCTGACTCCCCTGGGTGAGCAGCATCTGGCAGCACATCCACACCAGGCTCCAGAGCATCACTTCACCTTCCCCAGGAGCTGCAGGGAAGGTCCTTTACCACCAGGTAAACTTGGTGTCGAAAGCAGCTGCGCTGGCAGACCTTCCTTCCGAGCATTTTGCTGCTGGGAGGTGTGAAAAACAGGAGACTCAAAAACCAGGATGTGTCCAAAAGCCATCACAAACTGGCAAGCAGGGTGGCCAAGGAGTTGTCAGGTCCCTCCAGACTCTGCCACTGAGGATTTCCTGCCTCTTGAGACTGCTGGGAGGATTAGCCAGCCTTTTACAAAGCAGGCTGAAATTAGAAGGCCTAAACTGCCAGGGTGAAACCAGCACGGAGCAGGATGCACGCGAGGGGAGCAGACATGGGAATTCACCCCGGAAAGTTTCTTCCAGGGAAAAGCTCCAGAGATACCACCAGGAGCAGAGCTTTTTTTATTGAATGACCAAAGACAAAACTCAAACAAAGATGGGATTAAATCCCCGGGTGGGAGGAAGGAAGTGAAGCCATGATCCTCGCTGCGTTTGTCATTATTGGTAATCCTATCAGGCAATCGTTAGAGTATGGATAATTGTATTCTTAGCAACAATCAACCACGGTACTTACCTCCCCTTCTCCCAAAGAGCTTTGCATTTCCTGGGTCCCGATCATCAGAGCTGCTCTAGAGCTCAGCCAAATCACCCGGAGATTGGCAGGGTCACAGTGCTCTTTGGTTCAGCAGCTTTTTTGATGTGTATTTCTGGTCCCTTCTTCCCCCTACTTTCCCTAATCCCAGTAGCCATGAAGGCATCATCCCGAGTCCAGTGCATCACTCCTCTGAGCCCTGGAAATTGGTCATGGCCGGAGACACAACCAGGGTGGGGAAGTTCCAGGGTCTGGGACCTTGCTCCTGCATTCATGTGGACTGTCAGTTTTGGGCACAAAGAGGAATTCTGGGTGAGACTGAGAGAAACTGGCCACTGGGAGCTGCTAATAGGGCGACACGGGGTGTTTTGGTGTTACACACATTTCCAGCTGTCACAGTGCTCTTGATTACTGCCAACACCAGGACACCTCGTGCTCTTTCTTCGTGGCAGTACAAATTTTCCACGGCTCTTGGTTGGAAGTGTGTTGGAGGGTGTTTGCCCTCTCAGGAATGCAGCAACATGTGGCTTGCATTAACCCAGCATGGAGACAGAGCACTTCAGCCAGCACCCTCCCAAGCAGGATTTATCACTGCCTTAAAATAAGAAAAGCTGGTCCTGACAGCTTCTCCTGAGGTTGGAATCCCTGACAAGGGAATCAACAGGAGCTTCAGAGATGCTCAGTAGCAGCAGTTCCTGGCTCTGGACCTGCAGTGATTCCCTCTCAGGTTGCTGGAACCTGCGGCACTCAAAGGAGTTGTGAGAGCTGCAGGGTTTGGATGTCTGTGAAAAACAACACTCCTGGACTTGAGAGCAACAGTCAGGAGCAGCAAGGACTCATCTGCCAGAGGAGCCCCTCAAACTGAGCCAAACTCCTGCAGTAATGAGCTGACAGGATCAGCAACAGAGCTCAGCTCTCCGTGTCCAGCCCAGGTGAGAGCTCCTGCAGAATGGGGATGATCCCCCAAGCAGAATTGGGGCCCAGCAGGTCCCATGTGATGCCGACTTACCTCCTCCGTGGCTCTCCAGAGGGAACCGATGGAGTAACTCGGCCTGGTCTCTGGCCAGAGCTCCCGCTGTGAGGCACAGAGGCGTCTCTGGGGTTCCCCTCGCAATTTACAAGGCACAACTGGTGCCTCCGCATCATCATGCACGCTGCGGGACGGGAGGGGATGGATTCACACACCGGGTCAGCCAGGCAGGCTCCCAGCCAGGGATCTCTGCCCTGGGGCTGCCCGTCAGCCCCAGGAGAGACGAGCTCGGAGTCTGCTGGCAGGGGGGGCTCGGGGGGTTCCCCTGGGCACGGCGCCCCCGCCCCAGCCCAGGCTTGGGCTGAGCCCGGAGCGGGGCAGCAGCAGCAGCAGCAGCAGCTGCAGTGCGCTGCCCTCTCTCGGGAGCAGAACCGCCCTGCAGCGCCCGGGAGAGCAGGGGATGGCTGGGGACAGTCCCCGAGAGCCCCGGCAGAGCAGGGTTTAAGCCCCAAGATCCCGGGGACGGTCCCCGAGGGCTGCGGGCGGGCAGGGAGCGGTCCGCAGGAGTCTCGGGTGGGAGGGCCGGGCTGGGTACGGTCCCCAGAGCCCCGGCCCCGCACAGAAGCCGCTTTCACACGGCTGCCAGCTCCGGGCCGCAGTGGGGGAGCCAAGGGCGGCAGCAGCTGAAGAGCTTTGCCAACAAAGGGGGATTCAGGACAGCCGCGGTGACAACTGCTCCGGGAAACAATCCCGGCACGGAAAATGCTGCGCTGCAAATCTGCCTGCGGGAGGCACAGAGCCGGGCTGGCTCCTGCTGCCCGGGCCACTGCGGGTGGCAGTGCTCCCAGGATGCAGGAACGGGGTGTGGGACCATCGGGAGAGCCTTCTACAGGCACAAAAAAGATCTGATTTAACCCACCACACGTCCTCGGTGTCCAGCAGCCTGTGAGCTGTACAGGCAGGTGCTGCTCCAAGGTCCTCTGCTTCCCTCCCACCCAAAGCAAGGATGCCACTGAGCTCCAACACCCACCTCTGCATCCCAGCCAAAACCCAAGTGTGGCTCCACAAGCCCCTGTGCAGTGAGGTGCATGGACACATGCTGGTTTCCACCAGGATTTTATGTTCCCAGATCCGCCCAGAACCCATTTTCCCCTCACATAAAGTTTGAGCACAGACCAGTCTTATAACGACTCCAAACTCGGATTATTTCTGCAAGCCCCAGTCACACTACCAGTCATGTACACCACTTTTTCCTTGCAAAGAACACAGCCCTCTCTGTCTTGAAGCCAGAAATGAGAAGCTATCCCAAGAAATGCCCCTGTACTCGCTGTTCTTTAGGCTTGGAGGTCATTCTCCTACCTGGCTGGCTTCTCATTTGCCTTTTGACATCTGGCTGTGTGCTGGCTCAGGGATGTTTGGGTTCAACCCACAAATGGCAGAGCTCAGCCCAGGGGTGGGGATGGCTGTACCTTGCTTGCACAAAAAGAAATGATCCAACCCAAGAGCTCTCCTGGAAGTATTTGTTTCTAGACCTTCTCCCTAAGCTCCTGTCACTCCCCCTTCTGCTTTGAGGCATCTGCTCTCACCCATACAGCTCTTCCAACAACTTAATTAATTTTACAATCTAATCCCTAACTCACGGCAGGCTCTGAGTTGCTGTTGAAGGTCTTCTAAGACTTAAACCAGTACAACAGGCCTTGCCCTTGACAGCACACTGAATCAAGCTGATATTCCAAAAGCTCCTGGATACTGGCAGCCATTCCAGCCCCAGCTGCAGTGGAACAGCTGAGAAATGACACAGCCTTGGGTCTAAACAAAGCAGTGCTGCAGCAGAACAGCAATTCTGGAATCCCCCTTCAGCCTCAGTCCACCTCTCCCTGTCAGCACAGCTGGGACAGGCAGGACATGCTGCTGCTCCAGCTGCCCTGCCCCTCCTCCTGCTCCAGGCAGGCTGCACGGATTTGTTCCAGGGGCAGCTCCCAGTTCCAGGCCCCTCTGCTGAAGGACAGGACATCACAGTCACAGGCATCATACACGGGTGGGAGCCACCAGGTCTCAGACCACAAGGGCCATGGAATGATTATTTCCCTCTGAACACATTCCTGACCAGCTCTACCTGCCTTGATCCGCACTTCTCCGGAACCAGAGGAGCTGAAGCCCCACAGAGGAGTCTTTATGTGCCTTGAAGGAAAAAATGTGCTGGAAGCCTGTTCATTCAATCCCAAACTTAAATCTTAAAACTTACAGCTGCTCAGTGCCGTGCCCGGCACTGCAGGAGGGACACAGCCCTGTTCCATGACTTGCTTTTCAAGTGCCACAAAAAAATAAGGAGTTATTTGCTTCTGCATCAGACTGGAGGAAAGGAGCAGGAACATTGGCAAAGGTGCAGCACAGGCCCCCCAGCAGAAATTAAAATATCGGTGTGTCATCCTCCTTTTTGAAATGAAATTGCAAGTGTCACAAAAAGGAAGATGTGTAGATAAATCAAGAGGAATAAAAATAAATCAAGTCCTGACTGCAAGGGCCACGGAAGGACTGCAGGAGGTACCAGCGATACCTGCAAACGAGGAAGAATGGTGAGGTTGACTTGAAGCACCTAAATTGCCTCTCCAGACTGAAAAACACGAGAGATCAGTTATAAAAGCATTTCCACAGTGGCTGTAAACAGTTTTCAGCCACCATTAACTCCCAGCATTTTCTGGAATTGGGGCTTGTTAAATGCCAGGCATGGACACACAAGGAGAGGAGGGGCTCATTTGCTAACTGTGCATTGAGCAGGGGAGATGAACTGGGCATGGGGAGAGCTGCTGAAGGGCAACTCGAAAGGAGAAAAAGAAATGGCTTTATAGGTGACACTAAAGAAGAAGAATGTTTCCAGCGGTGTCTGGGAAGGGCAGGACAGAGGTTTATGTGGAAATGAGTGAATTGCCTGTCTGCTGCCACAAAGCCATTTACTCTTTGAGGTGTTTCATTTTACAGTATATTGCTATAAATATTTCAAAAGCCTCAGGGCTGCTGTCCCATGCTCTGTTCCAGTTTATTTACCTACAGTTACAGTTACTGGTTTCAACAATGCTCACTGACAAAATATGCAAGTTTTTCCACTTTCCAGTCCTCGTTCCACCTCACAGCCAGGCTCCTTGAGGCAGCTCTGCCCCAAACCCCTCTGCTTGGAGTGCAGCCCTTCCACAGAGCTCCTCTGCACTGTGGGGCTTATTTAGAATCAGAATGGGTTGGGTTGGAAGGGACCTTCAAGCTCATCTTGTTGCACCCCTGCCATGGGCAGGGACACCTTCCATGATCCCAGGCTGCTCCAAGCCCCATCCAGCCTGGCTTTGAACAGTTCCAGGGAACAAGGAGCAGCCACAGCTTCTCTGGGCAACCTGCGCCAGGGCCCCACCACCCTCACAGGGAAGAATTTCATCCTAATATCCAAGCTAAACTTACTCCCTGACAGTTTGAAGCCATTCCCCCTAGTCCTGTCACTCCAGGCCCTTGTAAAATGTCTCTCTCAATTTTTCTTGTAGGTTCCCTCCAGGGAGCAGAAGGCTACAATTAGATCAGCCTGGGGGTTTCTCTTCCCCAGGCTGAACAATCCCATCCCTCTCAGCCTTTCCTCATGGGACAAGTGCTCCATCCCTCTGGTTACCATGGTGGCCCTCCCAAAGCAGCACATGACAGCTGGAAGATGAAACCCCCTCTGGCCAGTGTGAGGTGGCACCAGAAACACACCACAGAAACCTCTTGTGACAGACTGGGGAGGCCAGGGCAGGGCCCAAGAGCAGGTGGGGCAGTCTGGTAACAAACTTCCCAACAAAACCAACCTCCCACAGCCAGTGCAACACCACTAACTTGTAAACCACACCCCAGCACAGATGGGCAAATTCTCATGCACCCCCAGAGTTGTTCCCCACACGTTTAGCACTTTGGGCAACAGAGGTGCACACCTGAAAGGTTTTGTCAGATCATGGGATGAAAAAAAGTGACAGGATAATGCAAAATAATTGATTTTATTTAAAATAAAAAGCAAAACCACAATCATCAGAACAAGACAAGTATCCCAGCTCTGCTGGATCAGTGATAAAAGCAACTAAGGGCAGTGGCAGGGCTTGGAGCTGACAGTGGGACTGTCACACTGAAGGGTAACACTTTCCTTCCCCCCTGACAAAGGGGATGCCAAAAACCTCCCGTTACAATGTGCCCACACAGGCATTTCAGACTGGGTTCAGCCAACAGCCCGGCTTCCCAGCCCACAGAGGCTGGGGACGCAGGGAGCAGAGTAGAAGTTAACTATGAAAGAGGGTGCTGTCTTTCCTTGAAGCATTTAGAGAGGTTTGATGTAACTGAGGAGACAACCTGGAGCCAGTACACACTAGCTGGAAAGGGGAGGAAGGTCTGCCACAGGCTCCTCGGTGTCACCTGCTCCCACAGCACTTGTGCCTCTTGTCCACATGCGTGGTTCTGATGGAGTGTTGGGTGGTTTCCTCCTGAACTCTCACAGCCTGTGTCTGTCACCAGGCTCTAAAGCACAGCCAGAGCTCCCAAATCCCATCACCTTCCCCGGAGCAGGCAGGACTGTGACAGTGACACCCAGCCTGAGGCACTCTGCCCATCCCTGGGGAACAGGGCAGCCCCCAAAGCCCCAGAGAGGTGAGGCAAAGCTGTGCTGCTGCTCTGGGGCTCAAGGAAATGAGGGGACCACAGGGTGCTGGACCAGCTGCATCCAGGGCCTCTAGAGTACAAAAGCAGCAGGGTTGGAACAAGAGACAAGGATGTCCCAAGAAGCACAAGCCTGGAGAAATGAGAGCAGAGCCCACTCTCCCCAGCCAGCTTCCCTCAAGCACAGAATGAGGCACAAAGGGAGCACAGTTTTTAACTGTTCCTCACTCACCCAGCCTGAAACAGGGCCTGGGAAGCACCAGCTCCCCCATTCCTGTAAGGCCAGTGAAGCTGGCTCCCTGATGAGAGAATTGCATCTAGTCCTATTTAAAAACAGATCCTGCTCTAGCTGGACCTCCTGTCTAGAGCAGGCCATGGAACAGCAACAGTTCGACCCAGGTGAAAACAGAAAGTCTTGTTCTGCTACAATTTATGTACCACACAGCAATTCTGGAAGGGCCACCACAGAACACCAGGTGGACAAGAGTGTTGAACAACATCCCCAATGTTTTCTGCTACAAAAAGCTCCCACCAGGCTGGGAAGTCTCAGGTTGCTCAGGATGAATGAAACACTTTTTTTTGTGGGTGGATGGCTTCAAAGCATCTTACACAGCAATTACAGCTCAGCCTCACAACAGCCCTGCGAGGTAGGGATTTTCCTCACTGCTCAAAGACTCATCCAAGTGGCTGAGGCAAAAGCCAGAAGTGGAAGAACTGGAGATCCCAGAGTCCTGATTCCCAGGCAGCCTGCACAGACACTGTTTCACAGCAGAAGTGCCCTGTGGAGCAGTCATGAGGGGGTTGCTGGTATCATGATGTCTGCAGTCTGTTGTAAACATGCTGCTTTTCTCTGAGGGGTGTCACACCAACACAGGCTTCACCTGGAATTGCTTTGTTTCACACCACGGAAGAGTTCACAGGCATGGGAGAAAGCTCTGCACACTGGATCTTCCCACTGTGCTTCTGGAGGCAGAGGTGTGGATTTCCCAGCTCAACAAACAAGGCTTTCACATTAGATTTTAAGACTGTGCAAACTGAACCACACGTGGCAAATGCAGCTGCATCTCTCTGAGGTGCTGCCCAGCCACCAGAGAGGGCAGGGACAGCTCTCCAAGGACTCCCCTCACTGTGACAGAGCTGAGGCTTGTTTGCCTTTGCCTCTCCAAGCCCCACGTTCTTCCAAAACGCAGCAGCTGCAGCCTGCTCTGAGAGGACACACATAGACTGTGCAGGCTCCCAGGCTGTTCAGCCTTGGCCAGAAATGCCAGGAGTTGGAGAAGTTGGAGGATTTTTTAAGTGATCTCATGGAAGAATCTGCAGTGGCTACAGAGCAAGTGTGCTTGCTTATGCCTGGCTATTTATCACAGGAAATTTGGGAGTCTGGACAGCTAAAGAATGCATCAATAAACCTTCCCTCTCTCCATTTCCCCACCACCACACTGCTCTTACACAAAAATGACTGGCACAAAAGAGTCAAAAACAGAGATCTCAACAAACATATTTAGGATTCCTTTGTACAAAAGGGTATGGCCCAGGAGTGTTTAAATAAGGAAGAGACAAGGTTAAAAATGGATCAGAGAACCCAGAAAAGCAACACTCCAGGTTCCATCAAACCCAACATGTTTAACAAAGTCACAGTTGAGGCTTTAATCTCTCTTTAATTTGCTCTTTGACCAGTGCCTGGGCATTGCTGTGTGTTTACTACACGCCACGCACTTCTGCTGTCAAGTTTCCTCTCCCCAAGAGTGGCTGAAGTGAGTTCTATACCCACCTCCTAGGGCTCAGAAGAGCACCCACTGAAGCAGCCCATGGGAAGTTCAGATTTCCTGGCAGCACCTTCAGCCACACAGAGACACCACCAGCACAAGCCCCTGCTAATATAACAAACCAGCAGCTCCAAAAGATCCCTTGGGGACAAGAGCTTTACCTGGCATAATACAAATGCATCTACACAGACTTGAGCAACACATTGCGTTTTTAAAAAGCATAAAACAACAACACGTCCCCCCTTCCTCAGTCCTTTAAAATTGGCACTGCAACTTTCAGAAAGGTCTGAATGCATAATTTCAAAGAAAAGCCATTTAAGGATGTGAACTGCACTGGCCTGAGCAAGCCCACAGCCCCAGAACTGTTTGGTTTCAAGCCCAGCAAATGCGATTGTGCCAGAATCAGATTTTGTCAGCAGTTGCCTTGTGCTGAACGTCACACCTGCACCTGAAGGACTGGCATTACCATTACTGGCAAATGCTGACTTTTGCCCACCACATTTCTCCTGCTCCTTCAGGCTTCCCATCACAAGGTGCTAGTGCAGTTTTGTTACCTGTCACCGTGACAGACACAGAGTGGAAGTAGGTGGACTGCTGCTGGTTCAGGTGTTGCACCTCAGGTGTGTGCCCACAGATTCAGACCACAAAAAATGATTCAGGTTGGTGGTCACCTCTGCTGAAGTTGCTTCAGTGCTTGGGGTATCCACAGCACCTTCCCTTCCTTGGCTGGGAACAGGGATCTTCTCTCAGAAATAAGATGAAAAAGGAAGGTGTTTGCCCAGCAGAAGCAAGAATACAGAAACGCTGCTGCCACTGTAGGGAGAAAATCCACATGGCCAAAGCTCAACTGGAGATGAAACTGGCCAGAACCATGGGGGAAATAAAAAAGTTTTTTCAAATATATTAATAGCAAAAGGCAAATTAGAAATAACACTGGCTCATTCCAGGATGAGGATGGTCACCTCACACACAGGGACGTGGACATGACAGGGGTGTTTAATGTTTCTTTGCCTCTGTCTTCAGCACAGATGATGGACCAAGGGGTCTCAGTGCCCTGAGCTGGAGAACTGACTGTGACAATATTCAACTCCCAGTTGACCCCCAAGCCGCAGGACCTGCTGCTCCAGATGGATGCCTACAAATCCATGGGGCCTCATGGGATTCATCTGAGAGTCCTCAGGATGCTGCTGATGTCATTGCAAAACCTCTCAATGATTTTTGAGCAGCCTTGGAAATTTGGAGGAGTTCTAGCTGACTGGAAGCTGGCAAATGTCCCAATTTTAAAGAACAAGAAGGAGGACCCTGGAAACCACAGGCCTGTCAGTCTCACTTCAGTGCCCGGCCAATCATGGAAGAGATGATTTTGGAAGTACTGAAAAACACCTGGAGGACAATGCAGGCATCAGTCACAGCCAGCACAGCTGCACGAAGGGAAAGCCCTGCTTGTTGATTCTGATCTCCTTCTGTGACAGGGTGACCCACCTGCTTGATCTAGGAAAGCCAGCAGTTGTCACCTTGTGGACTTCAGCAAAGCTTTGGATATTGTCTCTCCCAGTGACCTTCTGGACAAACTGTCCTGCCCACAGCTGGTGAACTGTGTTACTTGATGGGTGAGCAACTGGCTCACAGGCTGGACACAAAGGCTGGCAGTGACTGGGGTGACACCAGGCTGGCACTGGTCATTAGTGGGGTTCTGCAGGGCTCCATCCACATCCCTGTGCTCTTCAACATCCTCATTAATGACTTGGACACATGACTGGAAGGAATATTAAGTTTGCCAACAACACTAAATTGGGAGGAGCTGTCAACTCCCTCGAGGGTAGAGAGACCTCAACAAAATTAAGAGAGATGGGCAATCACATCCCATGTGGAGTTCAACTAAAGGGCAAGGGCTGGACTCTGCACTGGGGTCCAGGCACTCCTGGTTGTGTGGACAGACTGGGGAATGAGAAGATGGAGAGCAGAGCTATGGAAAGGGACCTGGGGCCCTGGCTGGTGGCAAGTTGGATCTGAGTCAGCAGTGCCCTGGAGGCCAGTGGGCAAACCATGTCCTGGGGGCATCAGGCTCAGCATGGCTGGCCAGGCAAGGGAGGGGATTGTCCTGCTCTGCTCTGCACTGAGGCAGCCTCACCTTCAGTGCTGGGGGCAGTTTTGGGAATCACAACATCTAACAGACATGAAGCCATTGAAGAGCATCCAAAGGAGGCCATGAGGATGGTGAAGGGTCTGGAGGGGAAGCTGTATGAGGAGTGGCTGAGGTCACCTGGTCTGTTCAGCCTGGAGGAGACTGAGGTCACACCTCATCTGGGTCTTCAGCATCCTCATAAGGGACAGCAGAGAGACAGGTACCAATCTCTTCACTCTTGTGACCAGTGACAGGACTCAAGGAAATGGCTGGAGCTGAGTGAGGGCAGGTTTAGGTTGGATATGAAAACGTTTTTCACCCAGAGGGTGGTTGGGCACTGGAACAGGCTCCCCAGGGCAATGGTCACAGCACTGAGCCTGTCTGAGTTCATGAAGTGTTTGGACAATGCTCTTGGTTTTTGTGCAGGGCCAGCAGCTGAACTCGATGGTCCTGGTGGGTTCTTTCCAAGTGCCCATATTCCAGGATTTTATGAGACACACACTTGGAAGCGCCAGCCCTGACAGCAATGCTCTCCTGCAGCAGGGTAAGATCCAAGGACTGATTTTCCACAGCTCAGTTCTTGCAGAAGCTCATTTCTTCCCTGTTCTTCCCCAAATTCTGGTGTGAGATCCACCAGACGTTCCGACAGGCCAAAAGGGCTGGTGTTCCTTTCCTCAAGTGTACAGGACAACATGTAAACATACGACAGTGTCAAAGCAAGGCAGGTTTTTACATTTACCTGCTGGTTTTAAAAAGAGTTCTTTAAAAACTGACCGTTGTCTTCCTTGGCAGTTCCATGACCCATTAAATACTTGGCTTGTCCTTACCCACAGCTGGGTTATAGTGCACTCACCCGGGGCGCAGAGGGAACAAAGCATTGCACAAAGGACACAGTCAGGGCATTGCCCTACAGGTTACTCAGGAGCCAGTCTTGGACAGCACGCAACAAAGACGTCTGGAGCGAGGAAGAGTGACACAAACTTAAGGAGTGTGAGAAACAGAAGCAGGAGAGGGTAGAACAGAGCTGGCTGGCTGCTAACGGAGCTTCCATTGGCAGCTGCCTCTGGGCAGGTGGTGTTATCCCTCAGGGATAGCTGCGGCCTCCACAAGATTCCCTAATCCTGTCAAAAAAAGGTACAACTGCCTTTGAGCATTCCCCTTGCATCAGAACACAAGATCCCAGCATGCAGATTAAATCTCAGGCTTATTCTTCCTCCAGCATTGTACAAGCAAGGTTAAGATTTCGTCTTTGGGAGCGTTTCTAGCAACTAAGCCATCACACAGCTGGAAAAGAACACACACCCACCCTCACAGAGTGAAACAATCAATACACAGGAGGAAGAACGGTGAAACCCAGAAAGCAAATGTTCTAGGCAAGGTGCAAATTTTTAATATTTAGGGTATTCATTTCAAAATCTGAATGGCAAATAATTTAAAAATGCACGAGTTTTTCAGAAGAGCAGATCTGCATCATGATCTGCATTTTTACAGCTTTCTTTTTAAGCCAGGGTCTGGTCTGAAGTTTGTTCTTTCCTGCTGCTCATTCCCTGCCTGAAGTCACACTGGCTGCCAAAATGAGATTTTGACAATGTCATAACAAGCAAACTGTGGAAACCCCCAGGGCAAAATAAGAAGTCACTACAGTTCTCCCCAGCTTTTAATGATGCTCTGTACTTGTAATTCAATTGTCTTCAGTTACGAGCAACTGCTGGAAACAAGAAAGCAACCTACAGGAGCACACAGGTCTTCAGGCAGTCCCCACACTGGGAAGTCAGGCTGGAATCATGCTCAAACATGGACTTCCTCAGGTAAATTACTGCTGCACACCTTCTTTAGCAAGCCACACACTAAGCCACCACAGCACTTGCATCCATGCCAAACCTGGAGCATCCAAGGGCTCAAGAGCTGGCAGCACTCTAATGCAGGCAGGCAGCCAATCCAGCAGCACTGGTTAACCAAGCTGCAAGGAATTTGCTTAAGAATTTTGGCAAGCCTCTGCTATATGAGAAAAATGCTTCATTTAGCAAAGAATGTTTAAGTTCTTCCCTGCAGTATACTCCCAGATTCCCAGTGTTCCAGTTTTTAACCTGGCCTGTCCAGAGAACTGCTTTCCTCAGCAACTTTACCCTAAGCATATCTATCCTTGATTTTACGATATTAATGTTGCTTCCTTCCACACTGACTGAAACTTGCTTGATATTTAGGTATTTATTTACTTATTTTAAATGTAAACACAGACATTTGGAATTTAGGATGAATTTTGCCTTTAACAGATAAAGCAGTGGAACAAATTGAAATAGTCCAGGCAGCAGTAAGAGAAACCATACAACTACTTGAAAGTTTGCTGTTTGAACAAGACACTGAAATCTGAATGCTGCCTGATCATTCCCCATTTTTAACTGTTCACTATTCATTTGTGCTCTCTGAAGAGCAGTTAAAACATCCCACCTCTCCCATTAAACAAAGATAAAATCAAATCCTTTCATCTATTAAAACAGACAACTAGGAAAAGTAGCAAGACTGTTTATTAAATAAAACCCCTGATTTTTAAAAAAACAATCATCTTAGTTTACTGTTTGGAACAATTAAAAGAACTACTGGAGGGAAGACACCACTGGTCAACTGCTTTATGTCCTGTAAGGAATCCCTTGCTCTCCATCCCTCTCTCCTGAGGAATGCCCTATCTGAAGTGTGCCAGCTTTGCCTTGCATTGTCCCGTGCTTGTTTAAAACCAACAGCTGCCCTGGGGTCACCTGGAGGAGCTGCGCTCTTTGCTCACGCAGTCGTCCTGGGAAGTTGTGTCCCCGTTCCCCATCATCCCGCACGTCCTGCGCTTCTTCCTGCGGTGCATCATCCCCTCTGTCTCGGAGCCAGAGTCACACTGAAGGATGGAAAGATGAAAGCACAATTCAGAGGAACCTCATGAAGTGCCTGTGAGATGCAACTCACCACAAGAGCTACTCAGTAACCCTGGGCTCAAAGAACGTGCTGTTTTACACGAGACACATCAAGGAAATTTGAAATTAAGCGTTTAAAAATCAGGAACAGAAACATCATTGGATTTCATCACTGGCTAAAGCTGACTTAAGGCAAGACAATAAATGTTTCTTTTGGTCCCTATCTTCCAAGAGAAGAGTCTGGCTTCTGAAGGATTTAGGTGTTGAGAAGAGTCCCATGTTGTAACTGACCTGTTTTGGATTTTTGTCCCCTCTCCCAATTTTTAGAACATTCATTTTGCAGCTATTTTCCACAAGCTAAATGAGTGACAGATTCATATGTAATACAGACATGGATCAAACAGAATGAATCCATTTAGCAATGCAAAGAGAGGCTTCAGCAAACAGAAACCACTAAGATCACAGGCTCTTCCACCATGTAGATTGGTTTAGCTGCTTTCCATTAATTTATTCCATAGGGCATGAATATAAGGATGAAGGCACATGATCAGGTATGGAAAAACAATGTAACTGCCAAATATGGATCACCCATT
This sequence comes from Hylia prasina, assembly GCA_013397195.1. NCBI lineage: Eukaryota > Metazoa > Chordata > Aves > Passeriformes > Sylviidae > Hylia > Hylia prasina. The sequence continues at coordinate 1,376,493 of VYXD01006406.1, forward strand.
GCAGTAAAAAGCATTACCTCTGAATCAGAGTCTGAGGAGCTGGAACTTGATGAACTGGAAGAATCACTAGAACTGTCAGAAGCAATACCAGTAGATTCCTGCAGGTCAACTGAATCAGCCAAGGCTGCCAGTTCAGGATGTTCCTGCTTTAGGATCCTAAATACAGTTGAAATTTCAGGATTAGCCTTTGAATTGTAACACTGTACGTTAATGAATAGCTTTAGGCTTTGTTTTCAATGGAGAATATACAAACAAAGTTACTAAATCTCTTACCTGTACCATTTCCGTGACAATTTAGGTCTCCCTCTTACTGTCTTGTGCCACACCACTGGGAAGTTGGTACAGCTGGCAAAGTTTTGTGTGATGGCAATAGTCGTGTCAAGATTGAGGACTACGTGCCACCAGCCACCTAAAACACAACACCAGTACCATTGGTGGCTGCATGGCAGAGAGCAGGTTCAAGGACAGGCAAGAACACCTTTCCCGCTGTGCAGGTGGAACTGGACCTTATCTCCCAAACCCGGATGAGTTTTCCAGCACATCATCTTTCCTCTCTTATTTCAGCTTTCACCCCAGTGCCTGACAGGTTCTTGTTACAGAAGGCAGCTCCACACTCTGACCAAATTACCCAGCTCACAGCCAGGACTGAAGATGTGACCTGACAGCACCAGGCTGGCTGCTGACGGTTTATTTAACTGCAGCAGCCATTGTAACCCAGACAGCACAGAGCCCTTTCTGTTCAGCTGGAGAGGACTTTCCACGCTGATTTTGCAAGGTTCTTATGACTACAGACAAACCTTTCATTTAAAAATAGATGCAAAATTGTTTCTCCACACGGGATAAAAGTAGCAGAGTTCTTACAACCCACTTAGGGCCTCAGAAAAGACTGAGGGAACAGTTTAATGGAACCCGACAGCTACAAACTCTTAACAGAAGGTACACCCAGGAGTCACTAATAAGTGCCAAGACAATCACAAGGCACCCTTCACACACCAAGTCAGCTGGATGTTAGAGACAAGGAATATGGACAGAAACTATGGGCTGTGCTGCACATAAATGATGCAAGATTCAGAGGTTAGAATCTGGTACTGAACTCACCTCACCCCCTGCTTACAATGGGCACACAGTGTGCAGCCACTCAGAGGGAATGGCATCTTTAGCAAAGCTTTATTTAGCTTTTGATTTCAAATGCAAGATGAAGCATAACCACAGAGCAGTGGGTGGAAGGTGTCAGTGCCTTTAAGTAGTTCGTTTCCCACAGCTAAGAAAAATTCACATGCAAAATTCAGCCATGAATTTGCTCCAGTGTGTATAAACTCATTTTTGTCTAAGAGTTACTAGGGTTCAAACACCTCTATTATTTTATGCCATTATTTTATGCCTTGACAGCTTTCTATTACTGCAATTTAGTTCAGATTACATTCCTGTGATGCTGCAATTTAAATCCCACTTGTTTTGCCATCTGTATCACATGCAACCCTACGCCACAGGTCATACATTTAGCAACGTTCAGGAAGTAACTGAATAGAATCAAAAAGAGCTCAGTTTGCTTTGTAAGAAACAGGCCATATAAGAAAGCTGAAGTGTTCCCTTTATCTTTATTACACAGGAATGTTACAAATATGCTTTTTTTCTCCCAGATTCCCTTCCTGGAGAGGTCTGCACGTACCTGGAACAAAGACTGTCTCTCCTGGTTTCTGCAAGACTTCCAGAGGTTTGAACTCGGGGGGCCAGGTGGGAAGCTGTGTCCGAGGATAGATGACATTGAACCAGGTGATGGCCTCGTCCTGCTGGTTCCCTCCCTCTTCCCGTGTCACTTTGATCAGCTCTCTGGGAGTGCTGGTTGGGAACAGGCACCAACGCTTGTGTCCCTGGACCAAGGCATTCCAGGCACTGGTTCCCAAGGGATCAATGTGAATTCCTGTTCCAGAACGAGGTGGGCCCATCACAAACCATCTGCGTGGTGGGGGAAGAAAAGTGCTTTAGTCATAGAGCAGGCAGGTAGCTTCCCTTTCTTCATGTTAGACAGAGAATGACAGCAATTCGTTGCAAATTCAGTTAGAAATTAAAACAACTACAGTTCTTTCATTAAAATTCTTGATTTTGTTAAGTTCATACTACAGCAAAAGAACACAACAGGAGTTGAATCTAAAAACCAGTATGAATTGGCACAGGAATGACTGTGGGATAAGTAAGTGAAGATGACTTATATGTCATAGCTGTATTTTGTTTTAAACAGTTCTTCAAAAAAAGGTGATTTCAAAGTTTATGAGCATGATTAAGTCCCAACAGCCTGTGCTGGGATCCTTCCTAGGCAGGGGGATTCTCCTATGGTTTTCCAAAACTTGCTGCTCAAACAGCTCAGAACTGCAGAACAATGAGGAACAAAAGGCAACAACAAGGAACAGAGCAAGTTATGCAACCCTGGCCTCTCTCTGCTCCTTCTGCTCATCCACAAGAGACTTTTCATTCCAACCCTTAACTACATGGAGCTTATTCTCCAGTGACCATTCAGGATTTGAGGTTTATATTCCCACTACCCATTTACAAGGTTTATTTCTCCCAGAGGAGAACTTTATCCACTGAATGTGTTTAACTGCAGCAGTACCTTCAACTGCTCATTTCCCCTGGAACAGAGCAGCAAGACCAACCACACCAGAAAAAGCAGTGTGAGGTGACTTCATACCAGGCATCAAGAGGAAAAAATGACTGATTGTTTAACTGGCAGCAAGAGAGTTCAGACACTAAAGCACCAACACAATCCCTCCATGGTGTAGTGACAGGCATGAGATGCCCAGCAAGAGGAATGCAAAGGTTCAGAAAATACAGCAAGTTCTCCATCTCCCCTTTCCAGTGAAAGTGTAAATCAAGCTGGGTTGGAATGATCATTTGCTGGCATCAATTGTAGGACAGTAAAGTTTCATTATCAAGCTGGTTTTTTTTCCTGCTTCACAAAGGAGCTGTAAATAAGCAGGTGTTTGTTATTTCTAGTGCCAATTCAATCCTTAGATTCACAGTAGCCTTAGAAAGTTGATTCAACTACAGGTAGAACAGTCAAGGCTTTCATTAAGTAATCAGAATTAATTATACACATGAAGGTCTGTCTGGCACAGATAGATGCACTGTTCAATACCCCTTTTCTGACAATAATCTGAATCTACACACACAGAAAAGGTTTTAAAATCCTTATTTAGCAACACTGTTGTTTACCAGCACCTTCCTTCATTTACCTTCCAGCAAACAAAACACAGTTTGCCCCAAGACATCAAATTTACCATTAAAAACTTCACAACTCCTAAATTCCATCTGAAAGCAAACCCCAGCCCCCCTCCCCAGATTAAAATAACTGCTTCAGTAAATGGTTTCCAAAAATCATTGTTTTTATTTTAAAGAGGAACAATGCCAATAAAAATGTCCTAAACAGAATTCTTCTTTTAAGGTCTACACACTATCACACACCTCTCAATCCAGAGATCAACCTGTACAGGTCTTATCCTCCTCACACGATCAGCATCACTTCCTGTCAGATTTTCAATTATGCTCTAGAAGTACTGCACACTCACTTCTGTACCTAGATGAACCCTCTAACTCCAGGAGACATTTCTGTGCTCTCGTGCATCACTCAGCTCTCAAAGACTCTCAACATTAACCTAAAAAATACCCACATTTTCCAGAACAAAATGCAAGAAGTTGCATGCAAGATCCTGAGCAAGGAGCTCAGCATGTGCCTGTAGATGGGGAGGGCGTGGGGGACACAGACAGCAAAATAAATGAGTCACAGTCAGATTTTCTCATTTACCTCTTACTTGGGTAAATGATCTCTAGCTCATTAAATGTATTCAGCTTCTACCACACCCACCATGGTTTTGTGTTTGACCCCAGGGTTGTATGCTCTTAGAATTATGAAAAGCACTGTAAAAACACCTCCTTCAGTGATCTCAAATGGAATCAGGTTCTTGCTTCACTCCTGCTAAAGCACAACTGGACTACAGACACATGAGAGAGTGCAGAGGAAAGTGCCATTACTGATGAGCTCTTGCACAACTTCATTTAAATAAAACACATCACAGCCACATGTCACTCAAAGGGCAACAGGCATTGTCTGACAATTATAATGTCGCTGTAAAGACTTTAATTACTTGGGAGGGTTCAACTTAAGCTCACACTGCTCTGAAGCGTCATAGTAACAGAGATAAAAATGGGGTTTTTTTTATCTAGAAGCCCAAATACAAGGTTGCTTCATTTGAACTTATCAATGAAATGTCATTTCGCCCTCTTCCAAGGTGAACCAAAATGGAGTTGAAAAGACTATGTAGATGGGAAATATTGTTCTCTTTCAAAACCATCTGAAGGGCTAGTGCCCTCACTAGATCCTAATCTAGCTTAAGATCTTTACCTTAAAAGGAGTGACTCATAATTAAACAAAATTCCACACTGTACATAAGCCACTGGTGCAAAACCCAGGAGCTGTTTCTGAGGTATTTAAAATTTGAACACCAGAAGGCACACACAGCAAGAAACTGATCTGCATAGCTCTCAGTAACCATATAATTTTTGAATATCTAAGAAGTGATGGAAACTGACTCAGTTAAAAAAAAACCCTACACCATAAACCTGCAGCAACACTGGTGGCAGAAGGAGAAATGATGATATAAATCTACCCTTCTCTCTCACAGGATTACAGATGTACACTCATTTCAGAAATGAAGTAAAAATATCCCTTTTTTTCATGTCAGACAATCTGGAAACTACCCAGTTTTGTCTTGCTGTCACTCTACCTGTAAGGCGGCCGTCGTTTCTCCCCTGCATACTGAAAGAGATCATCAGTGAAGAATTTGGGGACCTTGTAGTCCTCCAGGAGTTTCCTTCGCTTGGGATGCTCTCCGTAGCTGCTGTCAAAGATGTAGAGGGGGCTGTCATCACGCGTGGTTTCCATGTACTCTATGTAATATTTCATCTTCATCTTCACAGAGTAACCGTCATTGTCCTCCCCACATTTGAACTTCTGGTTCCTGTACTTGCGTTTCAGCCGCTCCAGCGTCCACTTCTCCTGGGCAGACCAGCCCACCTGAGCGTTCAGCAACACCACGGGCTTGTAAGGCTTTTCATAACGCTCAACAAACTCCTCCACTGTTAACTGGAGTGCATCTGCCCTCTCCACGTTATCCTGTGAAACCAAGGGAGGGAAGAAGGACAGATATTAGGACAGACTGACATCCCAGGACTGTGCTTGCCTATGGGAGAGCTTCACACATATCTTTTCTCCACACACCACGAGGGTATGGAGCTGCCTCTGTGTTATTTTAAGCTCCCCGAGGCTGCAGCCCCGTTTCTCCTGGCTCGCTCCCTGCACACATCAGTGACACCCCCCGCCTGAAGCCTTTGGCATTGCTCCGCACCAAGGCAGCTCCCCGGGAGGAGAGGCCACCCTGCCCTTTCGGCTGACACATCCCCCTGCGGCATTTCACTCCCTCGGGACACCGGGAAGCGCTCCTGGAAATTATGCGGATGCCCGTTCCATCCCGGCGGGCCCTGATCTTCCCACACGCTTCGCCCGCCACGTGGAGGGAAGAAAGTCCTCTCCCTCACCAAAC
>VYXD01006406.1:1392585-1433418 GCA_013397195.1 Hylia prasina
CATTATTTAAAAGGGTTGCCGGGACTCTTGATTAATTGATATTTTCTAGCAGCTGATAAGTAGCCCTAAGTAATCATTATTTTCGAAGCTTGCTTTCTTTTATTCTTTTTGCTTTTCTTTTGTTTTAGCGGAGAGGTTAAGAGGAAACTTTTAAAAGAAAAAAAGAGTTTTTCCAGACTGAGGCTGAGGACTTGGGAAGAATACGCAAAATGTCTTCCGAAAGAAAAAAGCTTTTCAACATCATTATTTTGGGAGTCTCATTTATGTTTATATTCACTGCTTTCCAATCCTGTGGAAATATCGCGGTAGGTGTGACTTTCAAAACACTTCTATCTCAGTTATTTATCCTGGCTTATCTTTTGTGTGCTCTAATGTTTTATTTTGGGATTTTCTAAGTGCAAGATACTTGGACGTTTATCTTCTTTTGGTTTAGTTTTAAGTAGATTAATGTGTTTAAACAAATAATTCAGATTATTTCCTTAAGATAGCATAGCTACATATGAAACTGAGCCTGATTGCTTATAAAGTAGAAAATTAATCTTATAAAATGCTTGAACTTTAAAATAGTCTGCTCTGACACTTGGGATGTTGGACAAATGAATTACACTGAACCTTGCTTAGTCTATATTCTGTATAGTCCCTTTCAAAATATTTGCCTAAGTTGTTATTAACCATGCTATTATTAACTAGATTTTTATAATCTAACAGACTAGATATTGAGGGGGAGTATGAGGATAACACCTGCCAAACAGACTTCTACAATTGCTGAACTGCCAAGTCACCTTCCAGCAGAAGGAGTTATTTGCTATTCAGTATCTCTTTGCAGAGCAACAATTGAGCACAGCATTATCAAAATTTACTGTTACTGTTTACATTTTTAGACTCCTGCTGCTGCCGGGTTTAGCCCTTTAACTTCCTGAGCTGCTTTCAGTATTATTAATTCTGTTCCTGCAGGGCAGTTAGATTTCAACATCCCTCTTGAGCCCACAGGTCTTACAGCTCTTTTCTTGCATGCAAGAAGCATTCTTGCTGGGTTCAGACAGATAAATGTCCTTTGCTGCATTATAGAAATAACTCCTTTGGATAGTTTTTGTAAGTCCTAGTCCAATGTGATACTTTCTGTGAGCTCTTAAGTACAGCCCAACAATCTCAGAAATTCTGCAATGAATTCAGCACCTCACCAAATTGGACTTTGTGATCATGTAATTATGTAATTTATTGTCATAGAAATCTTTACAAGTGACTTTCAATCAGATCTGCCTGCCAGTCCAACTAACTACATGGTCTCATGATCACTAAAGCTGATTCAAGGGGAAAAAAAGGACTAGGGAAATAACAGGAAGCTGAAAAGAATGGAAACTCTTATCAGAGATTCATAGTTAGGTCAAGTTAAGATTATTTTGAAACTTCTCCTTTTTCCCCCCACTTTTAAAATTAAGATACCTATCTACGTAAGAGGGGGCTTAAGTGAAACAAAAGTTTTGTGAAGTATTTTAGGTCTCTTATGAAATAATGGTTTAATAATAAAGTACTAATTTCTTTTTCAAACATAAATGTTTCCCTGCCAAGTATCTCCTGCACCTTTGTTGTGGAGGTGGTGTGAGTTGTAATTAATATTTTAAATTCTTTTGAGTACTTTGTAGTGTCTATTAATGAATAATTCTAATGTTTGAAACTGACTTCAAACCAATGCAGGTGTTCTCAAAGTACAAGATAGATTCTAACATATTACAATGTATGGTCTTCCCCTCACAGCAAACTGTTATCACGAATTTAAACAACACTGACTTTCATGGCAGTGGCTACACGAGGTAATTACACGGGTTTTCTTCTTACTTTGCTCCTTGCAGGGTGAACTTAGTTACAGTTTCATCCAGTAGAGAGACACTCTCAAGAGATTGCAGTGTTCTGCTGACTTCACAATTTATTGACACACTTAAAGCAGTTTAAAACAGGCTTCTCACAGTTCTGCTCTGAATTATTTCCAGTTGAACTACATATCTGGTTTGCATGTTTTCTTTGTAGGGAGAAAAAGCACTATCGTCACATTCTCAGCATTTTACCTTAGGAGGCAAAGAAGGTGGAAGTTTAAAAATAGATAAAACTGCTAACTCAGGCCTTGGTTGTTTGCCTTTGTGCACTTTGTTTGTGTAGGACAGGTGGTGTGGATCAGCTCTCTGGAAATAAAACATAAATGTGAAAGGAGCAGTCAGAAAGACAAGCAAAGCCACAAAAAGCCATTCTCTTGGTTGCACTGGCAGAGTCAAACTTGTCAGGCTTGATCTGGGACCTTTTGCATGCCAAATTAATCTGTCATGTAGGAAAACCTGATCGCTCCTTTGAAGGGTCTGCTGTCTTAATTTAAACTAAAAATGCCACTGGCACAAAACATGTCCTTAAAATTTCTGGGGTGTATTTGGCAGAACATGAAAACCTCACTGACAGATAAATGAGGTTCTGGAACATTCTCCTCTAGATGTACAGGGTACAAAATACAATAACTGCTGTTCAGGCAGTTTGACAAATGCATGCTGTAAATTACAAGATGTCATTGCCTGCAGTGGTTTGGGACTCTACTCAGCAATCCAGGGAATACTGTGCACTCCTGTATTCCCATGTGGAGTGCCAAGGGTGAAGGGAACAGAAGAAAGTAGGGAAATGTTTCACCATCAAAGTTTTGCTGTTAAGGTATGTATGTACTTAACTGGTTATTTTGAAATCCACTTATCACTCTTAAATCAGTTGCAGTGATAGCCTATATTTTATTTTAAGTATTTAATGGTCTTTTGCTTTTTATTTTTGTAGCATGTCCATTATTTATGGAGTATTGTCTGCATCAAATCTTATATCACCTTCACTGGTTGCAGTAGTGGGACCTCAATTCTCCATGGTTGTTAGTGGTGTGTTTTATAGGTAAGTATTAATTTTGAGGTTTTGCCTGCTTCCTTGGAAATATTTCTTTAATTTTTTCACATCTGAGGCTCCTGTGCCATACATGAAATTGTACTGGCTAAGAAAAGCCTCTCACAGAGATACTGCAGGTGTGTAGCTGCAGAGTACTTCAGACTACTGGAAACAAAACATTTTTTTCCACAGCATTTCGAGACTTTGCTGACTGTGGAATTGAGGTTGTGATCTCAGATTAATAACTATATGTAAAAAAAAAAAAAAATCTATCTGCTTAGAAGGGTAAAAAGATTTTTCACATACAACCTGTTTTTCAACATCCCTTGGGAGAGAGTAGCTGATTTAGAAGCACCTAAGTGAGGTGTCTGATTGTAAAAGAGCATTGTCCACTTTAGATTGGTATTCAGTGAACTGTGTGTTCTGTTCTAGCCTATACATTGCAGTCTTTATCCAACCAGCTACATGGGCTTTCTACACTGCCTCTGTGCTTATTGGCATTGCAGCTGCTGGTAAGCATTGCTCTTACTCTGCTGACTGTTTTTTATGAGATTTAAAATATTTTTATCTCCTGAGCAATATGTTCTATCTGTTTCAGTCCTCTGGACGGCCCAGGGAAATTGCTTGACTGAAAATTCTGATGAAAACACCATTGGAAGGAACAGTGGAATATTTTGGGCACTCCTACAATGCAGGTAAGCTTTATTTGTTAATTTTTTTTTGGTTGTGTACACATTCTGCTTTTTACATATTTTTATAAGTGGGAGACTGCATCGAAAAATACTCCCCTGGAACCTTGAAGTCAGTTGGAAGGAGAGATGGAAGCAACATTTTTATTGGTGCTGTGCATTACAGAACAGGGAATAAAAGAAAGTTGAATGTTGCAATCAGCTCTTGAGCTGCTAAAAAAATACATTTCTGTTAGGGGAGCATTTGAGGGATGTAACAGCAATCTTGTTGGTTGTGCAGGGCTGTGCCAATCTGAGTCCATTATTGAGGGAGAAGCTGGTTCTTGCTGCCAAGGTGAAGATACTGAAGTTGGACCTGGCAGTCAAAAGCCAGAAAAGAAATCTTGTTTTTGATGGCTCTCTGATATTAAACTTTGAGTGCTGCTTGACTGAAAAAGCCAACAAAAGGCTCAGCATCAAGAAGGGCAGTGAGAACAAGGCAGTGAATGCTGCGTTGTGGCCGTTAAGTGTTTTGTGCAGAGATAGTTAATGCCTCTCATGGGAGTGTAATGCAATTAGGATATGGAGGAAAATGATGAAATTCTGCAAGAAGATGGAGCTGATGGCTTGAAGAGAGACTGAAAAGGGTGGGACTCTTCCCTGTGGAGGAGCAGCAGCTGAGGAGGATTGTACCAATGTGTTACCCAAAATGAGGGCAGCAGGGGAGCTGAGTGTAGAACTGTGAATCCTCACCAAATGCTGCTGTGCTGGAGCTGGGGTCAGTGGATGAGAGTAAGGAGGATTGGTTTGAAACAGATAAAGTGCCTTGTACAGTGGGTGATTAAACTTTTGGAGCTTGCAGCCATGGGAGTGTGTAGAGTTGTAGATGGTGTGAGCAGGATTGAAAAGGAATCAAATTCATGGGAGACAGGTAACAAATGGTTCCTGAAGAGAGATCCTTTTACCACCTGTAATGCAGCAGTTCTGAATATTCTCCCAGAATATGTATCTGGGAGATAACCAGGGGAATGAATTGTAGAAATGCTTAGGGTGCTGAGCCTGCATTGCTAATGCTGGGCTGGAAGAACATCAGCCTGCACCTGGGGCATGCTTGTGTTTCTGAAGTTTTCAGTTCCAGAATTAACCCCTCAGTATCTTATCAGAGTAGGAATTTCCACAAACCCAGCTGATTGTGTGTTTTACAGTGAGTAAAATACATGGGTTAATTAGAGGAAAATTGGCTCTAAAACTGTTTTAAATCATTCATTCAGAATGACTGTGTTTTAGGAAATGGTAGTTAGGGACACAGAATTTCCCTGAGTTGAGACAATACTTCAGACACATGACCTTGCAAAGGAAGTATTGCAAAATCACCTCCAGAAATATGTCAGCTTTCTAACCTATTCCCTTCCAAAATTAGAAGCAACTTAAATGCAGATTTCCTCATTTTTGCCACCACGTTGTGTCTTGATTGATGAAAATGAATAGCCAGCATTTTGGGGCAGAATCCTCAAAAATTTGTTTTGAGTTTTATATAGAAGCAGCTGACATGGAGAGACTCATGTCATTATTTCTTTCACAATTGCACAGCCTTGGTTTTGTGGGTTTTTTTTGTGTAGAATTGTACTAATGTTATGCTACAACTCTATTTTTTTCATAGAATGTATTGTTGACCTTTGTTCTTTTTGTTTGCAGCTTGATTTTTGGAAATCTGTATATATACTTTGCTTGGCAAGGAAAAACTCACATATCAGGTGGGTACTGCTTGTTTATATGGCCAACCTTTAAATATAGCAGCATGAATTAACAGATGAAATAATGAACTCCAAAGTGGCAGGAAGCTTATACAAAAGCAGATTTTTTTTTCTATTCCCTTGCAATTTATTGTAGATAGTCTCTTCTGGGAGATTTTCCACAATAGCTGCTCTGGGATTTTCCCTGTGCAGACACATTTGTGCCCAAATACACCTGTTTGAGGGGGAAGGTGTTCTGGCTGTGTGTGTAATGCTATACACACTATCCCATTCCAAAGTAAGCTCCTGGTGTGGAGTGTTCTTCTAAACCATACTGGAGATGGATAAAGCTATGAAATAAAGGAGAATAAAGGAAAACCATCCCAGTTTACTCCATATCTGCACTAGTTGTGCTGGCACAAAGCAGTGTAGGAGGCAGAGGCTGAGGTGGGGCAGCACTGCTGGGAGAGTGGAGAAAAAACTCTCTTCCTTTCTTGGCATAGTTTATGAGATGAACTTCCTGATGGGATTGTAAGTAATCTATGCCATGTAATGTTGTGCTAGACTGGCAAAGAGCAGGAACTGGAGAACAGTAGACTTTATTTATGTTCTTGAGCTAGACAGTGTCGAGATTCTGTTTTTAAAGCAAAGATTTCTGTCAACTGTTTAAGCCAGGCAAAGTAGGTGGGGGGATTCACTAAGAAAAGTGGTGAAAATAGATTTTAATAACCAAAAAAGAATGCTGCTGGGAAGTCAGTGTTCTGTAAACAGGTAAGTTCGATTTTCCTGTTCTATAATTACTGATAATTTTCCCTATTTAGTCCTAATGTTGAATATCTACTAGAATGGTCAATTCTTTTAACTTTTAACAGATTATTTAATTCTGCTCTAGTCAATCAGGAATAAGATATTGACTTTTAAATTATAATTATCAGGCTTCAGAAATAACGGAACAGAAAGAACAGTTCACTTCTTGTTTCTGTTAGCCCCATCTTTTCAGGTTCTCCACAGATACAGGTTTGGTAATGAAACACTGGCTGAATTTAAAGGTCATTTTCTGCATTCCCTCACCTGTAACACAAAGGTTTAAGTGTTACTGGTAATATTGGAGACACTTTGAACCCAGGAGGTCTCAAATTCCAAACTTCACTGCTCTGCTAACCACAGAATAGAGCAATTAACTGAGGCAGTTCTGCTGTTACATTTTTCTCAATGTTAAATGTCTTGAGATTCCTCTTTATTAGAAAATTTTCTATTAAACCCTAACAGCAGTTAACCAAATCTTATTTTACTACCTATATAAAAATAGCACAGGCATTTCAAGCTGTGAAGCACACCTTCTCTTTTTGGTTCTGTGATCATACACAAGTTATTTTTAGGACGAGTTTGCATTAGCTGTTGGGCTAAGGGGGAAGTAAATAGAAGCATAGGTAATATCTTCAGGGTCATGCATTAGCTCAGTCACAACTGTTTGCTGTTACTGGCTTTATTCCTTGCTTAATACTGGTAAATGGGAGTGGCTTTTGTATTAGATGTGCCTGTGCTCTGCTGCAGTAACCAAGTTGTTTGGCAGAGTTGCCCCCTCCAGCTGCTGTGGCAGTTACTGAGGTTTTGGTGGCTTTTTAAATGCCTTTGTAGTTTCCCAGCCTACAGCTTATGATGTCGTGGTTGCTCATGGTTCTGGTGCTGGTCAAGGGATTCTCTTAGAAATCTGAAGGGGTTTGGGGCAGTTTATGTCCATTCTGAATTATATGAGTCTTCAAAGCTGTAATTTCTCCTGCTAATAATTTATGCACTTCCTTTAATTGGCTGCTCCTTGGTCATAGCCTTTGCATGGCAGAGAATGCGAGGGACCTCTTTAATTTGCCGATATTTTATTAGCACCATAAAACTGAGACAGGAGTTTGCCAGCAGCTCCGTGTGGAAGGTAAGCTAGAAAATTAGTGTGTGTTAAACACTGTAGCATGTCTGTGTTAGTTGTTTGAAGGTAGCTGGATTGGTTTGAATCTCCTCTGCACATCTGGTTATGGCTCTTGTTTGTTTTTCCACAGAGAGCGATCGCAGAACTGTCTTCATTGCTCTGACTGTTATCAGTCTTGTGGGCACAGTTCTGTTCTTTCTGATTAGGAAACAAGAGGACACAAAAGCTCCAGGGGATGATGATTCCACTAATGAAATCCTGGGGGAGAGCTCGTAAGTGTTGATGGCAATAACATATTGTCACATCTCCTCGTCTGTGCTCCTGCTCCGCAGAGGAACATTGCACATTCACTGCTCCTCTGTGCTAAAACATGAATGTTATCAACAACCTGGAGGTTTCACAGATTTAACAGAAAAGTGTCTGTATTTTAACAATGAAAATATATGAGAAATAATGTTCTTGATGTGACATATTCTCAAGGGTGAAGTTTTTCCTTTGGTGAAGCAAGTGCCTTGCAAAAGATACCCTTCACCTCTTCTCCACTGATTATTATTAAACACTCTTGTGTTTTATTTTGCCCTCATCAGCCCATAAAGGCTGGAATAAACAGAAAATACTCCTTTTTTATGGGTTGTTTTACAAACTGGAACATGTTTTTCCTATCCTCTCTAAATATATATGCCACTGATAAATAGATTAGAAATGCACAGTTACACAGATTCAGTGCAGTTTTGCCTGAGGCATCAGCTTGAATATTTTTGCTTTATTTAAAGAACAATGAAAATGTTAGAAGAACATCAATGAGCATGCCTGTGGAAAAAATATTGAAAGCTAAAAATGTTCAAAAGAAAGATTCAGTTAAGCAAGCATTCACTAGTGCAGGCAGCAAATAGATTTTGTGGTTACTTTAGATCTCAGGAAGTTTTAAGAATACATTGGCACATTCCAGTGTGTAGTGCAGGGCTCGAAAATGTACAGAAGGTTTGAAAAATGAAGATGCCTTCCAGCACAGCAATAAAGTGTGGTTATTCTCTTCCATTTTGACCAAGTAATTTGTTTACCCAGGTCTGCACGAAACAAAATGATGAGAGCAGTGGCTGCCTTCAGTAAGTACAATTCCACATAAGAGTTGCTTCAGCATCTCCTTGCCAGCTCTTTGTGTTTGTGCTGATGGTGTGATCAGGTACAAACCACTTCAATCACATACTTGAGTAGTCCAGGAGAGACTTGGAGTGTTCCTCCTTTGATGTGATTTCAGATCCAAGCTGCTTTACAACACTGTCCTTGTACAGATGAAAACAAAAGGAGCAGGTTACTACTTGGGAAAGGCAGTGAGATTGAAAAATAAAAATCAACAAACATATGAAGATAAAAAGAAGCCATAGGTTGTTTGATTTTGTCACCAGTTGATACCAGTTAACAATTTAGAACTGAAGCATCTGCAGTTCTCTTTGAAGCTTGATGTGTTCTGCCTGAGCTGCTAAGTTTTTTGTGAGCACGTGGGGATCTTCACTGAAAAACTGTTTATCCTTTCAGGAGACAGTTGCCATGAACTGAGAGTACAAAAATGCAGAGAGCAGAAAATTGTCTGATAATTGAAAACTGTGTATCTCTTCTTTAATATTTCCCTCACTGCATTTCTTACAAAATGTAATTTTTGGATGGCACATTTCTTCTAGATGGCAGGTCGAGGTTGGTTTAGTTAGCACTCTGCTGTAATAAACAGTAAATAAAACTTTAATACACAGTTTGTATAATAACTAAATTTTGCTTTAAGCAAAGAGCAAAAGTAAGTGTAGATTATCTTAGTAGTATTCTCTGAAGTTTTGTTAATTTTCTTTATTATTTCTTTGCAGAGAAATCTATTACACTGAGCTTCACCAAAGAGATGCTGCTTCTCAGTGTTACCACAGCCTACACAGGTATGAAGCCAGCAGAGTTTCACCACTGAGCAGTGGCTGGGCATTATTTGGAGTTTTAGCCCCAGACTTGAATTTTAACCCATATGCCTGCAAACATTATTTGGATATTTTAATTAATTTTGGGTTACTTGTGGTGTTTCTGTGTCCTGGGGAGTGTTTCTGTACAGGAGGAGGAGTGCATTCAAAACTTCAGGTGCTGGTTCAGTGAAGTTTTGGGTCCGAAACTGAGAGGCAAAATTTACAGAGCTGGCTTTTATGGGATTTGATATTGCACCATCAATAGTTTGGAGATTGTTTAATGCAGTTGTATTACATTTGAATTAAAAGAATGTGCATCACACCTTCATTAAGGCATGAGAGATTCCTAATGCTCTTCATTTTAGTCTTGATTCTGTTGGGAACCAGCTTAAGTCATTTTCAATTGCTTTTATCAATAGGATTTTCTGTGGCAAGAATTCTCACTCTTTTTAGCAACTTTTAGTTAAACTTGGTCTGCTGTCCTTGGACCAATGTATGAGTTGTAAAATAAAAATGTATTTTTACCACAGAAGTGATTCTTCCACCAAAAAAACGTTATAAAATCTTTGAGTTGTTTTTTGGTGGGTTTCTTGCTCGTTATTTGGCTTCAGATGTAGTTTTGTTCATGATCAAATTAGTTTTTTTATAAAATAGATGCACTTTCAGAACCTAAGCTCTGAGTCACCGTTAGGAAAAATTATTGTTGAATAATGAAAAGAAAAACTTAGATAGGAACAAAATATAAACATTGCAGTTTACAGCAGCTCCTGGTAGGGAAATAGCAGGAATAGCTCTGGAGTTGGGTTGCTCCAGCCAAATTACTTCACAGCATCTCCAGTGTTGTGTTAACCCAGGTTAATTCACACGAATTCCTCTGGGGATGGGAATGTGGAGCAAGATAACAAGGGAAGGGAGTCAGTCAGGTTTTGCCTGAATATCCTGAAATTTGGGTTTGCAGGTGGCATAAAAAAAACAATCAGTCCAGACTGGGGAAAAAATATCTGCTGCCATCTTCTGGAGCTGGGTTGGTGTTGCTGCTTGCTGTAGGAAAACAGAAAATTCCCTAAGGCCAAGAAAGGCTTTTGTTCCAAAATTACTGGTCAGGTAAAGATGCTCCAAGTGCACCTCTGTTTTTGAAGCCATACAGCTCATCCAGGCAGGGCAGAGTGTGCTGTACCAACGTTTGGCTGTAGCCAAAAGGCAAAGGATATAAATTAGAAAGTTTCATTTAAAGCCATTTTTCACTGCTTAGGAATAACAGTTTGCATTGTTTTAAATACACTATTTTTTCATTGAGTTGGTATTTTTACACTAATGGTTGCTCATGGTCGCATTAGCTGGGTCAGTGGTGTCACCTTTCCTCACGTTAATGGCAATAGAAAAAAACAAAGAAAGAGGATTTAAAACAAATAGCAGTTGTTCTTTCTCAGCTTAAATTCATTATGTGTGAATTTAATGTATGAATTAAAATGACTGTGTGAACTAAATGTATGAATGTATGAACTAAAAAAGTTCATTTTAGGATTCTTAGCTCCTTTATTGGTATTTGGGGCTGCAGGGACTTTTAGGAATGCCATGACTTGAAGGAGGGGGCGAATCTTTAAATGAAATTGTGGTTTATTTCTTTAGCTACTTTGTGTTATTTCCTGTGGCATTTTCCATTTGATAAAATTCCAAAGTTCTTGAGAAGTAGAAACATAAACTGTATATAGGTGTTGGGTCAAGAGTAGCAGCACTGAACCTGAGTGCCTGTGACACTTTCCTAATGTGACTTTTGGGAACTGGCATAGAAGAATATAATAATTGCACAGTTTAAAATTCCCTCTTTGCTTTTATTACCCACACCTCATTTAAATACATGGTTTGAAAGATACCTGAGGGGAAAACAAGCTTTAGACACAAAGATTTCTCATGACTTTTTATCAGTTCTGTTTGGTTTCCTTCCAAGGTTTGGTGTTAACGTTCTTTTCTGGAGTGTATGGAACGTGCATTGGTGCTGTGAATAGGTTTGGCAGTGAAGAGAAAAGCCTGATTGGTCTCTCTGGTATTTTTATTGGTGTTGGAGAAATCTTGGGTGAGTCTAAATTTGCCACCTTTTGACAACAAAAAGGATTAGGGTGATGCAGTAATTCAAAATGTTTTTTGTTTTTTTTGTTTCCTTTTTTTTTTGTGTTTAACTCAATAGTGTGGTTTGAGCTCCCAGCAGTAATTATGTGAACACAAAATGAAATAGCAATATAATTGGCACTGTGCTTCCTTACTACACTGTAAATTAGACTTTACACTGTGTAAAGTGGATGTAGACCAATTCTAATGCTCTGCATTCTCTTTGGATTAATGTGGAGGAATACACAGATTTCAAATGTGAGAAACACTGGGCTGCAGTGTTATTAGGGAATTGACACCATTTTGCTATTTTAAATGCTCTTTTGAAATAGTATTATGTTTGCATTTTTATTACTGCTTGACTGATACAATTTTTAAATTTTTGAATAAATGCTTACACTAAGGATTTCTTTCTTTAAAAAGTTTGCTTGTGTTAAATGAGATGTGCTATTTGAATAAATTTGGATACAGGTAATATTCATTAAGTAAATGATTTCTTTTTTTCTGTAGACTCAAGTACTGAGGTGTTTAACAAAATACCACTGTTCATTAGCAGCTCAGATCCATTGAATTGCAAGTTTTTGCAATTACGAGCTGAGCACAGGTCTGTCCAGTTTCACTTAGTGCTGTTGCAATACTGAAGGAAACTGGCTGCTGGTTAAACACTTGCCAAAAGGTGAAATATGTTCATCAGCAACCATCTGATCAATCTCCTGCCCTGTCTCCCTGGCAAACTCCTTGGGGCTGTTTGCTTGTCAGTCCAGTTTGTTATCCAGCGTGGGAACGTTTATAATTTAAATTGTCAGTATTTAAATCTCCTGATTCAATTCTCTCCTCTTTTCTGCTCCTGCAGGGGGAGGAATCTTTGGCTTGCTGAGCAAGAAGAGTCTCTCTGGCAGGAACCCAGTGGTGATGCTGGGCATCTTTGTCCACTTCATAGCCTTTTATTTAATTTTTTTCAACATGCCAAATGATGCCCCCATTGCTCCTATGGAAGGAACTGATCAAGTTGCTTATATGATTCCTAGGTATGTGGGATTTTTTGCCTTTGCTGTAAATCAGGATGTGCATAAACAGCTTTTTTCTCTCCAGAAAATTTCTTGAAGTTTTTTTTTCTGTGTAGTGACTAACTCCCTAGAAAAAGCTTTCAGGAATTCTGTTTTTATTAGAGGTAGATATTCCACCAGTGTGCACCCAATTTAGGAACTGGAATGGCATAAGAATAAAAAGCCTGGGGATGAATAATAGCAGTTGTGTCACTTGACAACTGATGTTCCTGACATGTAGCACAATAGCAAGACCAGCATCTATTGTAGTAGGTGTTAAGAATTCAGTTTATTTTAAAACAGTCTTGGGCTCAATTTTACATCAGGGAGCACCAGCCTTGCCCTGTTGCACTGGTTTCCAAAGTCTTCCAGTGCTATTTGTCAAATTCCACTTGGTCTGACTGCAGCCTGTCCCTTGCAGCACTCAGTGTTTGGGGGAAGAATATAGAAACCTTTCTTATCTCATCATTCCAACTTCCTTTTGGGCTGTATTTTTACTAATTTGTGTGAAAATCTTGTACTGTCAGTTTTGCAGACCCAGCTGCTAACTTGCAGTTCTAAGCATTTGTGCCTGTGCAGGTGACTGGTCTTAGCTGGAGCATTTTTCTGTCAGGTGAATTGGTATTTCTGTAACATTCCTGCAGATTTTGTGAACTCACCATGTGTCTCAGCATTTAATCACTGCTGTGTGGGTTTCGTGGCTCCAAGCACTAAAATGAGTTATTTTAGTGATTCTAATTCAGTGTAGAATTGACTGCAGGTAACAGAAGTCTTGGCATTCATGAAATTTTAGCTGATGAAATGACTCCTTTTGCCAAGTCAGGCATTCCCAGTTCTTTTCTAGGGAAATTAAAAGTGGGATAACTTTCTTCCATTCGCAGTTTCCAAATAAGTCTGCCAGAAACAGTTTATAGATGTGTGAGCTGTTTGAATGAATGGCTTTTAAACTGGAATTGCTTTCTCCTTCAGCAAAGAGGTGGCCATGCTGTGCAGCTTCCTGCTGGGGCTGGGGGACAGCTGCTTCAACACCCAGCTCCTCAGTATTTTGGGATTCCTGTATTCAGAGGACAGTGCTCCTGCCTTTGCCATCTTTAAGTTTGTTCAGGTATTGCCTGACACAGCCTTTTGGAAGTAGAATTGTTGGGGTATTACTGAAACACTGGGTTGGTCTTTTTAATGAGCTGAGAAAAATGTTTCTGCAAATCATTTTGCCCTTTGTTTTGGTGTAAAATAGTTTTGTGAAGCTGGAAACGGTTTCCTGGGCTGTGATCTTAAAGCTTTGTCTGTGTTGTTTCTAGACAAAGTGGTTTGAAATACCAGAGATCTTGGTAGTGATTTTACCAGTTTGAAATACCAGATTGCAGTGCTACAAACACTTTGGAGTTTGATGTGTATTTTCTACAGTTGAATGCTGTTTAAATAACAAGTAAAAACTAAATCTGTTGTGGGACACTCCGAGACATATGCTGAGGTATAATGAAGCCTTAAGATTCTCTTGTCTACTACAAAAGCATTCTGAGAGCTTCATATTAAACTGATAATCCTTCTGTAGCAGCACCAGCCTGGAAATCTCCACTGCTAATCTCTTCACTTTGTTTTTCCTGTCAGTCCATCTGTGCTGCAGTTGCCTATTTCTACAGCAACTACTTCCTGCTGCAGTGGCAGCTGCTGATCATGGTGCTGGTGGGCTTCTTTGGAACAATCACCTTCTTCACCGTGGAGTGGGGAGCAGCAGCAGCCCTTGCAGCCCGTGGCTCAGACTACAGCAGCATCTGATCCCTGTGCCAGGCCTGCAACAGCACAGGCACCGTGTTTGGGAGGAGTGAGAAGGTGAAGGACGTCGAGTTGCTGCACAGGTCGAGATGGGGGAAGCTGCTACTGAATGTGAGACAGGAGGAAAAAACCTGCCACTTTTAAAGGCTTTTTTTTCCTCCTTGCTTTGATCGTCTGAGCGTGGTGTTGTGTTGTTAAAAATCTGCTATTGGAAATGGAAGGAAATGTAGGGACCCATGTATTGAACAATTCTCTTCTGAGATGTCTCTTTCAGAATGTAATTGCCTAATTTCGCTCTACCATGCACTACAGAATTACTTCGGGGTTTTGTCCCTTAAATTATTTTTCCTATATTCTAGTTCTGCAGACATTTGAATCCCTGTATTGAATGAGTGATATTTTTATAAGGTGGATTATATTGCAGATTGTGTCTTCACAGCTGAGAAATCAATTTGGCATTGAATTTTTCAACAATTAGATGTGAGGAAGTATTTCTGGGAGAAATGTTGCCTTATTCTGTATCCCTCAGCTCCTTGTTTCCCAACCATTTGTTTATTAATCTATTTCATGCACTTAAGTTGTCAGATCCATGGGGGTTTTTTGTTTGGTTGGGATTTTTTTCTGTTTTGGGCTTTTTTGGCTTTCGTGTTTTTAATCTTTTTTGTAGAAGTCGATCAGGTTATAGTGTGGCATGACAGGTTTTACAAGAATTTGAAGAAATCACCCTTGGCCATCTTAAAGATGGGATCCCAAGGCCTGTGAAATATTGATGGTGGAAAACAGCTTCTGGCTCAACATCTCAGAATTGAACTGTGTTGGGAAAGGTGCTGAACCTTCCTCAGGGTGGTGCTTTATGAAGGACCATAATCCATGGCTTCCCTCCCAGAATCCCAAATAGTTCTTTTGAGTTCAACAGCATTTTCGTCATAAAATGATGAAAATCTGTGATGGGAGCATTAAGACAACTTTTAAAAATATAAACAGCCTCAGAATGTGAACCGTCAGAACAATATTGCAGTGTTTATTCTACTGCATAACCTGAAACACTTGTCCCAAGTTGTTTTATTGAGTCTTTTTTGGGAAGATTGAACTGTAATCTTACTCCACCAAATAGGAAAGCAAGGTTACTGGCACAGTAACTAACTTTTAATCCAGAGCTGTTACAGATGACGTAACAGGCAGTGGCTGCAGCTCACCTTTACTTTATCTGTCTACATAAAACTCTGAAGTACTTGCAGTTGTGTTTGTCTGGTGGACAGAGAGCAGGCATGGAACACTGATAAGGTGTTCTTAGACACCCCATGGAGCTATTTTTAGAAGAGTACTGTTCACCAACCTTCTTTTATGCCCATGGAGCTATTTTTAGGAAAGTACTGTTCACCAACCTTCTTTTATGCCCAGTCAGAGTGTTAATGCCTTGTCTTTAAAGCCAAGTTTAAAAAGACTCGACTGTCACTCCCCAGGTTAACCCTGGGGAGGGAGGGTGGCATCTCCTGTGACATTTGCCATCACTTTTGCTCTCCAGGAGCACTGTCACAACTCCCGCGGGGCACATCCCTCTTTGTGCACAGCCAAAGGGCCAAGGGGGGATCTTTTTTTTCAGGGCTAGAGAAAGGGATTTTTAAATTCGAGGGAGGTTTTTGCTGTGAGATCAGCAAGGTGTTAATGGGGGGATTAGAGGGCGCCTGAACATCCAGCAAGCTGAGAAATCTGTGAGGACAGCCAGGAGGGAGAGGCTTGTGTGTATTCCCAGGAGATTTAATGAATGATGTAAAAGAGAATGAGGCAGAACATGTATTTGAGTGAGGGGTTGCCAGAGCCATTCCAATTTGTCAGGCAGCCTGAAAAAGCATTCAGTGTTCAATCAATATGTGATTAATGGGACCAGCAGTGCTGCAAAGCCTCTCTCACCCACTGCTCTTATCCTGCAGTTTGAAGCATACGATTTTTATATACTGAGCACTACAAAGGTGTGGATTAAAGGACACTGCCAGTGATTAAAATTCTCTTGTTGCTACACATTTGTGTTTTCTCCAGAGTACCAAAAGGGATAAACAGCTTTTTTTTTTCCAGGTAGAGAATTACTGTTTTTTTTTTTCCTCCAAACCCTTTTGGGGCCCTGTTTTCCCCATCACATTAATGAGAGCAGAAAGACTTGAAAGTTCACAAGGAGCACTTTTTTCTACAGTGTATTAGGGGAAAAAATGATTCTTGTGTATTGTGGTGATGAGTAACTTGTAAGTGCTTTTTAAACAATGTAATTTAACTGTAAGTAGGTTATGGCTCTCATGAGGTTGCTTTTTAAATTGATCTCTTTTAATGATGCACTTCTGTGATGTACATTTGCCATATAAGAATTATATGAACTATTTTATTAGAAATGAAAAGTGCTAAGTTCATGTAGTTTCAAAAAGCATTTTGAAACCAACTGAGAGGGATACTAATGAACAAGGACTTGTGGGTTTTCAGTACCTCTGTGAATCTGATGCTTTACTTTTGTTCCTTTTTCTCTATTCTGGTCTGACTCAGTATCAGATAATCTTAGAAGGGTGCTCAGAACTATTTATAGGATCATTAAAGGGAAGTATTATTGCTCTTTGACAAGTTTTGCAAGGAATCATGACGTTCTCCAAGCTGCATCATGGATAGCTATTCTTTTTTACTATTAACTATAGTAAGTATTGCTTTTGACATTTGGTCTGAAGAGAGAGGCCTGAGTTATTCAGGCTGCTGATGACATATGATTGCTTTTCACTTACTCATATTTCTTTGATTTGCCAAGAGGTGAAAAATCCTCTCCAATGTACACAGCTGTTCATTTGGTTGAAATTTTTGGTGTAGCAGGATAAAGAACAGTAACACTGACATCCACTTATGATTCCATCTCTTAATCTGTTAATCAGCATTTACCAACCATGAGGCTGCATCCCCTTCATTTCACCTCAGTGACCTTTGAACAATTTCATGTAATCTGAATTGGGAGCTCACTGTTAAGAGAGATTTTAAAAAAAAGGCCTTTGCTTTATCTATGGGTTTGTTTTATATTAGAGATTTCATCTTTATAAGCAAAATTATACATGAAGTTGCTTTGGTTTATTAAAAAGTCCTCTTTCATTTTTTTTTCCCCTCATTCTTTTAGGGTGTTACTAAGGTTTAATATCTTGACATATCACATCCTCACGTTTTTCAAACAAATGCTAAACAGGAAATGAAAACTGCTTTTCTTGACAACTGAATGCCAAATGAGCTGCTACAAATTAGTAATTAATGAATCTCATATAAACATATCTGTATTTTGTCTTGCCAGTTGGTTTTCATTTTGATACATGGATGGATGGACTGAGAATTTCTACTGTGGACTTCCTTCCTAATTAATGATGTGGTTTTTCTTCTGTTTATTAGTTTAATTAGGTACAATCTATGTTAGCAAGTTGAGATAATGAAGAGAACCGTTTATAAAAACATTTTTTAAAATAATTCAGATTTTCTGCAGGTACCTCTAAACTCTTAAGAGATATTAAAAAAATTCCAAACAACCAGAACCCTCAAAAATCCTTAACCAAGGTCCCTATCTTAGCAGCAGAAACCCTCCTGTGGTACTGTTATGAAAAGCAAGAAATCTTGTGCTGGTAAGTTCTTTGAATGTTTGTGACCATTTTAAAAGACACTGGAGAGAGAATTTCCTGGCGGGGTTTGCTGTGACTTTATGGAAAATTCATTTTAGTGTAGAAGGCCAGAAGTTCAGGGCCAAGTGTCAGTTAAGCAGACAAAGTTCCTCTGGACCTTCTTGGAATTCCACAGGTTTACTTCAGCTGAGGAATGTGGTTCCCTGGACTCCAACCTAAGTAATTAATGCACAGAGGGGTGTGTAAACAGAGCACTAAATTCTGTATTTCAGAGCAAGCATTAATTGTTTGCTGTCTGTATAAATAGGAAATGCAATGTTCAGCATCATGCCAGGAGCCACAAAACCCACCTTGGACCCAAATTGTGCAAGTGTGTTAGTCAAGGCACGACCTTACAATCACAGCCTTTAATTTTCCTGGTGGAATGTGTGCTTGAAGGCTTTATCCACACCTCTATTTTCCTTGTAGACCCACAAATGTTAATTGAATGGCAGCAGCAGTTAATACCAGGTTTTCCTTGATCCCTGTCTAACATGCAGGCAGAAATAATAAAAGATGGGATAATTTAGAGGTGGAGCTGAACTGGGAATCATGGTGCTTTACAGGGGCCTTGCCCTTCTGATATGACCATGCTGGTTCAAAAGCAAGATTGAGATTTGTGATTTTTCATGGATAAGTTCAGAATGGTGCCTTGATAAATTTATTTTCAGAGGTTGTGTTAGTACCACAGAGAAGCACCAATTAGAGTGGGGAATACATCCTTCAAGTGCAATAAAGAGCAAATCTGGAAGTGGGAATTAGTCTCAGTGGGCACATGAAGGGGGTGCTTCATTCAACTGAGTTTGTACATTGGAAATTGAGATTTCTGTTTAGTTCATACTGCCTCTGTTAAATTGTTTATCTCAGCTGTTGAGAGTCTTCCTCCACGCTCTCCTTTCTCTTTTATTTACATCTTGACACTGTGCAGAAGTCTAAATGATGGACACTTTTTTACCTTTAAAAGGTGTCCTTGGGTTGGAATTGGTGGTAATTGAGAGCAGGCTCACACAATGATTATCTCTAATGGAAACGCTGATTTCAAGTGAGTGTACAGACTCCTCCTTTCGTGGTCACAGACATGCAAATAAAAGCGAATTACAGACATTGTTTTTGTTAATAGGCTTGTCAGGATTGCTCTTGTCACTGTTTTAGGAGAGGGAGACCAATCTGAACCGATGGGACTTGGAAGTGCTTTCCAAGAGCCGTCTTAGGGAGATGGAATTAAACGTTTAGGGCTAAGTAATCCTTTGGAAATGTTTTATTCTGGTTTAGACACACACCGGTGAAGTGTCTCAGTGCCTGCTTCAGCCTCAGCCTGTTCCCTTCTCCTATTTGAGAGCCCATCTTAAGGGAACCAATGCTGTTGTTGAGAGAAGTGTCTAAATGTTGGTTTGGGGCTTTTTTGTTTGTTTGTTTCCTTTTCCAGTACCCTTTCCCACGATTTCAGTTACTTTCCTTTTAACTCAAGTGGTCTTGTCTGAAAGACTTCAGAAAATCAGTTGGAATCATGGAGTGTTGTGTCCCGTTTATCTAAATTTAAATGTGGCTGTGGAGGGCTTTGTCCAGGCTAAAAGTCAGGATTCAGTGCAGGCTCCATCTGCAACTGAGGAGAATGGAGGGAGCAGCAGGGAACAGCTCTGCTGCCTCTCATTTGGCTGGATAATACATGAAATAATTCAATTGCAGAGGTGAAGATGCTCAAGGTAATGAGGAGGCCAGTACAGGGAATTCTGCTTGCTGCACTTTCCCCTCGAGATTCAGTAATTTGCAGATGGGCCAAAATCCACTGTGGTTTCACCAGTGTGATCTTTGGATGGCCTTGGCATTCTGATTTTTGAGGGAAAGAATCTGTATTCAATACCTGACTGTACAATCCTTTATGTGAACAAATAGAAAAGAACCTTGCAGGTTGACTTTTGCTGTGCACAGCCCTTTGAGTCTTGGATAAAAGGACATTCAGGAGTTTGCACTTCAAAGTTAATCATGAAGGGAGGAAAAAAATAGGTTTGTGCCTTAAATGAAAAAAAAAAAAAAATTAGTCATTCTGTCATATGAAAAGGAAATTGCTATTTAAGGTCACTTAGTGAAATTAGCTTCAATTAAGCATCCTTTCTAAATGCAGTGCTTTTTGTCAGAGCCACTCATCTTATGGTAATGCCTGACCTGCTGAGTTTATGATTATTAATCTGTGTAAAAAAAGCCCTAAAACATCTAAAACTAAACAGGTTATTATCTGTGTAATCAGCTGCTGAAAGCAGCTTTGCCACCATACATCATTATCTGTTTTGTGCTCAGAAAATTGTGACTGACAGAGCATTTGTTTCACGGCTCCAGAGCTGAGTGGTGGTGCTGAGGAGGTATTTCCTCCGTTGGAAATACCTCTGAGCTGAGTGTTGGGGGGCTGCAAGCAGAGGCAGAGGAGAGAATCAGAAGCTGCTGGAGTGTCCCTGCTCTGTTCCCAGTGTGTGCCTGATGGAGGGAAGTGCAGGTGGAGGACAGGCAGGGAGTGCTCAGCCTTTTCCCTAGCTGGAATCTCTCCAAATGCTCGTCTAAAATTTGCAGGCCAAACTTCTTTAAACTGCCTTTCTTCCCGTTATGTCATTTCCAATGAAAGATCTGTAAAGGATACAAGTGGCTGCTGTGGTGTGTTCCTGTGCTCAGCTGGACACAGGGCAAACCCAACACGTTCAGCTGGTGCTTCATTTCAGTGGTCCCTCTGTGTGTAGGTGACCCAGCCATGGATGTGGCTGCTCTTCCTCCCTGCAGGGCTGGGATTCAACAGGCACCCGTGCTGTAATTGGAAGTTCTGGAGAAAATAGGACACGACTGAGCCAGAAAAATGAGTGTTCCAGCGCTTGCATTCATCTGCCACCCTTAACCCGCTGCAAAGTGAGAGAGAGCAGCGACCACAGGCACATCTTGATGGCATTTATGAATAATTATAATGATTTCACTTCACAAGAGCTTAGTTCTGCTGATTCTCAGGCGTGTCAGCGAGACACGAAGCGCTGCCCTTGGCAGGGAGGGGGCTGAGCACCCACAGGATCAGCGCCTGCCCACACTCCCAATTCCACAGACACAGGAGGGAAAATGGCTCCAAGGGAGGGAGAGGGCATTATGCACGCTGGGCTTCACTTCATGCAGAAAGCAATTGGATTTTAAGTTGGCTAGCTGGTAGAAACGTTTATGATGTTGTGTGGCGAACAAATAAACCACAGGTGGCGGGGGTGGGGAGGGGAGGATGGCTTGAAAAGTTCACAGTCAAGACTTCTTCTTTCCTGGTTAAAACACCTTTGTGCTGAGGGACATCCTGGGGTGTTTGTAATGCTGCTGGTGAAGGTGCTTGTTTGGGTACCTTGGGCCTGTGCCCTTGCTGGGGGTGGCACTGCCTCAGGTGTTGGGCAGCTCAACCTGCCTTGGTACCAGGGAACTTGGGAACCCAGTGGGTCTGCTGGGGGTGGAACTGCAGGCTGAGGGATGCATTCCTGGGGCTGACACAAGGCCATCGACAACCAAACCCCCTTTTTACCCACTGTGAGCTTTTTCTTTCACCAGGCAGGGGAAATTTTGCTTGGCATTGCTGACTGGGCTGGTGAAAGGGTTCTGAGGACATAAACTGGGCAGTTTTACACACCCCA
The DNA here is from genome assembly GCA_013397195.1 of Hylia prasina. NCBI lineage: Eukaryota > Metazoa > Chordata > Aves > Passeriformes > Sylviidae > Hylia > Hylia prasina. The sequence continues at coordinate 1,413,980 of VYXD01006406.1, forward strand.
GTCTGAACTGTGGGGGGAAAAATATATATACGTGGTCTTCCTTGGCTTTCCAACACCAGCTCACCCCCACTGTGGGTCTGGATTCACTGCAGGATCAAAGCCAAATATTTCAGTTTGTGAGGGAGCCAAAGGCTGTAACAACATGTGGTCAGGAGAGGTTGGTAATGAGCCAGGTGGGAAGCAGAGGGGAGTGCTAAAATATGTAGGAGGAAAACAAGAGGATTATTTTTCATATTCAGGCAGCCAGGAGTTCTGAAGTGATGATGTGTTGATAGGTAGCAACACTGAGAGATCAGCAAAGCTTGGGTTCTGCTTGTGTGTGGGGATGAACCTGTGAGCCAGCCCTGTGCAGAGCACAGAAAGAGCTCTCTGTGTCTTCACTGCCTTTTGAACTCACAGCGTGTCGTGGTGTGGTTTGGTTTTCCTCTGTGTGAACATGTGTCACTTCATTTGGAGGGGAAAGAAAGGTCATGTTGCTCCATTAAAAATTAAGCTTCTTTTCAGCTGGTGATGAAGCAGTAAGGTGGCAGGTGCTCAGGCTGTGGAATAAAGGAGTGAGAATGGCGTGGGAAGTTTTAAACAGCTAAAAGTGCAGTTTGATGGTCAATATTTTCCTGAGGGGCTACATTCAGCACGAATGATAATGTTCCCAAGTCATTGACTTGAACTCTCAAATGCACTTGTTTTGTTTCTGCTGGAATTAAAGGCTTAGGATATTGATAATACTTAGATGTGGAAACTGGTCAATATTTTCTACTGGAAAGTACTGCTGGAGAATATTTGATTTGTTTTTCCTCTATTAATACATTCTTCCCTCCCAAAAAAACAACCTCATGCAGGAAATAAATATTGCAGACCAGGAGAATTTTGAAGCAGAAAGGCAGTGGTTGTGCCTAAGGCTACAGCCAGCCTCAGAGGAGGAGGTGGGATTAGCAGCTGGTTGCTCCCAGCTAATGCAGTTTGCAAATCCCCAGTCAGCACCGCTGTCCCGGGAGCTGCTTGGAGCTGTGAACAGCCCGGGGCTCTCTAACCAACACCCAGAGCCCGCTGCAGGTCCAGGCTCTGGCTGTGGCTGCAGAGGGTGCTCTCTGCTCGTGTGGTGGCTGTTCCCATCCTCTGCCTCCCCAAGGTGCCCTTTGGATCTCGTTCCAGCTGGCTCCCAATTAAATCCAGCTCAGGTCAGCTCTTGACAAGCAGCCTCCCTTGTAACTCGGGGAGGTTACCAGCCAGCAGATTCTTGAAATGCATCTTGAAAAGAGAAAGGTTTGGGCTGGGAGCCAAGATGATTTTCTGTCTTTCTTGATATTTTTTTCCTCTCTCCCCCTTCCTTCTCTCCAGCAAGTTTTTGGGCAGAGCTGTGGCTCAGCTGAGAGGTTGTGGGGACCAAGAGCACAATGTTAATTAGCTGTTGTACCTTCCAGCTTGTAAAACCCTGATAGAGACCCAGTTGTCATAATTAATGACCACAGAAATAGCAGAAGGGCTCTTAGACCTTGTGCTGAGGGATGTGAGCCAATTCCTCAGTACTGGAAACCAGGAACAGGCTTCAGTGAAGGCAGGTTGTCCTGTGTGTGTGCAAAGGGTGTCTGGCATCCTCCTGAGCTGCCCAGAACGGGATGATCTGTGGGATACAGCTGCAAACAAATACAAACTGCTCTGGTGGCGTTTCTGGAGTTACCTGTGTCAATAATCATAATTGTTTTTCATTATAAGTTGTTTGGTGAGGCACAGCAGAGATGAAAGATGGGTCTAGTTTATAACCGAGTCCCCTGTGCTGTGTTTTGTACAGAGCAAAAGGAAAGGAATGAAGCGATGTTTGCTTTGGGGCACTGGGTGTGAACAGTCCTGTTCTGCTGGGACAGGGCACAGACCAGGGGCTGCTGCTGGGCTGGGAGAGGAGCTGGAGCCCCTGTGAGCAGCAAAAATGCAGCTGCAGCAGCACCCAGGTGTGTGAAGGTAACTCCTTGCTCCAGCTAAGAGCCAGCAGGAGCTGCTGTCACTGTCTGAATGGTTCTGGAGGCTGCAGGTCCTGGATTTGGGGTCAGCTCAGGTGGAACAACAGGGGAGGAGCTGGAGGAGCTCTGGGGCTGACCTGCTCTCTGCTGGGAAGGGCTGGATTTTGGAGCAAATCTTCTCAGCTGTGGAGGACATGTTTAGGGAGAGAAACTGTAGGAAGAACACAGGATAGGATGGGGAGATGTTGTGGCTTTGGTGACCAGTTCATGGCCAGCTGGAAGAGTGGGCATGATACTGGTCTGATTGGGATTTGAGGATGAGGCTCATCCTGGAAAATTCCTCTCTTTGTGGTGTGGCAGCTTCATGCTGCTGGTTCAGGAAGGTGAGCCTCTTAAGCATTATCCTCTGAGGATATTGGGTGGAACAGGAGGCACTTTGTGCTATTTTTGTATGTAAGTGAATCATCAGAAGCCTGGCTGGGGTTATTGTGTGTGATCTCTTTGACCCTCCCAGTGTGGTGGCACAGCCAGCCCAGGAGCAAGGGAGTTACAGGGGCCCTGCTGGGCCTGGGATGCAGGGGGTGAGGTCCCAGCTCCCTGCCCTGCTTGGGGATGTCACAGCTGCACGGTGGCAACTGGTCCTGTCCCTGTGGCTGCTGGCTGACCGTGGGCACAGAACTTCTGGGAGCTCCTTTGCAAAGCACCTGCAGCTGAGCGGGTGGGGATCAGCAGCTCCAAGGAGCCTGGGGAGAGCAGGGAAGCCTCTTCTCCTGGCAATTAAATCCTGAGCGTGGCAGCATCTCTGTTCCCCAGGGAATTCCACCCAAGGCAGACCCGTGGCTGGGCTGGCTGAGCACACAGCACTCGTGTCCTCCCAGCAAGGCTGGCTCCAGCAGCACTTGCTGGCAGAGTTCATTCCCCTGTTGGGCACACACAGCTCCTGACTGCATTTGGTTCCCCCTTATCTACAGGAAAGACAATTCCAGCCTCTGTAATTAATGGCTCTGTCCTGCTGGGGTCTCAGGTGAAGCATCAGCACAGGAAACTGGCCAGGCTAAGTGGTGCCTGTGCCTGGATCTGGGCTGCAAAGGCAGCCCTCAGCCAGCTGAGATGAATTGTGGCTGAGTTGCCAAATTCATTTTTCATCCTTGGGTCTGACAGGAGACACAGGAAGAGCTCCTGTGCAGCCTGGTGTGACTCCTCCATCTGCAGCCTCATTTGTTGCAGATCCCCCACGAGCTGATGGAGATCCAGGGCTTGTTGGGCTCTGTCCCTGGGCATTACCTGTGCTGGGGCTCTGCAGTGGCATTCAGGGACCTGACAGTCCAACACCACCCCTCAGGGAGATAAGGTTACAAGACAAGGGGTTAATTCTCAGGGAGCTGCTAAAAGGCAGCACAGCTGCTCTGATCTCACCTAGCACTTGGTGAATCTCTCAGTTCTCCTTGAACTTGGGTCCTGAGGTGCTGTGAGGCGCCCACATGGTGATGGTGTGCTCTGTATCCTTCCTCTCAGAAAAAGCTCATTTATTTCACCTGTAATGAAGCATAACCATGCACCAGGAGGCTCCTGCTCCTGTACCCCTGTGCTCACCTGCTTCCCTCTCCCTCTCCCTCCTTTATTTTCCTTGCTTCTTGTCTGCCTCCCCATTCACTTTATCTCCTTTTTCCTCACCCTTCCTTCCCCTGTAGCTCCTACTTGGCAGGGAGCTGTGGTCACCTCTGCCTCAAAGGTTCAGCAGTGTCACTTTGGGCTGTGTCCATGTGTGATCCAGGTAACACAGCCTGGGGAACCAGCTCCTTTGCTGGCCTTAGGACAGGTTTTGGCTTCCTCACCTGCAGGGTGGGATTGTTGGTAAAACAGCCCATGTGTGGGGCAGCCTGAGGTGGACCAGTGCTTGGAGGATTCAAGGGAAAACAGATAAAAATGGATTGCTCAGATTTGCTGGCCAGCAACACGTGCCTTCAGTTTCAGTACCTTCCCTGGGCTGGGAGTGATCCCTGCAGGAACAGCCCAGCTTTAGGTTGCAGATGGATACACTGGGGGCCAGGTAGGGCTTCCAGACATGACCTCTGGCTCCAGGCAGCCCAAATAATCTGCTTTTCACCCAGGAGTGTGCCTGTGCCCTGAAGGACAGCTGGGAGCAGGTGATGCTGCTGGAAGCTCTCAGGGACTTTTGGAGGCTGTCAGGTAAGTGGGGAGCATCCAGTTCCTCTGCAGAAGCTGTGCCAAAGGCTGGCCTGCCAGTCAGACCAGCTCTCCAACGCCTCCCTGGGGGTGTTACACTCAGTCTTTCCCCTTCCACAGACACCTTTGGAGCTCCTGTCTCTTCTGCAGCCTCCTGAAGAGCTGGGAGCCTGTGCCCTGTTGCCGGAGCAGCCAAGGAGGGTTTGGCCCTGGGGAAAGGCTGTGACAGTGCTGGGGACTCTGGGGACAAGCTGCACCTCCCCAGAGGCTCTTTTTCCTTGCTTCTAAGGCGCTTATGTTTGCTGTTGTTGGCTCATAAGGAGATTTTGGGGGCTGTTGGGTGGCTGAGGAAGGACAGCAGCATTTTCCCACTGCTCGGGTGGGAGGGAAGGAGCAGATCTGCTGGAGGGGGAAGGATGCTTTCACATGGGGTGGGTTTCAGCCCATGCACACGAGAGGGAAAGTGCAATTTGCAGGAGTAGCTTTTCCTGGCATTGCACTTCATCTTGTTAATAAATCTCTTGTAACACCTCCCTGCAGAGCCCCTCAAGGAGCTGGCTAACTAGGAGAAAGTGGAGATCCAAGAAAAGCCTCCTAATCCATTATCAGCAAATGCAATCAGACTCTCCATCTGCTGTCCCAGGCTCCTGCAGCCCCACAGCTGGGAGCCAGCCCCTGCTGCCTCCTGCACAGATGTTGGGTCACCGTGTGCCTTCGCTGCCTCTCTCTGGATTCAGCCTGGTGTCAGCTCAGATTAGTGGGCTCGTGCTCAGAGCCTGTGCCTGCCCTCAGGAAGAGCCAGGTAAAGCTGACAGGCTGAGGCAAGCACACCTTGGCTGGAAAACAAGAGCTGGGTGGTTCATGGAGCCACGTTAAATTTAGTGCTGTGTGCTCCCATGTGGAGATGAGGGCCTTGTCTTGGCCAGGGCTGCGTTGGAGAGAGTCTGCAGGAAGAGGAGGAGACAGAAAGAACCTCTTGTGATGGATGTTTATTCAGGACACAGGTGGGGGTGCTTGGTTTTCCTCCCCCTGCTCTGAATCACAGAATGATTTGGGTTGGAAGGGACCTTAAAGACCATCTCACTCCTGCCATGGGCAGGGACAGTCCCACCAGACCAGGCTGTGCAGGGCCCCATCCAATCTGTCCTTGGACATTGACCTCAGGCCTGGTCACAGTGGAGCACTGGCAGTGTCTGGGAAACCTCAGGTCTGTAGGTGGTCACCAAGGGGACAGTCCTGCCTTGGAGGAATCTGTGGTCTAAGCTGGGGACCCTTCTTTGCAAGGAGGGCACAGAGATGTGACCTGATGGCACCTGAGCGTGGAGCTCAGATTTGCAGGCAGCTGTGGTCCTACAACACCATCCCTCCTGCTCCTCAGGTTGGACATCTGTCTCAGTTTGGAAAGGCAGGTGTCTGCCAGGGGAAAAGCTGGAGCTTCCCTTGGAATGGAGAATGTAAACCCCCTGCCTCCAAGTTATTATAATTTTTCAATTAAGGGGCTGTCAGGCAAAGATGTGGGAATAGGAATAACAGTTCTTTACTAGGAATATTAAAAATAAAAATGTAGTAATACAAAAAAAACCACCCAAGCAAACAAAAAATCCTAGAAACCCTGATAGAGTCAGAACAAAACCTGACACCCTGTTGGTCAGGGCGTTGGGAGCAGCACAATTAAATCCTCCTGCAGTGCCAGGTGTGGTTCTGTTGGAGCAGAGATGATCCTGTAGAAGGGTCCAGTGGTGCTGAGATGGGTCTGGGCTCCCTCTGGGAATGCAGAGCACACAGGCTGTGCTGCTGTTCTCAATGCCNCCCTGGAATGATGAGGGATGGGTTGTACAAGAGATAAAGGAAAAAAACCCCTCCCCAGCCAGTTCCAACAGATGGGAACAGAACACATCTTGCACTGAACCCAAGAGAACATCACAGAACCCCAGAGGGGCTGAGGCTGGAAAGGACCTCTTGGTGTTTGGTCCAAGCCCCTGCTCAAGCAAAGCCACCACCAGCAGGTGTCCCAGGACTGTTCCAGTTGTGTCTTAGACATCTCCAAGGATGGCAAACAGTGCCTGTCTCCCCTCAGGGCACGGGGCTCAGGGGGCTGCCCCACCTTTGCACCCGAGCTGGTGGCAGTGCTGGGGCAGCAGAGGGGTGATGACACGGAGNCCAAGAGAACATCACAGAACCCCAGAGGGGCTGAGGCTGGAAAGGACCTCTGGGTGTTGTCTGGTCCAACCCCCTGCTCAAGCAAAGCCACCACCAGCAGGTGTCCCAGGACTGTTCCAGTTGTGTCTCAGACATCTCCAAGGATGGCAAACAGCGCCTGTCTCCCCTCAGGGGATGGGTTCACTCCATGCACAGGGCTCAGGGGGCTGCCCCACCTTTGCACCCGCGCTGGTGGCAGTGCTGGGCAGCAGAGGGGTGATGACACGGAGATCTGGCAGCAGGGCACCAGGTGTGCAGCCACCAGGACACATTTCAGTCTGTGCCAACCAAGCCATGCTTTGTCCACCAGCCCCACGTTAACGTTTGGGCACCTGCTAGCATTTCCTGCTTTTCCTCTTTCTTCCTGTGTCCTTTGAAATATTCATTTATCCAGGACAAAAATCTGTCCCAGGTAATTTCAGGATTTAACTGCACAAAAATGAGAAAAAGAGCCAAAGTAACAGCAGGTAAAGAATGGTTTAATTTAGTAACTAATTTTCTATAAAGTAATTATTTCTTTAAAAACCTGGGATTTGCTCATAGTATCCCAATTACTTTTTTCATTATGGCTACAGAATGAAGTGGTTGTTTAATTAGTAAACATTTGGCATGCCTTTAAATAGGTTTTTAATTACATTAAAGGGACACTGTCAAGGTGTCTTTCATAATTTTTAATAGACCTGGATTTCTTTTTTCCTCTCACAGTTGGATGCAACTCCTTGGGTTTGATTGGCTGTTCCACACAAAAACTGGAGAAGCCATGTCCCTGGAAAGGATTAAAAAGAGAGGCTCATTTGTGGGTTTGGAGCTGAGCTGTGGTCTCCCCACCTCCTGTTTCTCAACTTGCTGCCAGCAGGGCTTGTTGCCTCCTGTTACAAGTCCTGAGGGTGACCCTGTGCTGAACAGCCAGAGCTAAAGCAGCAGCTTTTGCCCCCAAATCTCCCTGTGCTGCTCCCTGGTGCAGCAGATCCCTGTCCTGCAGCCTCACAGCTGCTCCCAGGAGTAGCTCTCCTAATAAATCACCAGTGCCCCAGCTGAGCTTGATGCGAGCTCCTGGAGGGAACTGGGCTCCAGGTGAGCCCCCAGGCTCCTGTTTGCCTTTGGATCTGCAGCCTGCTCCTTCCCTGGGCTGGGAGATGCTGCTGGCACAGGCCAAACCTGGTTCAGCTGCTGGTGCCCTGCCCGGCCTGGGGAGGCTGGACATGCCCGTGGTCAGTGTGGGATGGATGGGGCTCAGAGGTGCCCTGAGCGTGGCAGGGGCTGTTTGTCTGTGTCCCCCTGCTCTGCTCACAGGAGCTCTGGTCCATTTTTGAGGAAGGTTCACTAATTGAGATAGATGGGAGTTGCTGCAGGCAGAGGCAGCTGGGCTTGAGCAAAGGTTTCCTGGGGTGTCCCTGAAGGGAAAGCAAACTGCAGAACCAGAATGTGGGGGTGTGTGACACAGGGGCTGGCTGGGGACATGTGCCAGTCCTTTCTGTCCCCTCTGAACCACATCCCTGCTCTGCTGCCCAGTGTTTTACAGGCTGAACAGGCAGACTGAAGTGCCTCTGGTTGAATTTCTGCCTGCGTTTCAGACATCCTCGCTCTCCTCGGAGGAGCAGGAGCTGCAGGGGAGGAAAATATCCAGTGTCTTTGCTTTAATATCATTGACTTTCTTCTCTGCTGGGTCCTGGCAGGCTCCCCTGAGGCCACATCCTCCTCCAGCACGCTCTGAGCACCTCTTCTTGGTTTCCTCAAATTTTCCCCTTACTCCCATCTGTTCTCCTCCTCCCTATCCACCACCTGCTCCTTCTTCCTCCTGCTCTGTTGGCTCTCCACAAAGTCCTTTGCTTTTCTTGCAGTGACTGTCAGCCCCCCATGTGGCCTTGAATCCAGGCACTGATCCTTCCTGACCCCAAAGCAGATGGAGATGTGGAGCACTGGGGAGGTGTGGGAATGGCTTGTGCCCCTCCACAGCCTGGAGGATCCCTGGGAAGGAAAGATCCTGCCTGCCACACCTGGAGCTGGGCAGCAGAGGAGCCACAGCCTTTCATCCATCCCCCTTCCTGGAAGGAATTGCTGCACAGCTTGTCCACCCACCTTTCCTAAAGGGAGGTGATGCCCTTTCCTGCTTCCAGTTTCCAGGGAGACAGCTGCTGGGAAAGCACTGGAAGTGCTGGAGCTGGCAGGAATGCCCAGCCCAACATCAGGTACTGGCAGCCCAAGGGAAACTGGGCTCTGTATCCCACCCATCAGGGGACAGAGGGACCCCTGGGAGCAGCTTCTGCCCATTTGTCCTGCTCAGCATCGCTGCCTGGCAGTTTCCTGGGCACAGGGAGGGTGCTGTGGGAACTGACCCTTCCCAAAGTCCCTCCCTGGGACCACAGAGCCTCTTTGCTCTGGGCAGTCAGGGCTGGGGAGGGCTGTGGTGAGGTGGTGGGTGCAGGAGTGGGGTTGTGGGAGCAGTGCTGCTGTGCCAGTGTCCCCTGTGCCCTGGGGTGGCTGTCCCCAGGAGGGTACAGAGGGATGGATGCTGGTATGGAGGGGCACAACCCAGCCTTGGGAATGCAGCTGCCCTGATCAGCTCCTGTCCCCAGTGCCACGGAGACCCGAGGTCCCTGAGGTGACATTTCCACTCCGGCTCCTGTTCCCCCTCACTGACGGAGATTTCTAGAAGGAAATGAATTGTTGTGAATATCCACGGCTTTGCAAGACTTCCATAAAATATGAATGCATGAGAGCATCTGCATAAATTATTCAAGATAATCAGGACAGGGGATATTTCCCTGGCAATTTCATGGCGGCTCCTGGAGCTTGATTGTCCCACCTGCGGGGTGTGTGCCAAGGCCCCCCAAGGCAGAAAGTCCTGAACATCCCAGCTCTCCCAGCTCCTCCCCTTGCTCTCCTCAGATTGCCAACTGCTCTCCCTCCTGCCTCCATGTGCTTTCCCCCAGCTCCCAGCGCTATTAACACCTTTAATTAGAGCTGCTTATTGATGTACTGCTGTTTATCTAAGTGCAGCTGATCAAGGCAGAGAAGCTGTGGAGCTGAATCACACCCTCCTGCAGCCTGCGCAGCCAGCACGGCGCTTCCCAGGGCTGGGGGACAAGGAGAGGAAAAAAATACAGATGGGGAAAAGCAGGGCACAGCAAGGGTGTGGAGCCAGCCTGCTGTGGCTGGGTCTGGTCCCTGTGCAAGTGACTCCAGGTAACGCTGGCATTTCCTGCAGGAGCATCCCTCAGGAGAAGGGTGTTCCTTGTGTCCATGCAGTCAGTGTTGTCCCATCCAGTCTGCCTTGTGTCAGGAAATCCTCACTGGAGCAGGGGGTTCTCCAAGGAAGAGGTGTTTTCTTCTTCCTAAGGGGTCAACTAGAGCAGATCCAAGATGGGTGGAGGGATGGATGGATGGGTGGAGGGATAGATGGATGGGTGGATGGATGGAGGGATGGGTGGAGGGAGGGATGGATGGGTGGAGGGATAGATGGATGGGTGGGTGGATGCTCACCACAGGACACTCATGAGCATAGGGACCATGTGGGTTTGAGCATTGGGGCGTGATCCAAATCCCCCAAATCAGCTGGACACGGGGTTTTGCCCCACACTGGGGTGCTGGGGGGCACAGTCCTGCTCTCTCCTCCCAGGGCAGGGACTTGGAGGGGCCTGTGTGTCTGCACTCCATGAAGCACCCCCAGGCGAGAACAATGCCTGGTGCCAGGGCAGAGATCCAGGCACACGGCTGCTCCTGGTGCCAGCAGAGAGAGGAAGGATTAGCACAGCTCTGTGAAAACACACCCTTGACCTCTGCCAGTGGCTGCACACCAGGCTGTGCAGTGACCTGTGTGTGCTGAGCCAGCTTTCCTGACTCCCTCACTTGGTTTGAACCTGGCATCTCCTCCTGCGCCGCCTGTGCTGACAGAGCGTGGGGGCACTCGGCTGCAGGAGGCAGGATTTGGCTGTCCCTACAGCACCCTAAATGCCCCCTGGCACCTCTAACCTGCCCTCCCATAGATGAGGTGGAGAGGCTGATGTGCTCCAGGAGTGCTTCCCTTCCCCCTTGCCATCGGGCTTTATTAATTCCTGGCTCGGTGAAGTCTCTATTAATAATGGCTGCAGGATCTGGCTGGATGCGTAATGAGATTCTCTGCTGGCTGTTCCTGGGCTGCTGTGATTGTGTTTGGAGGACAAAATTCTATGTGGATTAATTAAAATGAAAAACAAAAGGGAAAAAAGAAAAAGCAGGGTTGTTTGAATTATTTACTAGTTTCCAGGAGACAAAGCAGTAATTGCAAGTGTCTTATTGCAGGTGTTTGGAGAGGGGATGCTCCCATCTCTGGGCAAGGAGGAAAGTCTGGTTATTTACTGGTGTGGAGGAGACTTATCAATCCTCTTTAAAACCAAGTGCAGCTCCAACTGCCCCTCAGTTTGCTGATTCTGATCTTCTCCTCTTCCTTTTGGAAATTCAGAAGACAGAGGCTCTGAGAGAGCTTTGATGTGGGTAAATGTGGGAATGAGCTCTGCCAGCAGCGTGCTCTTCCCTCCTGAGCAAGGAAATGGAGAGGGAGAACCTTAAACCACCCTTCCCTGAGGAACTGGCTGTCCTCTGTTGGCTTTTCCCCCTGCCAGGGCTCCTCTGGGCCACACAAATGCCACAGCCTTTTCCTTGTGGTGCCACTTTCTGGATGCCTGTTGTGCCAGGAGGACGCTGAGCCTGAAGGAGTGGAACCCCCCCATGACGGGGCCAAACGCCCTTTGGGAATGAGGTCCTGCCCCTAATGGACACATCTGGGTCCCTAAGGCAGGGCTGGGTGCCAGCCCAGGGAAATCCCACGGGTGCTGTGTCCCAGCTGTCCCAGGGCACTGGGGTGGCTTTGGCCGCGTGTCCCAGCCGTGCCCCGAGGGCTGGTACAAAACCAGCTGCTCAAATCCTTCACAGACCCTCTTAGCTGATGGATCAGCAGCATTTTAGGGAATTACTCCATGCTTTTACTGTTCTTTTACTCAAGTGCTGCTCCCCTTGATTGCCTCCGTCCGTCTCTTTTCAACCCAGGGCTTCGAGAGCCGCCTAATTGATTTCAAAGGGAACAGGACTTGCTGGAAATTGAGTTTTGCATTCCTCCCCGCCGCTGTGACAGAGCACCTGGCAGCTCCAGCCTCAGCTCCTGCAGCAGTTCACCTTCACTGGCTTGTCTGTAGGAGAAGAACTATGGAAAAGGAAGAAAAATGAAGGAAAGAGGTACAAAAAATTCCATTTAGCAATAAAGAGCGTGATCAATATTCCTTTGTCTTCATATTCAAATTGTGATCCTGCTGAGCAGAAACAAGTGGAGCTGCCTTGTTGGAGATGAGAAGTTAATCTTTAAAGCCAATAAAGATTTAGGGCAGTGTAATTGCTTTAAGATTTGACACTTAAGACTATCCAAACTTTACATTTTTAACCAAAGCACCTGGATCCTTGGCAAGGAAGATGATTCAAGACGAGGAGCAGCGACACCTTGGGAGAGAACCTGTGGTGTGGCTGTGTGGCCTGGGATGGGGACCCTCAGGAGGGACAGGGGACAGCTGGATGCTGCCTGTCCCCAAAAGCACCAGCAGTGGGTGGAGAAGGTGAAGAGGAATGGGATGGGAAGGGGAGGTGCTCTGTAAGAGAAGGGGATCAGCCCTAATGAGGGTTGCAAGGCACAGCACCCCTTTCCCTCCCCTGCTGGATGGAAGGCAGAATTGAACCCCAGGCTTTTCCACTGTTGTGATTTTACAGTGTTGTGACAGGAAGGGAGCACATTAGGGATGAGGTAGATCATTATGTGCTTATATTATCAGCAGTAAAGCAAAATCTCTTAATTCCTAATTCCACCATTGTCTGACACATTTTTGTGAGTTTCCTGTTCATCCATATATTTTGCCCTCTGTCTCCACTAATAGAAATTGCTTTGTTGTTAAAGTCAATTTCACTCTTGACTGGATTGAAATATGCTTATTTCCTCTCTAAAATAATAACAATAAAAATCTAAAATTATTTCCACTCATTGTATGTGAAAAGCGAACATTTTTCTTCATGTAGTCTCAGGTTTGAATGTCTGAGGGTTTCAGAGGTTTATTTCCTAACAGTATAATTTCATGATCCCAGCCCATAGCTGGGGGCCTTCCATTTGTTTCATCACGAATTTGAGTAATTCAGGACAGTTTAGGATTTTTTGGATTAATTTTGAAGCCTTTTGGCCGAGACGGGGCTGCAAAATGAGACTTCTCCCACTTTCAGCCCCCTGATAGAGCAAATTTTAGCACAGCTGGGGCTGGCAGGCACCCAAGGGAATTGCCTTGGGCTGCAGAGCTCTGTGGGTTGGTGTCTCCTCCTCAGCCCCCAGGAGCTCCATCCTCAGCTGATGCCCAGCACCACCAGCTCCTGGGGCTGTGCCTGGAGCTTCCATCACCTTCTGGGCTTTTGGGGAAGCCCTTCAGCACCTTCTGGATGGGGCTGACAGGGCGAGGGAGGTGCTGGAGGCTCCCAGGATCCTGGCAACAAAAGCCTGCTGTGCCCAGCTCCTGCATCTGCTCCCCCAGCCGGGCTGGGCACCCTCCAGAGCAGGGCAGGGCTCCGTGCCAGGGGTGACTGAAGGGAGGAGTGCAGAAAGCCCAGCAGCAGGAGGGAGGGACCCCCGACTCAGCTGGAGGCTCCCCATGTCCCCGCAGCAGCCAGGACACCCCGGGGAGCCCTGGGCTTTGCTGGGCTCCCCTGCTCTCCTCCTGGCTGTGTCCCAGGCAGGGCACTGGAGGGCCTTGCCCGGGGGCTGCCCCTGCCCAGTGCCCAGCACAGGGGTGTCCCCAGAGTCCCCAAAAGGCAGCTCTGCCAGGCAGGGGAGGCTCAGCTCCTGCCAGGGCCCCCCTGCCAGCAGCAGCACTGCCTGAGCCCTTTCCCTGGTATCCGAGATGAGGACAGGGAGGTGCTGGTGCTGGTGTTGCAGAGATGCCTGTCAGAGACTGAAATAGCTCATGCCTCAGACACTGACATAAACATTATAACAAAAGCTGTATAAAGAAGCTACAACCAGAGAAGCCTCCCTGAAGATACCTGACCAGGGACTTTGGACGGAAAATCAAGCTGCTGAGACTGGATAAAGGGAAAACCCATTTTTAATCACCTGAAAACAACAAGTAAACAAGGAAAAGAATGTGAGCCAGACCCCGCAGCCGTACTAATAATCATCTCTGGCTTGCTTTGGGGTGGGGGAGGCCGTAGCCCACAGACCCATTTGCTGGGAGCAGGTTTGCAGGGATTTTCCCCCCAGCAGAGGTGGGGTGGGGAAGTTTGGGTGTGTGGTAACCTCTGCTCAGGGACAGCAAATCCATTCCCCCTTGCACAACCCGGCTGTGGAACCCCCAGCCCTGGGAATGCCACATGCACGGGACATTCAGGTGAGGGGCAGCTGAGGGGGTGCCCTAATCCATCAAAGCCCCCCCAAAATGTGCCCCAGAGTCGTTCCTGAGCCTTGTACCACAGGACTGCTGCTGATACAACAAACCCAGAGTCTGTTGTAAGACAATGGCAAACTCCCCCCTCCAGGGAGGTGCCTGGATTTTCCTACCTGGCCTGTGTATTAACCCATTGGATTCTGTTTTTTGGATTTTGGGGGGACCCTCACCACCAAGACCAGAAGAAGAGGATCAGTGGAACACCATCGGGATCCAGGGAGGGGTAATACTTTCTACCTAGTCTGTTTCTACCTCACTCTCTCCCCGCCACATTCCCCGGGATCCTCTTTCCCTATTTGTTTCTCTCCCTTTTTCTTTCCCTCATATTTGCTGTTAAACAAAATCCCTACCATTATCACTGGCATATGGTCTCGTTTGCACCTTGATTCGGGCTGAGGAATTCCTCAGTAACTTTAATAACTGAACCTTAACAATGCCACATGTGAGTGGTCTGATAATTAACCTGTGTTAATGAGCACTGCAGCAGCCTGGGGGCTGCATCCCCACCCCAGCTGTGGTGGCACTGGCTCTAAACCAGTGCTGAAGGTGTCCAGCACTTTTTAGAATGGCTTAATAGTAGAGAGACGTCTCTTCAAGGGTGTTTTGTAAAGCAATAAGTTTTAATAAATGCAAAATAACAAACAATACAGAAATAAAAGAAAAACCCAAGCACAGGTGTCAGAGCAGCCTGACACCTGACTATAACTTCCCCAAAAAGCCCAGAGCACCTCTGTGCTCATCCTCAACTGCTGAATGACCCAGGAGGGTTCTACTGCCAAACCACCAACAGAAACAGCTACAGGTTTTGAGAAACATTGCTGAAGCTCACCCAGTGCCCCTGGCTGGTCCTGAGCCAACTACAGCGAGACGGTGATGGAAAATTCTGGTTTAACTTCCTTACATGTTCCAAGGTAAGCTGAAACCCTTTCCCCAATATAGAAACACCTGCTCGGGTGTGGGAGTGCACTCCTGCAGCGGGAGACCCTCAGCTCCCCTCTGGGGCTGTGGCTGCCAGGCTCAGGGACACCCCACCCGTGGGGCAGAGGCACAGACTCCTCACAAACCCTGCCAGGAAGGGCTGTGAGTGCTCTGCAGGAGCATCAACTCTCCTGCAGTAATTAAAAGGCTGGAGAGCTCTTCCTCTTCTCACCCCTGACTGGATTTTCTATAATTACAGCTGAAGCTTGATATATCTTGTCCCTCTTGGCTAAACCTTCCTCCTTCTCCAGCATCCTGCTGCTCACTGAATGACCCCCAGCTCTGGCACTCCCCAGCCCCTTGCAGGGGGTGTGAGTGTCCTGCTGGGCTCATTTTGGGGTGTTGAAGTGAGCCCCGGGTCGCTGGGTCAGTCCTTGTGGATGCAGGAGCCTGTCGGGGGTGGTTTAAGCTCTCCTTCTTCCCAGCCCTGTGTGAAGCACTTTTCACCTGGAGCTCAAACTGGTCTCCACACGGTGCATGTGATGTCCCCAGGTCAGAGGGTTTGTTCCACAGGGGATAAAATCCAGCCTCATCCCCTGGGATGGCTGCGGGTCACGGCCTCTCCCGGGCCGGGGAGGCAGCACTTGCTGCAGGAGCTCAGGATAACCTGCTAACAAGCCTGGGAGGCTCCTCCAGAGGATTTTTCTTGTCTTTTCGATGCTAATCCAAAGGCTGAGCAATGTATTGTCCTCCCGGGACAGCACCGGGCTGGGAAATGTGCTCAGCTGAGTGTGACAGGGAGGCACCAGGGAGAGAAAAACCTGACCTGGCAGCTCTGAGAAGTCTGCCCGGCAAAGGGACACATCCAGCCCTCGGGGCTGACTCTTCCCCTGATTTTTTCCCGGTCCCTTTCCCCGTGAGGGCTCTCTGGGGTGTGTAGCCTCAAATAACCTCACCCCAAAGGAGGAAGGATGCTCTCTTCCCTTGAGGAGCAGTGGTTCAGCATTTCCCTGCCCTGCTGCTCTCCTTTAGGGCTCGGTCCCTTCTTTGTTGCCTCTTCCCTGCCTGGATGGAGCTGGGCAGAGCTGCCCAGGGAGGGATTTGTGCTCCCCGGGGGGGTCAGGAGCTGCCCCTTAATGCACTGCAGCGATCCAAATGCACCTCCCTTCTCTGCTGCACACATCTTCCTCTCTCTTTAATTTTTAATTGCTGCTCGTGTTTCCTCTGAGCGTCTCCTTTGCAGCTGGGGAGCCAGGAGCCCTTCCTGACCGATAAAGCTGGTTCAGGTTTTCCTTTCACCTTTTGTGTTTGCTTCTCGGTGAAGCCGGGGTCGTTGCTGGGTTTAATTAACACAGTAAGAAAAATGCATGAGTTTATTTAAGCAGGAAAAGAAAGGGAAATTCAGCTTCCCCTCTGCTCTCAGAACAGATAATCCTATTGGGAGCTGAGGAGTGATCTGTACGTCGATTATTTTCCTCTGCTGAATCAGTGAATTAGCAGCTAATGGAAGTGAAGGATTCACAGCGCTGACAGGCTGGAAGAGCAGGAGCTTCCCAAATTCCCCGTGCAAGGCCGCGCTGACAGCCCAGTGCTGACGGGAGCTGGAGAATCCCGTGTTTTACACCTGACCTGGCTGTGCACCTCCAGCAGGCACCTGAGCACAGGATGGGTCCTGGGCACTGGGGGCTGCAGCATCCCGGGGGATCAAGGGTGGAATGCTCCTCCTGCTCCCCAGTGGGCTGAGAGAGCCCCTGGCAGCCACCCTCCAGCCCTGCCGGATCTGCCCCCGGGGATGCTGCTGGCTCTGCCTTTAGGCAGTGCTCAAGTGCTGAACGTCACCACTGGGCTCCCAGCTGCTGTCCCAGGGTAGGAGGGGACAGAGATCAGGGTCTGCCTGGTGGCACACTGCACCCCACTGAGACCTCAGCCGTGCAGATAGCTCCAGGGAACAGAGAACAGCTCCAGGGAACAGCTCCAGGGAACAGAGAACAGCTCCAGAGAACAGCTCCAGGGAGCAGAGAACAGCTCCAGAGAACAGCTCCAGGGAACAGGGAACAGCTCCAGGGAACAGCTGCAGGGAGCAGAGAACAGCTCCAGAGAGCAGCTCCAGGGAACAGAGAACAATTCCAGAGAATAGCTCCAGGGAACAGAGAACAGCTCCAGAGAACAGCTCCAGGGAACAGAGAACATCTCCAGAGAACAGCTCCGGGGAGCAGAGAACAATTCCAGAGAACAGTTGCAGGGAGCAGGGAACAGCCCCAGTGAACAGTTCCAGGGACTAAAGAACAGATCCAGAGACCAAAGAGCAGGTCTGTGGACCAGAAAGCATCCCCAGGGACCAGAAAACATAGAGAACAGCTCCAGGGACCAAAGAACAGATTCAGAGACCAGAGAACAGCTCCAGAAAACAGCTCTGTGGACCAGAGAAAATCCCCAGGGACCAGAAAACATCAAGAACAGCTCCAGAGAGCAGAGAACAGTTCCAGGGGGCAGAGAACAGCCCTGCGAACTGGAGAACTGCCCAAGAGAACAGCCCTGGGGAGCAGAGAGCAGCAGCCCCATGGACCAGAGAACAGGTTCTGGGATGCTGATGATTGGTGAATCCCCCCAGGGCAGTGTCAGGGGCCCTCACTGCTGCCTGTCAGCCGAGCAGTGTTTCTGGATTTCGGGTGTTGGAGGGAAATGTTGCATTTTCTGCAGGCTGCAGTCAGAGGGACTTTAGGCTGGTGGGTGAATCTTCAGCACCCACATTTACTGCTCTGGCAGCAGCAAGGCCACTTGTGCCCAGGATCTTCGCTGGTTCCTCTTGGTCTCTTTCAGCAGCCTTGGGGTGTTCCTGAGCACCCTGTGTGTGGGGATGCCAAGGTGGCTTTAGGGCACTGCCATCCCCTCCCTGCTCTTTGCCCAGTGCTCTCTCCAAACACCAACAGAGGAACAGATTTAGGGTTTGGGTTTTTTTTTGCTTGTGATGCTCAGAGGCACAGGAGGTCGGGCCCAGGCTCGGAGCTTTTCTGCCTTGTTGCTACAGAGATGGGCAGAGGCCTGAATGCAGCAATTGAGGCTGAGCCAGTGGTGGAGCAGAGTTGTTTCATGTCAATAAAAGAGCTCCCTGTCCCCAGCAATGTCGGCCTGGGGGGGGACAGAGAAGTTACAGTGACTAAGTGATCCTAATGCCCGAAGCATTTGGGCATTGCAGCTCCTGCAATCAAATTATCTCTCTTATCTCAAGGGCAAGACTGTGCACAGGGAGAACTTAAGGAAGTGGCTTGTCATAGCACATTACAGCTCCAGCGTTTGCTGTGGTTCTCCCCCTCTGGGATCATTATTTTTCCATGAGGACCCAGTAGCTTGAGGCTCGAGAGGAGGCTCCAAGATGAAACATGGGCAGATCCAAGCCCCAGGCTTTGGAAAGCACTGGAGGAGGGTCCTGGGCTGGAGTGGGGAGTCTCTGGAGAGTCCTGGGGTGCTTTTGGATCCCCAGCACATGGGCTGCTCACCGAAACCCAGATAAATCCTGTCACTGTGGCTTGTCTGGAGGTGCCCCCAGCTGAGCAGTGATGAGTGTGTGTCTGTGACGTTTGCAGGAAAGTATTTTAAGCTTCATTTCTGGTGGGTTACAGCCCCCCCTGCATTTATAACCCATTTTCTGCAGCTGTAGTGACCCAAACCATGATGTTCTGTGCAGGCATGGCTGGTTAGGGAGCTCTGGGACTTGCACAGTTACCAGGGATCAGTTGAAAATTCCCAAGGTCTTTTGCTGGGTGTCCTAGGGTGACTTTATGATGCTTGTATCCCCAACTGTCTGTTCTGTTTATGCTGGATATTAGGTTCTGCACATTTAATACTGGTTCTGAGAGTGAAGGGGTGGAGAAGGAGCGTGCAGTTTGTCTTCAGAAGCTGCTCTCACTCCTCCACATTGTGCTCCTGGTCTGTGCTGTCTGTGGATGGACAGCAAGAGAGAGCTCTCCTTTGCTTGTAGTTAGTTTTTAGATAGCTGAGACAGAGAAGCTCCTCACACTGTGGCTTTTCTTTTTCTTGGAACTGATCATCCCTGCTCTGGGAAAACCCAGAAAAACACCAGGAGCTCACACCTGGGGCCTGGGCCTTGGCATTTTCCAGCACAGGAGGGACTGATAAGGGACTGAGCCAGCCCAGCCACACCCCACAACAAGAAGGACTTTCTGAATTTGCCATCTCTTCAAAGAGTGAGATGTTTTATTGCTTCATATTACTGATTTTCCATGTTTGTGAGTACTTTGCTTGTTAAATAAACAGTTTTTTCCACTTCTCTCAAAGGAGCTTTTTGTCTCCCAAACAGGTGGAGGGAGGGGCCGCTTGAATTTGCTTTCTAGAGGGACCCCATTCAGAGGTTTCCTCCCAGATTTGCCCTAAACCAGGACACTGGGCCAGTGGTGCAGGGTGAGTCCCATCCCCAGAGGATGTTTTGGGGTCGGGGCTGGAACTTTGGCCCTGCCCCAGGTACGGGCAGAGCTGTGAAGGGGCAGCCTGGAGCCTGCACTGGAGATGTTCCACGTCTACCCCTGGGTGGGCAGGGGCTCTAACTGGTGCAAAACTGGTTTCTTTTGGGCCAGCTGGATGCTGAGCTGGTTCTCTCCATTCCCTGCTGCTGCTGAATTCGGAATAACAAACAAATGTGTGTGTGTGTGTGTGTGTGCAGTATAACTTCAGCATATTGATTTTTGGGGCTATTGCTTCTCAGCTGCCAAAGAAGAAG
>VYXD01006406.1:1436811-1506141 GCA_013397195.1 Hylia prasina
GGGGGGGGGTGCGGGGCCGCCCCCTGCCCGCAACTTTGAAACGATGATCACTGTCAACGCGGATGGCAAGATAATGGTGAGAAGATGCCTCGTCACCTTGAGACCCTTTAGGTAAAGTTGGTGTTTCCTCCTGGCCGCCGCCGCCTCGCCCGGCTCCTGCGGGTGGGGAGCGCGTTTGGCGCGGGGGGCTGCGGCTGGCCGGGCTCTGTGTGTGTGTGTGGGGGTGTGCGTGTGTGCGGATCCCAGGCTGGGGATGGCAGGGGTCCAGGCGGGGCTGCCCGCGGGGCAGCGTGCGCGTCCTGCGGATCTCGCTGCCCGCCGGCTCGCCCCGCCGCCGCCGTCCCCGGGGTTATCGCAGGGCTGCTCGCCGCCGGCTTTTTGAGCGCCGTTCTCGGAGATGTCGATACTCGGGGGGATTCGGTTCCTCTGCTTTAAGCCTGCTGGTGCAGCCGGGCATTTCTAAACGCACCCTGAACTGGCAGTGGGGCTGGGGTGGATGTCCAAACCTGAACCCCTCCGGCTCCAGCGCACCCGTACCCACCCACTGCTTTTCCTCTTACTGTAACTCCCCATTTTTTCTTCCATACATTCGCTTCCCCTCTCCAGCCCTTGCTCTCCGGCTTCTTTGCTTCACTGGCGATGTGCTTGGGTTGCTCCCGGGCTTGAGACTGGCGGGAGATGTTTGCAGTTACGTGGTTTTTCGATGGAGGAGAGGGACCGAAACCTCTAAGAGATGAGGGGAACGTGCCGGGGGACGAAGCTCGAGGTGGGCTGAGCCCAGCCCAGCGGTTTCCAGCGCTCCCCGCTGTGTTTGGGGGTCTGGGGTCACGGGAGGGATCTGCTCGCTGCCTTTTTGCTCAGCCCAGGCTACCGCCCGGCGTCGAGCGCAGGCTGGGCTCGCACCGCTCCCTTGCACTCGGGTGTGGGGAGGTTGTTCGCCTCTCCCCGGGAGCTGCTTGGCTGCGCTTGCCTGGAGCGATTTCTGCTGCTGGATCCCCCGGCGCTGCCCTGGGACTGGGGAACCTGGCCAAGGCGATGCCACAAAGCGGTGGCAGAGGGGTGAGGGTTCCCACAGCTCAGGCTTGCTCCGAGTGGAGCAGGGAGTGACTGCGAGAGAGGAGAGAAGGGCACACTCACCCCGGGAATGCTCTTTGCCTGGCCGTTTGCTTTCTTGAATTCCACAGTGAGGAAGTGACTGGCTGGAGCATCCCTCTGCCCTGAGCATCACCCCTGGGACAGGCCAACCCCATCTCCAACAGTGACCTGGGGTCAGGGTGGGAGAGCACAGGGAGTGCATTTCAGGGTGATCACAAAGTCCCATTGGGGATGAGGATGTGTGTGGATGAGGGGTTTGTGATGAGGGGTGTCCAGGTGGAGAACTTGCACTGTCCTGGTCCATGGGCATGTGTCCTGGGCTGGCTTCTGCTCCCCAACCAGTACAGACCAGTCCTGGTGCCACTGCAACCGGCGGGGTTACCTGGTTGTTAGCAGTCAGCCTCTCCCTGTGCAAGAGGAGGAATTCCCAAGACCATCTCCTTACTGTCCCACAGTGTCCAGGATCTCTGCACCTCCTCTATGCTGCTGTCACGCTGAGTGTGACCCCCCATGCCCCTGGGTCACCTTGCTGCCAGCCCTGCCTGGGTGAGTGTTGGCCCTGCCCAGCTCCAGCAGTAACCCGGTGCAAATCAGCTCTGCTCCCCCCACATCAGCACCCCACACCCTCAGCTGGTGTGGGTCAGGGACAGCCTCCAGGAGTGGGGGAAGATCCTGGCAATCAGGATGGGCGCTGTAACTGGGTGCCCTGCTGCTCCAGGGAATGCCGTGGTGCAATCCCCTGCCTGATGTGCCATCGGCAAACAGCACACGGGAAACCTGATCCTGTGCACCAAAACATTTCATTAACCACCCTCCAGACATGCTTAGCAAAGCAATGCAGAGCCCTGAGCTGGGAGAGACCCTGCAGAAAGGGAAGGGGAGAGGGAGCAGATCAGTTTGGAAAACCAGAGGGATCACCAAGGGTGGCTCTGACTTCATCTCAGCAGCAAAGGGGGTCTCATTTGTGATGGTGCTGGATCCGGGCAAGAATTAACTGGTCCAGCTCGCCCAGCTCTTGGCTCTGCAGTTCAGTTTGCCAGCTGGAAACCAAGGCCAGGCTTTCCTTGGGATGTAACAGTGGTCAGTGAGAGGGTTCACTCTGGTCCCCTGCATGGATCACAGTGCCTGTGGCTGAACATTGGTTTGACAGCACCACAGCCTTGTCAGGCTCTGAGCAAAAGGTGTTTGAGGGAGAGGGATCATTTATTGACCTGACTTCTGCTGGTAGGAATGGTGGCTCAGCTTTTGGGAGTTGCAAACTTGCCTAATAAAAGATGTTACCTGACTCTGTAGCCCTGGTTTCCCCCTGCACCTGTGTAGGATTCTCCCTGTGGCTCCCAGCTGGGTGATGAGGCACCATGGGCACATTCCCAGTGTCACATTCCCAGTGTCACATTCCCAGTGTCACAGTCCCATCCTGCTGGCTGCTGCTGGCCTTCCTCCCCCCACCACATCCCAGCTCAGCACTCAGACCCTCCTGGTCACATCCAGCTTTCAGTTCCATGAAATCTTCCATGACTTCCATCACTTCCAATTTTCATTTAAGACTTGAGGAATTTTGCTTTCTTCTCTTTTGGGCACTGAGCCAGAGCCCAGGACTGTGAACATTTCAGTTTGGGGAGGATGTGGAGAGGGACTTAGCCCCAGAACTCTGCCTGAGCAATGAATTAAATGTGACACTGGATGACAGACAAAGCCAGCATGCAGGATAGGTGTTATTTGGTCCCTGGAACTCCACAGTCTTCAGGGAGTTAGTCTTGATTTTGGGGAGGAGGACCCAGTGCACTTGGACCATCTGG
The DNA here is from genome assembly GCA_013397195.1 of Hylia prasina. Taxonomy (NCBI): domain Eukaryota; kingdom Metazoa; phylum Chordata; class Aves; order Passeriformes; family Sylviidae; genus Hylia; species Hylia prasina. The sequence goes on from VYXD01006406.1 coordinate 1,439,706, forward strand.
GATCTGGAATGTTTTACCTACTTTGTGGTGAATTTGTTTTCTGTATAAGGAGTTTCCACTCAGCTGGGGCTGGGCCAAGCATTTTAATTCACCCGGAGAACAACAGCAAAAGTAAAGGAGTTGGGGTTCTCAGGCTGAGAGTCCAGCCCTGCACACTCCCTGCAGCACTGCTCTGGGCTGGATCCACTGATCTCCCAAGGACAGCAATTTCAGTAAGGCTCCAATTTTTTTTTTTTTTTAATTTTTTTTTTTAAGGAAAAAAGCATCTTGCATCTTCCCTACCCCCTCTGTAATCCCGTCAAAATGAAAAAGGTTTAGTTTCCTAGGGAGATGGTAGAGCACAGATCACCTTTGTATCTTTTTCTTCCCTTCCCCTTTTTCTTTCTGCTCAGTGTTTAACTGTCCCTCCTTGCCAGACTACAATTATGAAGATTAAAAAGCATCACCAAGGTCTCGCATAATGATGAAGGCATTGTCAGTAGGAGGTGTGAGAGCAGGATCAGGTCTGAGTATTTATTCAGGTGATGCTTTGTTAAAATGCCCCTTGGGGAGGGGACAGCAGGACAGGTGGGTTCTGTACCAGGATGTGCTCCCAGGGAGGACCCTGGGCTGCAGGACTCGGCTGGGCTTTGACCCCCTTCAGCCTGTTTCTTCTCCAGCCTGCTGTTGTCCTCTCCTGCCAGGGAAGTGCCATGGCAGACAGCATTCCCTAAGGGCAAATCCAGCCCTCCAAAGCCGAGCTGGGTGCAGAAATCCCTTCCAGTGTGCTCCTGAGAGCCTTTCCCAGACCCAGCGCTGCACTGGGCTCAGGCTGTGCTAATGGCAGTGCACTGATGTCCCCAGATCACCCCCTCCCCAAGCTATTTATGGGACACCACGTTGCTTTGCAGCATCAGGGACGCTCTGCTGCCTCCACAATCACCTCCCTGCTGGAGCTGGACCACAGCTCTCTGGAAACCCTTCTCCCAGGTCTGCTCTGGGGAGGGGCTGAGGTCTGTATGGTGTCTGTGTGCAGATTCCACAGCTTGATGGTTCATCAGCATCTGCTGGGGAGGGGGTGGCTGTGCTCCACTGGTTACTGCTTGTGGGGCTCACCAGCGCCTGTAGCCAGGCCTTTAGGGATGGGAACCTGGATTAGGGAGGGCACAGTGGCTTATACATCTTGTAGAAACTGCTTTCCACCCCTCCAGGGGCAGCTCATTCAGAAATGAAAGGGACCTGAGCTATTCCAGGCCTGCACGGGGGTGTCAGGCAGTTTTAGGGATGCACCTGGGCATCCCCTCTCCCAGGTGGGCCAGCTCTCCCAGGTGGGCCAGTTCTCCCAGGTGGGCCAGTTCTCCCAGGTGGGCCAGCTCTCCCAGGCCAGCTCTGGCCTGGCTGTCAGGGAGTGTTTGTGCTGGTGCTGAGTGTGCTGCTGGCAGAGCTCATTAGTGCTGACAAGCCCAGGGTGTTGCTTTTCCCCTTGATTAGGTGGGAGGTGAGAAGGGGATGTGGAGCTGTGCTGGGCTGATGTCCAGAGCCCGTGCCCAGGTGCCCCTGATGTGCTGGGGGTGGGGCAGGGCTGATCCATGGGGGTGGGCAGCATTTAGGGGCCTGTCTGCTGTGAGCAAGGCTGATCCTGCTCAGAGCAGGCAGAGGAAACCCTTTGTTCTTGAGCTGGCTGCTGCTGGGAGTGAGGCTGCCCTGGATCTGGGGCTCAGATGTATGCTGTCTGTGTGACAGCAGCATCAGAGCTGCCTGGATGGAGGTAGGGAGCTCGTGGGATCCCCTGTAAGTGCCATTCCTTGCCCAGGAGCCTTTCCAGGCAAGGAAAGCCTGGCCGTGCTGTGCTGGAACAGTAGGGAGCTGCCCTGGGAGCTCCTCCACTGGATGTCCCTGGGGAAGCCCAGCCCTTCTTGAGCTGCTTGACCCCATACTTGAGCTCTCCACAACATCTCCAGTCTCTAACGAGGGCTTTGAAGCAGGTCACTTTATTTGTTAGCCCTTTCCAGCAGCAGATAATTGCAGCAAAACTCTGCTGTAGCCCACAGCTGAAGGCTGGTTCCTACTCCTCTGCCTTTTAGCTATGAGGAATGCTTAGGTGGAGGGCTGTGGGCTCCTTTGCACCTGGAAAAGCCTGGGAGGCTGTGCTGTGTCTGTGTGCAGCTCCTGAGCCCTGTGGAGGATGCTGTGAGCTTGTAAAGGAGAGCTGGGGCTCCTGTCCTCGGGGCTTTGCTTCCCTTTGGCTCAGGGATGCTGAGAGGCAGAGATGCCAGCAGGCACCCCTGAGGGTTGCTCAGCTCCCTGTCCCACACGGGATTTACCTGTTGGAAGACAAACCTGTTGTTTCACGAGGCTGGCTGGGGGTTGTCTTTTCTCTTTCTCCTCCTCGAGCTTTCCCCTGGGTTTGGTGGCTGAGCTCACACTGCTGCTCTGGGAGCTGTCACGCTGACACCTGGCAGTGGCTCTGCCAGGGCTTTTCCCGCGTGCCTGCTGGAGGCTGCTGCATCTCCACGGAGTCTGGGGCGTGATGGCAGCGTGTCTGAGCAGTGGCAGGAGGCCAGACATCCATCCCTTGGCACAGAGCACTCTGCTTTACGCTCCCTGGTGCACAGCAACCAGGCTGGCACAGAGCTCTTGCCTGCAGCCCTCACCAGAAGAGTGACTGGCCTGAATTTGGCCTGAGCAGGAGCTCCTGCCCCTCACTGGAGGTGACCCTGAGCGAGGTGCAGGTGACATCCTGCCCAGTGTGTCCCCTGGGAGGCACTTCCCTGCCAGTCCCGGTGAGCAAAGCAGTGATGGGATGGCCCCAGGCCACGAGTGCTGCCGGTGCAGGTCCCTCCTTGTCCCTTGTGCACAGGGGACACAGTGACAATGCTGGTGGCCTAGTTACAGGGGAACAAAAGGCTTTATTTAAAAAAACCAAAAGGGCTTTTTTTAGATCCTTTGGGAGGAAGGGAAGGTAAAGGTCTCTCTTTACTCCTCTCTCCCAGAGGAGCACAGGTATTGTTTATTGTAGTGGTTCCTGCTGTCTGGGTTGTTGGGCAGTTGTGGTCAGGCTCAGCTTCCCCACTGAAGATGCAGATCCACCGCTCCCCCTTGAGCACAGTGGAGGATTCCTCAAAGCCTGCCCACTGGAGCAGGCTGCAGGGATTTCAGAGGGGCTCTCAGGCAAAACCCCCCCTGCTCAGTGCCACGGTTTGGGCAGAAATGTCCTGGGCTCTTGGAGAAGCCCACGTGGGTCTGGCTGTGGCTGGGGTGGTGGTGGGGCTGGGGCTGCACAGATGCTCCCTGCCAGGGCAGGGATGGAGCTGGGATTGTCCCAGACACCCAAAGCCTCTCCTGCTGCTGTGCAAAGGGATCCCCAGGGACAGAGGGTGGTGGGGCTGCCCCAGGAGGGAGGAGCAGGCTCCTCATCACACCTTGCTCCAGCTCTGCTTTCTCTCCCGCAGGATTTTCGTGCTGGGCATTGGATTTTTCACCCTGTGCTTCCTGATGACGTCCCTGGGAGGGCAGTTCTCGGCCAGGCGCCTGGGGGACTCCCCCTTCACCCTCCGCACCGAAGGTGAGCCCCGTGCCCAGCCTGTCCCTCGTGGTGCCCCACGGGCAGGGCCCAGCTCAGCTGACCCGTGCCAGGGAGGCAGGAGCGTGGTGCTTGGATCTTCCATTCCCAGGGGGTCCTTCCCGGCCCTTTTTGGGATTGTCAGGATGGCTCAGGGTCCTGTTGGCCTCTCTTGGCAGGGCAGGGACGCTTTGCTGTGTGGCTCAAGCCTGGCTGTGCTCACATGCAGAGGTGGGACACGGCGGGGATGAGTGCTGGAGCTGACCCTGGCTTACAGCAGGGAGTGGGGAAGCAGCAGGATCAGGCCCTCAGCAGTGTGGGGGGTGTGGGCTGCCCCTGGTCTGATGTGTGGAGGATTTGGCTCAGGTGCTTGGAGGTCTCGGTGGGTTTGAGCACTTGTGGTCTGCATGGACTGGAAATTGTTCTTTAGGGAAGGGAAAAAAGGCCTTTGTGGGTTTATGCAGGAGCTGTAGAAGAGAAGTATTCTAATTTTTAGCAAGTCTGTTATGCTGCATTTAACACCTCTTTTGGTGAGACATGAAGTCAGCTCAGGAGACACTTCTGTGGTGGGAGAGTCATGTCCTGCCCTTGCTCTGGGAGGACACTTCTGCCATGGTTGAGCTTCCCCTGACCTTTTCTCTGAGATTCCAGTCAACTGAAATGCACAGAGGGAACTGCCCAGCTTGAACTCCCCTGAGCAGTCCCTTAGCTTTCTAACGAGGCCACCATGGTCTTCTCCTCTGTACCAAACCATGGAGGGATCTGAGCTCCACAGCCTCACCCAGGGTGTGATTTTGGAGCAATTAATCCTTTCCTTGCAGCAGTGGAAGAAGTGCCAGCTGCTTCCCTGCAGGAGGAGATGGATAAAGTGCTGGTTTCCAGAGGCTGGATGGTGTTAAACCTCTTAGTTGACTTTCCAAGGGATGGATTTGGAGCCTGTGGCAGCTGGATTTGTGTTCTCCCTATGGATGGAGCACGTGGCTGATGTTCCTCCCCCTCTGCTCCCCTAACTGTTCCCACCACCAGCTCCATTAAACCCCTTTTCCAAGGGCTGGTGTTTTCCTGGTGCCCTCAGCCTGGAGCAGGTGGCAGGGTCAGTGCTTGTCAGGGTACCTGTCCCCGTGGGGAAGGTGTGTTTTGTGTTCCTGTCCCCAAGCCAAGCACACGTTCCAGGATGGCTCATGAGTGAAGTCTGGTTTTCGGGGATTTCTTCCTTCTTGGGATAAGAAACAGCACAAGGAGAGTGGGCAGAAGTCCCAAGGCCACAGCCTTCTCCAAACCTTCTCCTGGCCTGCCTTTTGAGGAGATGGGTTCTGATAAGAGTGCTGAAATTGAAGTTGTCACTGTTACAGCTGCCCTCTGTCCAGAGGAACCCCAGCATCCCTGAAAAGTTTTTGGAGAGCTGAAGGAAAGGCAGAGACTGTGATTAACTGTGGGGCCAGCTGAGGTGTGGCACAGACTGTGCTGCAAAGAGCAGCAAAGGCTTCCAGAAACCTCTAGAAGCACCTGGGGTCACCCCAGAGGACTCTAAAGTTGGGTGAAATAATGGCAGAAAGACCATTACTCAGCTCTTTATGCCCCTTCTGGATGCCTTGGATGCCTTTTCCCATCCTTTTCCTTGCCATCAACTGAACCCAGACCTTTGAATCCACTGGCTGCATCCTTGCCTGTCTCATACTGGGAGCAGTGTCAGCACAGCCCTGGAGCTGGGTCAAAACAAATCTCCTTTTCCAGGCCCTCACACCTCAAATCCTCCACATTTAGGGGTTCAGGTGATTAAATCAAGGTGTGTAAATGGGTTCACCCTCTTGCCTGACTCTCCTTGGCTCTGCTGAGGGCTGTGAGCACCGGCCTTGCTGGCTGGGAGAGATGCTGCTTTGCACTGAGGTGGTACAGATTGAATGTTGCTTCTGGTAATGCCTGACTGATCTCATTTAAAGAAGAAAAGAAGTAAATTATGACCTAGGTCCTCTAATTTTTCAAGATTTTCGTCCCTTAGCTTTCTAACTGAGTAAGGCAAGTCCTGCTTTGTTAGAAAGCTCAAAACCTCGATGCAAATCCAATTTCTTTCGTATATTCAGTGGCTTTGCCAAACAAACTATTGCTTCCAGATGAATTGCTGCACATTTGGCTGTTGCTGTGCTTCTTACTGGGGAAGATGAGCTTCATTCATGGCCTCACACACTGGTTTTAGACACAAAGCATCCTCTCTCCTGTCTCTGGAGGAAGATGCTGGAGGAAGGTTGTGTTTTTTGTCCCCAGAGCTCAGCAGGCACAACCTGAGAGGTTTTTCTCACTCTTTAACACCTGGTTCAGGCTTTTGGGGTTCAGCTTTTCCTGTCACACTGGTCTGTAGGGTGCTGCAGCTGTTCCCAGGAGTGACTAACCCCCAAAGCAGAGTGGGACCAAGGGCTCAGGGCCCCACGTGCTGGCCAGTGTCACTGCAGACCTCCCTGTGTCACCTGTGAAGGGCTGTGGCTGTGGAGGGGAGGCTCTGATGGCCAGAAGAACCAACTATCCCAGCCATGGAAAAGGCAGGGAGGGTGATGGATGCTGGGCACGGGGAGTCAGCCCCTGGGGAGATGGGGAAACTCCGTCCCTGCAGACTCTGAGAGCACAGCCAGCCGTGCAGGTGTGGGGCTGTGGGCAGCTCTGAGCCCCTCTGTCGGGAGCAGGAGGCTGAGGGGGGCACTCCAGAGGTCTCTCCTGGCTGAGGGGAGGCAGAGCTCACCAGGAGGAGGGTGGAATGAGCATCCAGGTGGGGAGGGCGGGAGAAGGAATGGATGTGCTGCTTATTAGCGCTGTGAAGTCTCCAAAGGTCTGTTTGAATAACAAACTGGCATTTAATTAACATGTGTTCTGCATCCCAGGGAAACCCAGGAAATATTCCTGGCGGTTACGGTTGCAGTTAAGCACACAGTGCTGGGCTGGAGGCGAGCTCAGAGGAGCAGGATAATTGTGCTGGGCTGATGAGCTCTCGGCCTGATGAGGAGTGGGAATCTGCACAAACCTGGACAGGCTCGTGGCCAGTGGCTTGGGAAGAGCTCCTGGGTGTGTGGCCTCAGGTTTGCCACGCCCAGGCCTGAGTGTTTCCTGGGAATGGGCTCCTGGTGGGGAAGGAGCCTGGTCCCTGCTGCTGTTCCCTGCTCCACCTGCACTCCTGGCACTGCCCTTTGGAGCATTATTTGTTAATTGATGGGTGTTGTAGGGAAGCTGCCAACATCCTCCTCCACGTGCTCTGGGTGGGCTGCTCTGCAGTGGAGCTGGAGGATAAATGGGGTGGGCTTGTGGTGAGGGAGTGTCAGCTCCTGCAGTCCTTCCCGGGGCTGATCCCAGCTTTTGTGGCTGTTTGTGCTGCTCCTTGTTCCCAGGTATGCTGCCAGGCTCAGCTGTGCAGGGGAAGCTGCCCCTGCCCTTCAGTGCCTGCGGGGTTGGGGCGGCTGCTGAGAGCTGAGGGATGGCAAAAAATCATTTGCTTTAAAATCACCTGCATCCAAAAAAATCCTTTGGGTTGTGGATGAATGCTAAAGTTCATGGTGCCTGGTTCAACTTAGGCTGGGGCTGTTCCTGTTTCTGCCTGAGTGACCTGCCCAGCCCAGCCCTGAGCCTCAGCTATTGCAATTCAAAGGGAGACGTGAAAATGCCCCAGCCCTGCCCAGAGTTCTCCTGGCTCCTGAACTGTGCGAGCAGCCAATCATAACCAAAATAAACATAGATGTGAGGCAGGAGCATGAAAAGGAGAAATGGATAATGTCACACTCCAGAAGTTAATCCCATTTAAAATTTGATTTTTGTATGTGAATACCTTTCTCGGAGGTTCTCTCCAAAAGCCAAGTTTCTCAGTGTGTGCCAGAAATCATTCCTCAGACGGATTCTCTGCTTGGTGATTCGCTGCAGTAGAGGCTTTGCATCTTAACAATAAATAAAAAAAGCCCTTCTGAAATGCAAGTTATTTTATCCTAATCCGCTGCTGTCAAGCAAACACAGACAAAGATTCCTTTGTTTTGAAATGGCCACTGAGAGAATTTGTTCTGCAAAGGTGTAGATAACAAAGGGAAACAAGAAGTCTATAAATTTTGAATGTGGGAGATGCTTTGGGAAGGGCTCTAGACTCAAGAGATTGAGTTTTTTCTGTGTCCTCTCCTGTTATTTAGAATTTAATATGTTTGATGGTCCTTTTTTTCCCCCCCAAGCATCTTTCTTACTGCCAGAGTCAGGGGGCAGGAGGCTGATGCTGCAAAAACACTAAATTCTGTCATCATGGTGCTGGGAGGGATTTGGCTGTGGTCCCTCAGCCCGTGGCTGTGCCCCAGGCTGGATTTGGTGGGATGTACATCCCGCTGGTGGAGCTTGCTGCTGCAGGGGATTAGCAGGGAAAAACTGGTTATTAAGTGTTAAAACACGATTAGATGTGGCTGGAACATCGCCTGCAACTGCTGTAGCTGGTTCAAAGAATCAAAAGCCTTTGGATTCCTCTTGCTGTTGACTCCTGCAGGGTTGGGTATGAGGTGCTGGAGGAATTTGCTGCAAACCCAGGGGAGGTGTAGGACAGGTCCTGATATCCTGGAAAAGGCTGGAGCTGAGCTCTGCCCTCGTGCTGGGCTGCTGGTTCTTGCACGAGGGGTCTGATTTGATTTCAGCTGACCTTGCTGGGACTTGGATAGAGGCATTTGAGGTGGTTCACAGGTGCTTGGGGTCACTGCTGCAGCGCTGCTGGTGCTGAGGTCCTTGAATGCTGCTGCCTTTGGGAAGTGGGGGTTTGCTGACTGGCTGGAGCTGTGTGTTTGCTGTTCCAATAACTGGCTTTTCAACCTGTCTTCAAGTGTTTCCTGCTGCTCAGCTGCAGAGCTCAGCACCTGCCTTTTCCCACCCCAAGGCGAGGTCCCAGCAGCATCTCCAGCTGGTTTCCTGTAGCTGACCACAACTGGGCTCTTGTGTTTCCTCCACTGCCCTGGGAGCAGGACAGTGGGAATGGGATGAAGGAAGGACAAGGGTGGGGAAGAGCTGATTTTAGAGCACAAGCTGGAAAACAGAAGTAAAGAAGGTGAAGCTCAGCCTCTTTGAGGCTGTTGCACCTTGCCCTAGGTTGCTGAGGTGTGTTTTGGGGTCTCATCTCAGGGCTGCAGGACATGGACCCTGATGGGGTGATAAGCAGCTTGTGGGCTGGAACAGAGGTTTTCCCAGTCCTACAGCACTGGGACACTGCAGCTGGACAATGGTAACTCAACCTGGAATCTGTCTGGAGGCAGCAGTGCAGCAGCCCCTGCAGGGACTTCCCATGGTCTGTGACCCAGCAGAATTGCAGGTCACCAAAGAACTTGTGCTGCGAAAAGATTTGGTCATTTACATTCATTTTGGAGGGAATAAAAATAAATGTGGAAAAGAACAAAAAGGTGGAAGCCTCCCCTTGCTGTCTTGGGGTGTGTTGTCCCATGTGCAGACCATGGGGAAGCTGAGCACTGGAACTTCCTTGTGGGGTCAGAACGGTTCTGGTTTGCCATGCTGGGCTACAGGACCCTCAGGAGAGATCCAGAGCCAACAGCCAAGGCAGGTTGTGCTGGAGATGGTGTTTAACATCACCTGGCAGGAATCCTGCCCTGTTCTCCTCCAACCCTCTCAGTATTCCAGCTCCTGGAGTGCTCTGCCTCTCTGCTCTGTTGCTTGCTCCAGTTCCTGGAGTCTCACCTGCTTAAAGGGATTTCTTCCATCAGTGCACACAGAAGAGGAGAGAGGGGGATGTTTAGGCTGGGCAGCACAGCTGTAAGCCTTGGTATTTGTGGCTTCTGTTTCTCTCCAGAGCAGAGATGTTGTGGAGGGGTGGGAAATGTGCTGCAGATGATAATGCTGAAGGTTGCTCGGGGTTTTGTAGGGCATTTTCACCATTTCACAGCCACAGCACTGTGAAGCAATGGGATCTCCTGTTCTTTCAATGCCTTGGTTTGCTCCCTGAGGAGCGGAGCAGAGAGGCCAAATAGAAATGTGAGAACCTACATGATCTCCTCAGAGGGGTCCTTTGCTCCTGCTCCCGGCTCTGCTGCTTTTCCTTCTGCTCCAGCAGCGTCCCAGCTGGGTTAGCATGGCCAGGTAACATCACCACTTGTTCTCACAGAGGATGCAGAAAGGTCAAGCTCGGATTTGCTAACGATCAGAGTGAGCTTGAGTAACTCTGTCGTCCCCCCTTGCAGTCAGCTGTGCTGGGAGGGGAGGAGGAGGAGGAGGAGGAGGAGGAGGAGGTCTGTGTCCATGATCCTGACCCACTGTGTACTGTCTCCTTGTGAGGGCTGACAGCTCTGCTCAGCTCTGTCCTACACTGAGATGCTGCTCAGCCCAAGAGAGCTTTAAAATAAAACACAGGTGTGTTCACCCGCCCTCCCTCTCAGGAAAGGTAATTTTCAGGACCCATTTGCAAGTTTGGGCCGCTGCCACCTGTGACAGATCCCAGTCTGTTGGATCTAATTACCAATAATGGGATGGAGCAGCTGAGAGGCATTCCACGAGTTTTTTATTTCATTATCAGTCTCAGTGAAGGCAGAGACAGAAAAGATGGTAAAACTCACACTTTAACAACAGAAGCCAAAGTTCTTTTAGTCACAAGGTCTTTAAAAAGTTTTTTAGCCAATAGTCTGATGCTAAAAGTTTACAAGTGTCTACTTAAGCCAATCTCTAAACACTACATGTACACATTACAGCATACAATAGTTGCTTGTTTTATATTTTCTGCAGCTCAAAAACTTTCTATGCTCCAAATATTTCAAGGCCTAAAATTCAACTCTGTTTCAAACCTCTGTCTATGTAAGCTTATTGCAATGCTGTGAAAGTCCTCTGCTTTTTCAGTTCCCACAATTCCCCCTCTTGGTACAACAAAAAAGCCCCTTTTTTGATATCTCTGTCAATTATTAACTACATTGTGTTGCATAGTTCTACCATAGTGTGTCTTTTCTCATCTAATAAAACAGAACTACAAGTTTTCTACACAAAGTTACATTGCCAAACTTTAAAATCTTTCACTACCCTGCTTAATATATATTTTGCTTTTTAAAGGCACCTTTTCTGCTTGCTTTAAGTGTTTTTATTTTGAACTACAGCAATTCTAACGCTGCAAAAGGTCTGGTCTGCTCTAAGGACATAAGTCAAATCTTGTAGCGGTTTCTATTTGTGCTTTTGATAAGTCTTACAGTTCCCACACCAGTTTGCTTCTGGGCAGAGCACACAGTGCTTCTGACAGGAGCTTGGGTTGGGCAGAATACCCAAAAGTTGCTTTGTGGCTTTGGAGATCCCTTTTCTTACCTGCTCTGGCTGGAGAGAGCACCCGGGAGCGAGAGCTTGGGCTGCTGCCTCCTTGAGACACAGCCCACAGGTTCCAGGGATGTTCCCATTCCCTTTGCTCTCAGGAAATCATGTGAGCTGTAAATTTATCTTGCTGCCTTTAACGCTCGGCAGAGGCGACAGGAGAACCAGTTGTGAAGACTCGTGTAAGCAAGTGACAGTGACAGGGGACACGGGCAGGGGAGGGAGGGAGCCGGGCGGGCTCTGCTCAGCAAACTTGGCGCTAATTATTCCCAGTTTCTTCCTGAGTGAGTTATAACCCTCTCCCGGGCTGCTGGTGTCATGTTTTGATGTTGTCTGCTGAGCAGCCCTGGATAACTGCAGAGCTTGTAAGCAGCTTGTCAGGATCAGTGGATGCTGGAGCGTGTCTTGCCGGCAGCGCCCGGGATGCTGCTCCAGGAGGAGGGATGAGGCTCTTCTCAGGGTCTGAATCCAGAGTTTGCTTATGTAAATCTCCCCCAAAAGACAGGAGGTTCCCCTCTCCCATCCCCTCTCCCTGCACTGCCTGTGGGGCTGTTATCCAGGCTGTTTTCCCATGTGCCAGGTGTGGGTCAGAGCGTGGTGTCACCTCCTGGCACCAGCTGGGACCTGCAGGTCCTGCACATCCCCAGTGCCTCATCTTCCTGCTGCTGCATCCAGAGCTGGGTTAGACTCTCCTGGAGCCTCTGAGTGCCAGCCAGGGGGAAGCCATGTGGAGGAGCAAGCTGGGCAGCTCTTCAGCACTTGGGGCTCACTTCCAGCCTCACTGCATCCGTCCCTTCCAAAGCCACTCCGTGACTCCTCGGGGGCTGGAGCAGCCAGCTGATGCTGTAAGAAGTTGTCTGGTTGGTGCCAAGTGGAGCTGCCTGGTGCTGGGAGCATCTCCTTGGTGAGGAGCTTTGCTGGGAGCTGATGGGCTTTTGGTTTCTCCTGGAGCAGCTCTCGGGCTCCCCTGGAAATGCTGAGCTCCAGCAGCTCCCACCATTCTCTTCCTTCCTTGTCCAAGCATTGGTGGGGAGAAAGAAGTTAAGGGAGACACCAAAGCCAGGTAGAGCCCAGATGCAGGGTGAGGGCTTTCTGCCCCAAACATTGCCTTTTGCCAGCTCCTGCTGGATGCTCAGCTCTTGGAATTCTGGAAACTTAGAATTTGGGCTTCAACATCCCCAAATAATAAACTTCCAAGTCCAAACTCGAAACCCACGTTTCCCCTGTATTAATCCTGACCTTGGCAAGCAAAAAAAAGAAGCCAGAACCTTCACGCTCAGCTGCTCCGAGGGCTCTTGGAAGCAGGTGACACAACACCCACCATGGTGGTGCCATCAGCTCCACCGTGGCCACCACAGGGGGTGTCCTTAATCTGCAGCTTGTGGGAGCAGAACATTGTTTTACATGGGTGGAGGAAATGAGGGTTGATTAAAAGCATGTGGCCTCTCCTCCTTCTGCTGGTGTCCCTGCTTCAGCCCCAAGCTCTGCATCCATCTACTCTGCTCCCATCCTCAACCCACTCGTGGAAGGGGAGTTTGAAGTGGAAGTGTAAAACTTTCCTGCCCTTATTAAATTGGTGTTGCAGGCAGGGAAATGAGAGCTGTTGAAATAATGAAAATAAAGGCATTCCCTGGGGTTCCACGTGACACTGGGGGTTCCTGACCACTTCTGTGGGGAGCAAAATGCAGATTGGTGCTTTGCAGGGCACAGAGGGGTAAAGAGAAGTGTCAGGGCTGCTGTTGTAGTGGTTAAGGCTTAATCCACCCTGGGAAAATGCCTCTTCCTGAAGAAGTGCCTGTTTCATGCAATTACTGCTCAGAGTTGAATGCCTGCAGGCTTGAAGAGAAGAAAAAAAATTATGCCACCAAATTTATTGGAAAATGGAAGTGTGAATTCACACATCTTGAACTGGGGCAGCAGCGATGAGGACCTCGGGGCAGGGATGTGTGCTGGCCCCTTCCCTGCTGGGTTTAGGTCAGAGGAGGCAGGAGCAGCATCCTGTTGCCCTGGCACTCTGTTATCTCCATAAGCAGGGACACCCAGGGAATGATTAAATCAATTAATTGATTTTCTATAGCTCATAAGGAAGTCAAATGGCATTTCCATCAACTCGTGATGAGCCAACACCTCACCATGGCCAGGAGGAATGTTAATGGCTCTTTATGCTTTTATTACCCCTTTTCACTCCTAAATCAAAATTCATCCTGTGCCCGGGAGGCAGCAGGTACTTCAGAAAATAAAACTAGCACAGTGGGAACCATAGCAGCCTCTGTAAAAGCTGGGTTTTCCCATTGATTTATTTGTTTCTCTGGCTTAAATGAGAGAGCAGGAGTCGGTTCAGCTCGAGCAGAGAATAGCTGAGGCTCATCCTGCAGCTCTGCCAATGCCCCCCAGCTCTGGGGGCCCTGCTTGGAGGGTCTGGCCCCTGGGCTTGCTGGAGATTGATGGGTTTGGAGGAAGGGGATGATTTATTTGCCCCTGGAAGCAGAGTGGCAGGATGCCCGGCACTGTTTGGCCAATCTTTTTGGCTGAGGGAGAAGGGTGATCATTTTAGAAATGTTAAATGAGTGAGTTCTGCTGTTTCTGAACCTTTTGGGGCAGCTGTGAGTGCTGCTGTGGGCTCAAGCACTGGATGTGCAGGGCTGGAGGACTGATGGTGGTGCTGAGCCTTCCACTGGCTGGTTTTGGGCTGTGCAACTGCTGGGTGCAATCCTTCCTTTCCTGCAATCCATGGGGCACTGGCTCCTGGGAGTACAATTTTCCCTGGACCATCAGGAGGAGAACCCATTGAGTTAAATGCTGGTGCCCTTGGAGAGAGGCCTCTTGTAAATTCCAAGAACCCCAGTGAAGGTTGGGTTTGTGGGGTCACTCTGGAGCTGTCCCTGTCCCGTGGGACCTCTGTGTGTGCTGCTTTCCACCTGAAACTGGGGGGTCTCAGCTGCAAATCCAGGGTCCAGTTTTGCCCCCAGTCTCAACAGCATCCACCCCAGTGTGGGGTCCAGCCACTCCCCAGGAGCTCTGGTGTCCTTTGGGCTTTGCTGCAGCAGCTGCCCTTGATCCATCCCTGTGCTGGAGCCCTTGTGTTTTAGGAAGCAATTTAAAATCGATGTTAATCTTGTAATTTGGAAGCCTGTCCCGCAGTGTGAGGTGTTTGAAGTGCTGCAGAACAGCTTAAAATGCAATTTGAAATAGTGCTGGCTGGCAATAGAGAAGCAACTAAAAACTCCCTGCTGCTGCTTTTTTAAAAGAAAAGGTGAAAGGGAGATGAGAAGGAGGAAGAAAGATGTGTTAAAAAATATATTAAAACAAATAAAAGCTGAACTGCAGCTTGTGTTGGGGTTGTGAGTCTTCATGTCTTCTTCCCCAGCTTCCCAACTCCTCCAGCCCATTCCTAGGGGCTGTGGGGGAGAGGAGATGATCCAGCTCCTTTTACCTGCAGTGATGGCTCATGGCAGGACTTGTGGGATTGTCCCCACGTCCCAGGGGGGACATCATGTCTCTGGTGTGTGCATGGTGGGGTAAGAAGTAAGAAAAGCTTGGGGGGAACAGCCCTGGGCTCTCCCTTGCAGCAATGAAAGGCTCCTGACTGGGAGTGTGTTTGTATTGTTCATTTTCCTGCCTTTTCTTACTTGTATGGAGATAGGGAGCGGATGTGTTTGGGTGGAGCTGCAGGCTGTTCCTGCAGGGTTTCCTTTGGGATGGGAGGGATGGGGAGCTGGATGGGTGGGAAGGCATCAGGACCCTCTTCTGCAGGCTCAGCTCGGGGTCCTGCAGCTGAAGGAGGGAGGAACGAGACAGGGACACCTCAGGGTGGTTCCCTGTAACCAGCCTCCTCCAGGAAAACTCCTGGGGCATCGTGGCAGCAGGAGAACCTGCACTGAGTGGGGCAGGGGCTGCAGGAGGGAAGCAGAGATGCACTTCATTGCCCCTGAAGCTGTTGGCTGTGGATCCCAAGGATGTGGCTTCGCTGTGACAGTCTGGGAGCCAGATGGGTTGAGCAGTGCCTGGCTGTAGGGGGGGTGTGAGGCCTCCAGGGGAGATTTCTGGGGCTCAGTGGGGTTATTCCCCACCTGCTGGTGCTGCTTTGAGCAGCACAGCACAGCCAGGTCTGGCTCTCAGCAGGGAACTCCTGCGGCACATTCATCCCCTGCTGGCCCAGGCACTGCAGGTGTGAGGGGCTGCAGGAAAGCAGGGGGGCTCCTGAGCCCAGGGAAAGGCTGCAATTGCTGCTGCTGCCCTGGGTCAGGTCCTGCCTGGCCAGGCTGTGGCAGTGGTGGAACCAGCCCTGCAGTCCAGAGGGCTCTGCATGCACAGGGATGCAGAGAGAGTGAGGGAAAACACCCCCGAGGCCGCACATTTACACAGCAGTGCAACAGGGGAGGGATAAATCCAGGAGCAGGTGATAGCAGGCAGGTGGGACATAATCTACTTTACCTGCCAGTGACTTAAGGCTGCTTAATTTGGCTGATTACCAGGAGCTGCTGTGCTGCTGGTGCTGCCAGGGCTCAGCAGCAGATCGATGCTGCAGCTGGAGCTCTGCTGAAGTGTCCACTTCACAAACAGCCCCTGAGCTGCCTCACGGGCACCTCCACCCGCGTGGCAGCTCCCTGCTGCTCTCTTCCTTCGGGGCACTGGCTAAGCAGGTCTGTGTTTTCCCTGTATAACTTAAATTAATAAACCTGTAGCAGTTTAATGGCAGATGTGGGTGGATTTGCTGGCAGCAGTACCTGGCTGGGAGCCCATGCTGGGGAATGGGTGCCCTTAAGGGGTGCAGCCACCCCATGGGACCTTCCCTATCCCTGGAGCAGCTTCCCCAAAGGGATGGAGACAGGAGGTGCCAACCTGAGCCTGGCCTTGGGCTCTCTTGTTTCCAGTTAGCACTGGGTCTCTGGGCTGTGATAGCAATGGATTATGTGTCAGAGTTAGTCCTTGGCTAGTTGGCTCTTTGGTCTTTTAATCTGCTTGAATCAAAATCGATAGTGAAAGTAAATAGAGGAACATCAGAGGGGCAGACCATCAAAGGGCTGGGGCTTTGCTTCCTGGGAACATGCCAGGGTGAGTGCCCTCAGGGGAGGATGGGATCCCCAGGACAGCCCTGGGTACCACCCCAAGGGGCTGGGCAGTGAGGTCTGGGTCTGCCTCAACCCCACTGGAGATCCTCTGGTTTCCTCTGCAATAAACCTTTCAAGATTGTGCTGCCCTTTTGAGGGGTTTAAGTAGCCTGGAGTTGTCCTTTAAAGGAGAAAACCAAAGCAAATGATGCTTTAGATTGAAATTAACTCAGCTGGTGTTTTCAGTGGACATAAGTAACATCTCACCACCTCTGAGCTCCAGTACAAGCAGGGGATTTGCTGTTGTGGGATGGCCAGGCAGGGCTCTGGCAGGTCTGACAAGGGAGGGGACCCACAGCCAACCAGCCAGGTTATGGATATTGGGAATACAGTGTGGGATTGTGTTTTGAATGTCAGGGAGATGCTCTGGTGCTGTTCACATGGCTCTGTGGAGATGTGGGTTGAGGCTGTGCCTTGGTCTCCCCACAGGAGGGCAAGGGAGGCTTTCACTGCCCCAAACTTGGGTTTGGGTGGAAATGTGGTTTTTTTCCTCCCATCTTCTCAGCATGAAGCTGTTGCTGAGCAGTGTGAGACTCCCCAGGCAGGATGGGGCTGAGTGACCCAGGCATGGGAGCTGCCAGCAGGGAGGTTTCAGTCCCTCCAAGTGGCTAAAGGGATGTTGTGGTTTAAGCCCAGATGGAAATGAAGCACTGCAAGGCCACTCTGTCAACCCTCCTCCCCATCCCTGTGGAATGGGGAGGAGGATTGGAGTAACACTTGTATGTTGAGAAAAGTTTATTAATTGAAAATAAAGTAAAATACATTTAAAATAAAATAAATTATAATGATAACAAAAAGGAAACAAACAAGTGATGCGCAGTGCAATTGTTCACCACCCACTGACTAATGCCAGAACCCCCTTCCTCCTCCTCCTTCCCCCACTTTATAACCCTGACCATGATGCTGTAGGGTGTGGAATGTCCCTTTGGTCACTCTGGGTCCTCTGTCCTGGCTGTGTCACCTCCCAAGCACCCTCAGCTTCCTCACCAGCCTGGCAGAGTGGAAAGCAGCAAACGCCTTGGCTCTGTGTGAGCCCTGCTCAGCAACAACAAAAACATCTCTGTAAAATCAACCCTGTGCTCAGCACAACTCCAAAACACAGCCCCACACTGGCCACTGGGAAAAAAATTAACTCTACCCCTGCTGGAACCAGCACGAGGGGACGTGCCCCAAAGTGCTCTTTTTATTTTCCTGAGGGGTTTAACTCATTTTGAGCAGCTCAGCCCAAGCATCCCAGAGCCTGTGTGACAGGGTGACATCTCCACGCTCCATCCATGCTTGGGAAGTGCTGGGTGGAGAGGGCTCCCAATGTGAGCAGTGATCCCAAAACGTGGAAAACACAAGGAAGCTCCTTCCTGTCTGCTCCTTTCCCTGTGGCACAACCTGGGCTTTGCCAGCACCACTTCACATCAGGTCCCAGCCCTGTGCTGCACTGCCCAGCAGGGTGTCCCCTGCACTAGAGATGCTCCTTTCTCTGCTGCTCTCCACTCCTGCATGGTCAGAGAAACACAGAATATCCTGCACTGGGAGAGATCCACAAGGATCCTTGAGTTCCACTGAACTTCACCTTTGAATTCAGGCTGGCACAGGCAGCAAAACTCCCTTGAATGCTCACCCTATCTCCTGTTTTGGGGGCTCCAGGGGCAGGTGCTGGCAGGGGGTGACGCCTGCTCACAGCTGCCTTCACTCCAAGGAGGTATTTTAAAGACAAGTGCATCATTAGTGAAGTCCCTTGGGTCTCAACCCATCCAAATTTGAGCATATTGGCTGTTGACTATTCCACTGGTTTCACAGAGAAGCTATTCCTTCTTCCACAAGACATCACCCTTAGGGGTTGCTTCCCTTTTTTCCCCTGATTTCATCCAATTACTTAGCTGTGTGCTCTTCAGAAGCCCCATAAATAATTCTCCTCCCTCTGCTGTGTTTACCAGCGTGTCTCATGAAATCCGGTAAGATATGATTGATTGCAATCATTATTTCCTAGTGCTGCTATGAAAACCTCTGTCAGCTCAGTGATTGCCTGGAAAGCGTGGCTGCCACTCAGGAAAACTGTCAAAACCCTGTCATACTTTAACAAACTCCAATTAATCTGTCGGTTGGGTTTACTTGTATTTGCTGTCCCATCATTGCTGACTATCAGGGGAAATTAGAATATTTTCCCTTTCTAATTAGCAGAAAGGTGGCTTTGTTTTCTTAAAGAAAGTAGTTTTCAGCGCTGTTTAATTTTTCAGAACTGTTTTATGGGGTTTTTGCGCTGTTAAGGTGGGTTTGGGTTTATCCTGGCTGCCTGCAGTGCTGTGGGTGAAGTCTCCTTGGAGATCTTCATCACTGGCTTTAGGGAGAAGCCTGAGGTCCTGGCCAGGATCTCCTCCATCCTCTGGATCCCTGTGCCTGGCTCAGGCAGCTGAGCAGCCCTGGGTGAGAGTCTGAGCCTCTGTTTGGGGTTAACAAATTAATCCTGGCTCTTGCATTTTTAAAAGAGTCGCTTCAGCACTTTTCCTCCTTTCTTCTGGTTTTAATGAGACACACTTTCCGATAGATGTAATAATCATTGCCAAAAATGTCAGGTCGTTGTTAGCTTCCTTAAGCTGCTGGAAAAACAACAACAACAACAAAGACCAGGAACAGAAAGAGAGAGGTGTTGATGCGGAAGAGCTTCATCTCCCGAGTGCCAGGGGAGGGCTGGGGGAGATGTGTCCTGCCACAGCTCTGCTTTCTGGCAGGCTGCCCCAAAAGATAATTCAGGGAAAGATGGGATTTTTTTTTTTTTATTACTATTTTTGGTTAGTATTTGGGATTTTGTTTTTTAATTCTTTATTTGAGAAGGAGTATCTCAGCTCACGGTTGACAGCAAAGCTCAGAGCTCTGCTGTTGGAAAGCATCCTGCAATGGCTTGAAACCAGCTGGGCATTGGATGGTGGCAGTGGCAGGAGGGGAGATCTCAGGGAAATTCAGGGAAGCCAGTGGGAATGTCAGGGGCCAGGCTGGTGGGGCGGTGCAGAGCTGGAGCTTGTGGCCCCAGTTGCTGCTGGCTTCCCTGGGATCCACAGGAAAATGGATTTTTGCCCTGGTGGGAATACCCTCGTCCCTCATTAGTGGTGTGGGAGCAGAGCTGTCTTGTCAGCTGTGCTTCTGTGATGACATCTTGGAGCAGGTGTCCTTGCCTGGGCTGCCAGGAATCTCCATCTCCATTGCCTTCCCAGGCACCATCCTTGTGTCTTCCTAGCAAACAAGCTGGGATCCAAGCCCCNAATCTTTGTGTCTTCCTAGCAAACCATCACAGCCTGGCCCCCCAAACAAGCTGGGATCCAAGCCCCCAGGCCAGGATGGACTCTGCCCATGGGAATCTGGTGGTTGTGGTTTCAGCCTTTCTGGACAGCTGTAGGGGTTGGGTCAGGTCCTTTTCCTGATCTCTAGGCTCACCCACTGCAGCACAGGAGCGTCCCAGGGGGATTGGTAATCACTGTCTCACTCAAAAACTGAGCCTGAGGTCTAAGGTCTGACCTCTGGCCGTGCTGGGATGTCAGAGCGGGAACAAATTCCGAGTAGAAATCCCCATTTGGGGGATGGTCAGTCCTGGGATGGACAGAGGGTGCTGGGGGCTGCAACCCATGAACACAGCCCAGCTGTGGGAGGGATGTCACTGGAATGGGCTCAGTCTATGGACAAATATCTAACGTGGATTTTCTGATTTAAGCCCATGTTGGAGCTGTTCTATTTCCCTTGGCTGTGCCTTTTCCTGATTTACTCAGCTGTGTTTGGGGCAGCCCTTGTCAAAACAGAGCTCCAGGTTCCAAGATTCTATTTTTTACCCCTATAGCAACTTTTAATTGCAGGCTCATTAGTGCTGCTGCTCTTCAGTGAGCAGGGACAGGCTGTGGCTTTTATGTCACCCAAGGGACAGGGTGACCTTCCTGGTGGGATGGGCACAGGTGGGTCCTGTGTTCCCAAACCCACCCAGGAAAGTCTGGGGGTGCACAGGACCTTGGGCACCCCATGATTCAAGCAGAAATCATGGACTTCTTGCCATGGAACTGAGGGAGTGTCTGGGGAAGAGCCCAGTTTCAATATCCATGAATGGCGGTTTGTTGTATTTTTTTTTTTTTTTTGAGGAATTGCTTTTGCTCTCAATGTTTCTTCTGTTTTGTTAGATAGCGTCAGGAAAAATAATGTGCTGCTGATAATCTCAGCCAAGAGTGGAAGGCAGCCTTTGGCAAGGTCTGGCTGGCCCAGTGTCAGCTGCTTGGAGGGGTTAAGGGTTGGCTCGTGACCCTGTGTTCGTGTGCCGTGCGTCCGGCAGAGCCGCAGTGATCCGATGTTATCCCAGCGCCCACTGTGTGAGAACCTGGCAGAGGAGTCTGAGGGGCTGGAGCCTCCAGTTCAGCTGCAGTGCCAACGCAGCCCTCCCTGGGGATCTGCCTTCCCAAGCCCTGGGAGCTGTGGGTGAGGAGTGGTGAATTCCTGGGGCGGTGGGGATGGAGCCGGGGCTGCAGCTGGAGCTGTCACGGTGCCCCTGATCCCACCGCAGCCATACCCTGCTCTCATCTGAGCGCCCCAACCACCCCACACTGAGGCCTCTGTGCTGTTTCATGTGCTCAGTCAGCCCCTGTGGTGAGGGGAAGCCCTTGCCAGGGCTGTCCCTGGCACACAATGACATTGGGATGCCCTGATCCGTCCCACCGCCCTGGCAGTGCCAAGGTCGGGCATCCCAAACTCCCTCTGGCTTTGCAAGGCTGGTTGTGCATCTGTTTGGAGGTGCATGAGGTGTTCCTAAGACCTGATGGCCACCTGATGGCCACCTGATGGCCACCCAGGACATCTGGCAGCCCCTCTCCTTCCCCGTGCTGGCCCCCTGGCTCCTGCTGCTCCCTAAATTAAATATGTGCTGCCTCTTGGAAAGCACATGTGAGTGGAACGGCAGAGATAAGCTAAATGGGAGAGGTTCAGGGGATTATGCACTGATTAAGTTATTACCAACGTGAAATGAGCCGAGCTGAGATGAAACAGGAGCTTTATTTTCTGTTCCCTGGCTCTGGGCTCAGGCTGCCTGTCACTAGATGGCAAATCAAGCTGGGAGCCAGGAGCTCCTGGATCCCCCTGTGCTTTCCATGTGGCAGCAGGTCAGTGCCATGCAAACCCACAGGAAACAGTGTTAAATAGGGCTGGGAACTGGGGGCCTTCCCTGCTGGGGGAGTTTCTGAGATGCAGCACTTGAGGTATTTCCAGTTCTGGGTCACCCACCCCATTGCAGATTTGGAAAAAAAAATTCTGCTTTTCTGTAGCAGGAAAATGTGTTGGGGGAGGACCACCTCCTTGGTTAGTTTCCCATGTTTTTCCTTAAGCATCCCCTGCAGGCTACTGTCAAAGGCAGGATGCTGGGCTAGGTGCAGAAAAATAGAAGTGCCAAATGGAAGGCTGTTTGCTTGGTGCTTAGGAATAAAGTCAGTTTGCCATGAGCCCTTGGGACAGGCTGGATCAGGTGGATAAGTCAGGAGCTCATGCCTGGTGAAGGGGTTGGATCCAGAGCTGAGATAACCACTGGCTACCCTGAGCTGGAGGAGCCCAGCTGGATTTGAGCAGGGATTTACCCTGCTTGGGCACGACGATGAGGCTGTGGGGCAGAGCCAGGGAGGGGACACTGGGGACAGCAGGGCACCGAGACGGTCCATACACCACCGAGCCCACCCGTGGGGCTGGGCAGCACAGGAGCAGGGGCAGCTGTGGGGCTGGAGGTGTGGGGCAGGGGTGCCAGGGTGGGGTCTGTCAGTGCCAGCCGTGTCTGTGTCTCAGCTGCTCTCTGTGTGCTGCAGTGATGGGCGCGCTCGAGTCCCGAGGGGTGCTGCGGAGGATGAGCGACATGCTGGAGATGCTGATGAAGAGGATGGACATCCTGGCCAGGCTGGAGAACAGCACTGACTTCCACAAAGGGGATGAAGCACGATTCCCTCTGGACAGGTCAGTCAGACCCTGTGGAGCAGCGCTGGGCATGGGGGCTTTGCAGGAGCAGAACACCCCGGTGAGCCGAGCTGCTCTGTGAGGGTGGTGGGGCCCAATGTGGGGCTTGGGGAGATCTTTTTTAGTCTCATTTGCCATGTCTGGAACCTTTTCTTTTGGGATTTCTGAACTGACTGTGAATTTTAGAATTAGTGGTCACAGCCCCATGCTCGCCAGGGTTCAAGAAGAATTTTCACTGTGCTCTCAGGCACACTGTGTGATTTTTGGGGCTGTCCTATGCAAGGCCAGGAGTTGGACTCAGTGATCCTTATGGGCCTCTTCTAACTTGGGATATTCTATGATTCCATGATTTCCTGAAGCAGCTGTCTCAGCTGCAAGTGTGGCAGTGTCAGCACTGCTGTGCTGTGGTGCAGCTGGAAGTGGGACTTGCCGAGGGCTGGAGCAGCACCTGGTGTGTGGGATGTGCTCCCTGAGCTCAGGAACACTTGCTCCATGCCTGTACTCCTCAGGTGGCTGTGGAGCCGGTGGTTGTTTGGAATTAAGCTCTGGTGTGCTCAGCCTTGGAGCTGAGCAAGGTTTAAAACATGCAGAAGGGCTTAAAATGATGCTCTGGCTCCCTGTGATGCACATCTCAGCTGGCAGAGTGAGAGATGCCATCAGACCTTCCTGATTCACTAAAGAGACATTTCCCTGTGCTCTGGGAGCCTTTAAACATTCATTGATACTAATTTGAGTGTCAGGCCAAGAGCTGCACAAATGGTAACTGGTGGTGGGGGAGCAGAGTTGGAAAACCACAGGGGCAGCACTTGAGACAAAGTTGGCAGTGTGGAAAAGATGCCAGTGTGGATTTTGCTCAGGTGGAGCCTCGGGTGACACAGGAGAGGTGGATGGCAGCGATGTGACATGCAGGGGTCACCCCTGCCCTGTTCTGTGCTGTAGTGCATCCTGCTGGATCCCACAAAACATTCCCACCTCCACTTCCTGCCGTCACTGTGCTTTTCTCTGTTCCCATCAGCATTTCCATCCCTCTCCCTCGCTTTCCTCACGAGCCTCTTTTGTGCCTATAATGGAAAACAGAGTAAATGAGCCTGTAATTAAAGGCTGAGCTCTGCCACAGTACCTGCACACCTGACTTAGAGCTGCACAGGCAGCCATGGAATGCGTGGTCCTGCCTTTTGTGTAGCATCATTTCCAGCACTGAGAAAATATAATTTGCCTCAGCCATGGTAGGTGCTGGGGATTTTGTGGTTCCGAGGCTGGCTGGTACCCAAGGAAATGAGATCAGCAATAATCCCAGAGAGGAGTGGACAGGGCTATTACAGCCAGCCACTGGAAGGCTCTTGCTCACATTTAACGATTTTCTTGGCCAATCTTGTGTTAAAAGAACCAGTAATTTCAGGTGATGGCTGTTTCTCTACACCAGCACAAGAGACAAACTTAAAAAAGCGTTTCTGTAGGCTGGCAGCAATGGCTGCAGATGGGCATTTGGTGTTTCAGATCTGCTGTGTGAGTGATGACTCCAGGACCATCACTTGGAGAGACCAGAGAGGATGGGAGCTGATGGAGCCACATCAAATGAGCCTCAGGTTTTGTGTGTGTGCTCAGATGGACCTGAGTGGTTGAGATTACAGATGTCGTAATTTTCAGGAACGGAAAGTCAGGGGCAACGAGTTTATCACCTTTTGCTCCTTATAAATCACCCCTAAAGAGAAATCAATTCTCTTCACTTGATTCTGCATCCAAACCCATCTGTCTCCTCTCCTTGTTCTCACCTGGCCTCTGAAGATCTGGTTCTGGCACAGAGCACCTCCAGGTGAAGCAGCCACCATGAGGGAGTTTCTTGTGGGTGGGATTTTGCTGTGACAGTCCCTAATGAAGCACTGGCAGCGTTTGCCAAAAATTGGGAAGCATTTCCTGAGTGCTCCCTTCCTTCCCTGCAGCCCTGGGTCTGGCTGAGGGCTGTGGCCAGAGGGGATGTGGATATGTTGGAAGTGTCACAGCTGTTCTGGGTCTCAGCAGGTTTGAGTGGCTCCACCTCTGCTGCCAGGGTGACCTTTCTTGGCTTGTCCTGGTCCCTGCTGCCCTCTGAGGGGTGCATGAGGCAGCTGGGAGGGCACAGAGCCACCCTGCTCTGAGCAGAGCCTGGCTCTGTGCTGATCCCACAGCGCTGGGTGCTCTCTGGAGCTGAGCAGAGCATCCCAGGGGGAATCCAAGAGCAGCTGGTGTGAAACCCTGTGGAGTCTGTGTGCTGAGGTCCCTGTCCCTTTGAGGGTAACCAGCTGCAGTCCCGGGGACCCCTGTGCTGAGGTGGGATTGGGCACCTCCAGCTGCACCAGGACCCTGCAATGGCTCCTGGTCCCAGATCAGCCCCACGGAGACAACCTGGGTGCTGCTCCTTGTTGGGATCCCGGGATTCCACCAAGGGCTTGTCTCCTTCCCTCCCTGCCTCTGTCTCTTTGATCACCAGTGACCGACTTGAGGCTGTCAGGGAAAGATAATACAATTAAAGGGTGCTAATTTCAAAGGGATTTTAGTCTTCAAAGCGTTCCTGCCTGGCACGGCTGCTGCCTTCGTCTTCTTCCCGCTCAGCACTGCTGCCAGCGTGGGCTTTGCAGTTCCAGTTGCCCAAAAGTGGATTAATTCTTGTTTTTACAAAGTGCTCTCCTGCTTAAGGCTGGATCTCCAATGGAATCAGGAGGGCTGGGTTTTGCAGAGCCCAGGCTGAGAGGGAGGAGGTGAAGTCTTTGCTGAGCTTTATGGAATAACCTGTGAGCACTGCACCGCTCCAACAGAGGCTTGGGGTGGCTTTACCCCTTGGAAAGTGCAAGGAAAAGTCTGTATACACAGGGTGGAATTAATGGCCTGCCTTGGAAAGCCTCCCAGATTCCCAAGCTGAACGTTGCTCCAAAATCTTTCTTGCTCTGTAGGGGCTGTCTGATCAAATATTCTACAGGTGCCTCCATATCTAGCCCACAGCCCCTTGTAACACTTTAGACAAAACTCTTGGAAAACCCAAATGTCCCACTCCAAGTTTCTTCCCCTTAGAAGAGCTGCCCGAAGATTTTGTGGGGTGTCACGCTGGGATAAGGACACAGGCTGCACCTGTGAGCCCCAGGTGGTGCTGGATCCCTTCTCCAGCCCTGCCTGGGCTCCCTGCTGCCTGCATCCTGCCTGCACCCTGCCCGTGCTGGGAAGGGAAGGATGGATTCCCTAACGAGGGCGAGCAGCCTGCCAGTCAGCTGCGGGAAAATCAATACTGCTGTTAATTGAATGCAACCCTCGTAAATCATTAAGAGGGGAAGGAAATTAGGAGTACTTATGGAAGCCTCCTGGAGAGCTGTTTACTGGGCAAGGGAAACATTAGTTTGCAGGGGAAGTGTTGATCTCTTGCTGAAAAGTGCTTGGGAGGGAGGGGGTCTGAAGTGGCTGACCCAAGCTGGCACAGTAACCCAGCAGTGCTGGGGCTTGGAGAAGCCCTTTTCCAGGAGCTGGGCTGCCCCTGCCGATGTTGGGGAAGAGGATACAGGGAAATCTTACACCTGCCCACCTCATCCCACAGGGACACGGCAGAAGGGAAGGCTGGGATCTGCAGCACTGGCATCCCTGGTCATCCCTCTCCCCCTCACGGTGGTTATCCTGCAAAGGGTGTTATTTGCTAACGACTGATTAATCTTCAAGCTTAATTACTGCCAAGGCTCAGTTAATTTCCACACACTTTAAGTATTTGTTCTTGTAATCATTACATGACTCCATATTCCCCCAGTAATTAAAAGTCTCGCAATATGACACTAAATGGATGATGTTCCTGCATCCTGCCAGCCTGGCTCTATTAATTCCTGAATTGTTGCTGGTGGTGAGCTGGCTGCAGTGAAATCACTGCCAGGTGCTGTGGTCTCCTGCTGCCCAGGTGAGCCTGGAGCAGTCTTGGGCTCCTCTGTGTGTTGCCTCCCCATCTCCTGGGCAAACTGGGGGGCTCAGTGGGGGCTGCAGCAAGGGGAGGGGCTGAAAGCTGCCAGAGCAGCCCAGGGAAGGGAGACTCCATCCTGTGGTCCAGCCTGGCTTTGCTGGGTGTTGTTCTGCTGAGCTGAGCTCTGCTGCAGGGGCAGGGGTGCATCAGGAGACAGGGGCCTTCCTCCCCTGATGCCTTCCTCACAGGTCCCACAGCCATTCCAGCCTGGCCCTGGATGATTTCAGTGGTACTTGGAGGGGATGGGCACAGTGTAGGGACTCACTGCCTGTCTGGAGACCCCATCAGGATCAGGAGAGGATATAAATTGGGGAATTCAGGCCTGGGCAGCTGAGATTAATTGCTTTTCTCTCTAAAGCAGAGCAGGGAGGGTGCTGCTGTGAGCTGCTAGCAGGGTGAGCAGGACCCACCCATGCATCCCACATTTCCAGAAGGGCTGTGGCCTCATGGAAGTGCCCCACAGCCCAGTGGTGCTGGACATCACCAGCATGGTGATAGGACAGGTGCCAAGGTATGCCCAGTCACTCACACCCTCCCCTGCTGCTCCCAGGCTTGCACCTCCCCCAGCACCTCCTGCTCAATTTGCTGAACCTAATCCTGCAACAGGCTTTGCCTTCCGTTTATTTTATTTTTTATTTATTACATTTAATTTTTTATTTTCTTTTATGTCATGCTAAATCATTGACACACCGGGGGTTCCTTTATCACAGGGCTGGCAAATGAAGGTTCTTGGTGAAGGAGACCTGCAGTCACTGGTGGTTTTGTGCCTTTGGTTTTGCCTTGGGTGGCTGCACAGGGGCAGGGCTGGGGCACTGGTGATGCAGGGCTGCCTTTACCCAGCCTGTGTGTCTGCTTTACCCTACAGGGAAAATCAGAGCCTGTTGACCTCCATCAGATTCCCTGATTTTGGAGCAGCTGGGAGCAAACAGAGGGGTGGACTCAGGGATGTCTGGGGAAGGTGTAGTGCTGGCAGTGGAAACTCAGGCTGCCAAAATACCCTTGCTAAAATTAAATTTGGAGCATCAGCACCAAACACACAGCTGGAAAAGGAAATGGGGGGGGCTGAGGAATGTATCTTGCCCCAGGGTATTCCCCCACCTCAAGGATTCTGATCAAAACTGGTGGTTTTGGTCTCACTTTTAGGCAGGTCCCTCTTAGTCCAGACTGTGAGGCTGGCAGTGCCTTCCCAGCTCACTGAAGGTGGTTTCTCCCAGACTGCATTAGACTACTCAAGCCTGTGGATAAATATGTCTGATTTATGCCCCAACAAGGTGGTGATCCCATAACCCTCCTTTTCATGATCCCTTGTGCTCCCATAAATAAACCCACAGCTGCCTGGGCCTGTGGCTCTGAGGGTCAGGAGGAAAATGAAGGTTTGGGCTTGTGGCTTCAGCTTCCTGTTCTGCTTGGGGAAGATCTCAAAGCACTTTATAGCTTTGATAACATATTTTAATTAATGGTGTTGGTTATACTTTGCTGGCTGTGCTGGTGAGCTACAGGGTTTGGTTGGAAAGCTGGTTTCCATCATTTTTTTCATGGGAGTTCATTGCCAGCTCACTGAAAGGTCAGTGTCCTCCCCTGGGGTGGGCAGCTGTGGGCTTTGAATTAGCTCAGGGTCTCTTAGAATAAGTATTTGTGTGGGAAATCAATCAACTGAAATGAAAATAAATGGAAGTAGTTTAGTGAGTTAAATGCTCCTGTATTTATTATGTGATTTATTATATAACTTGGTGTTGGAGCAGTTCAGTCAGGGCTCTGTCCATGCATCATCTGGTGTTTGCTTCAAATGAGTTTGCAAGGACTGCTCCCATCCCAAGTCATGTTCTCTGGGATATTTTCCCAGGGTGAATTCCCAGTGAGCACAAACATGGCCAGAATGAACTCAGGTCTTTACTCAGGTGTTTGTGGAGGGGAGACTGAGCTGTTTGTGTCACACAGAAATGGAAAACATTGAGATGTACAGAGACCCCAGGAATTACACTGGGAGCAAACGCTGTCCTCTGATTTTTTAGAAACTATTTTTTATTTCTTTTTAACTTCTCATCCAGTTGATGGGCAGGAGCAGCCTGTGAAGAATAAACCCACTTCTCAGTGGTGTGGGCCTTCTCACACGTGCAAAGCCAGGTGCCACATCCCTGTCCTTGTCTGATGTCAGGAAAGGCACCGAGGATCTGAGTGACCTGGCAGAACCCACGCCAGGGGGGAGCAAAGAAGTATCAGTCTCAGTGAAGGTAGAGACAGAAAAGATGGTAAAACTCACACCATAACAACAGAAGCAAAAATTCTCTTGGTTACAAAGCCTTTTAAAAGTTTTTTAGCCAACAGGCTGATGCTAAAAGCTCACAAGTGTCTACTTAAGCCAATCTCTAAACGCTACACCTGCACCTTACAGCATACAATAGTTGCGTTTTCTGTATTTTTTGTAGCTGAGAAACTTTCTATGCTCCAAATTTTTCAAGACATAAGATTCAACTCTGTTTTAAACCTCTGTCTAGATAAGCTTACTGCAACTCTGTGAAAGTCCTCTGCTTTGTCAGTTCCCACAATCCAGCACTCGGATGAAGGCTTTTCCCCACACCCCTGGGACCCCTCAGCTTTCCTGAGTTGGTAACTTCAGAGAATTGGGTGACTCTGAGTCTTTTCCATTGGAAGGGGTTGGGGATGAAGATGGATGGATGGGAAGAGCAGCTTGAGCCCTCAGCAGATGCCCTTGGGGGTTATTTCTCCTGGAAATATCCCAGCTGTTTTAACAGGCAATGCCTCACAAGCTGCAGCAGGAACCAGGAGGTTGGGAAAGATCCTTTTCGCTTGGCCATCAGTTCTGCCTGTGGGATTTCAGCTCCCTGTCATGGAAACTGAGGCTGGATGTGATTTGTGTCCCCAGAGCAGCAAAACAGTGAGAGCTCAGCACCAGCCCTGCTTCTTTCTGCTCTGCTTTGGGTCTTTGGGCAAAAACTTAAAAAAATATTTAAAGAGGCAAATGGCAGCACAGACACTGGATGTGAGCAAGTGGAAATCCTTTGGTAAACTGCTCTGTGCAAATGCTGAATTTGTTGATGTATTATCTTCAGAACATCTGCTTTTCTCCATCTGTATTGGTCTTCCCAAAGCCATGGCTTTCACAAGTTAATAGCAAGAAATATTGGATGAGCAAGCAAATATGTTTAGGGCTTGTATTATGAAGACGACACACAAAGAGAAAGAGATTCATCTTTTCATAATGCCACTTTTATAAAAGGCAATAAAAATACAGTGGCTTGTAAGGGGATAAACAGGCTGAATCCGAGCTGGTGCTGCAGAGTTGGGGACAAGAGCAAAGTGAAGGGAACCAAATTAATGCATAAAAAAGTGTCGGAAAACCCAACCTCTGGCTATATTCTATGGCAAATGATCTGTCAGTGGGGAAAGATACATCTTAATAGCAGTTTTTGAAAGGAGATGAACACTGTATACAGAGCATTATAAGATGCAGTGTGATCTGAATCTTAATCAACGGGGGAAATATAAATCTGAAAATAATAAAGACGAAATCAATATTGATGGTTAGGAGTAAAAGTACTGTATTTGCTGTAGTAAACGGTTTTAAGGTCCCAGGGAAAAAAAATTGTTCTAGAAAAGCTGTGGTAATTCAGTGTAGTTTCAATAGCTGGCACAGTGCCAGCACATTTTGGTGGCATTTAGTGTGTCGCTATGGAAAAAATTAAAAAGCAAGAAGGGAAAAGGCAAAAAGCTGCTCCCTGGGCAGTGGTGGTGCTGGAAGAAAGGAGGTTTTTTTCCCCACTGGACTGGCAAGGGCTGTGCTGGAATCCTGGCTTGGATACCTGGAGGGGTATTCCTGCTCTGCTGAGCTTTCATTGAGCAGAGTAAACCCTTACCTTGTCCTTCCTGGCATCTCCAGTTACCAACAACAAGGCATCAAGCTCCTACGAGGCACACAGAACCTTTTCACGTTGGAGATATACCTTTAAATACCTCATTTTCTTGTCCCCTGCCTGGGTGACAAATCGCTGTGCTGATAGCTGATGTAACTTACGCTTAACCTGCTTGTCACCTCTTTAATGCCTTACACGAAATTTGCTGCTCCCACGGTGGCCTTGTTACCCAGCAGATGCAAACACTGGGGCCTGTCAGTGCTCTCAGCTGCTCTTCTCCCCAGTGAAATCCCTCACTCAGGGTCACAAGGGTTTGGAGGCAGCCAGTTTGACATGCCAGGGTGAGGAGCGTGGGAGATCTGAGCCTGGTTCTGTGTTTTCTACTTTTCTACCTTCCTCCCTCTCCTTTCATATGTTCCAAGAGTCATGGTGGACGTTTTTAGTGTCACTTTACAGCAATCCTCTGTGTTTTGGGCAATGCCTTGTGATGTTCATGCGATGCCTGGCTCGTTTGGAGGGCTGGAGCGTGAAATGCATTTTGCATCTGAGGGCTTTGAGGCGAAATCTTTCTGTTTGGGGAGCAGTTGTAGCTTCACAAGAGCTGGGCAAGCTGGCACAGAGCCTGGGCCAGCTCCATCACCCAGCACTGTGGCTGCCAGGACAAGGCTGAGCTGGAAGATAGCCATTTATTTAAGATTATGATCCTGATTTTTGTTTGAGCATTTTTGTGGCCGCCCAGTGCTCAGCCCTGGCTGAGCTGAGCTAAGGTGTGGAGGTCATCAGTGAGCAGGTCTGGACTGAGTTGGTGCTGATTTTTGAGGCTCACCTGGTTCCTGGGGTGTTTGGGAGCAAGTGAGGATTGGGATAGCTTCTGGGAAGAGGCAGAAGCCAGACTGTGAGCTAACCTAAGTGCTCTGAGGGGTGAGAGCAGTGCTGCCGTGGCTGTGGTCATCCTCTCTCCTTGCCATGAGTGATGGAGAAACCTGGGGAGCATCTTCATCAAGCCCACATCCTTTTCCTGTTGAAAACAGGAGTTTAGGCTCACTGTCCCTAAATTCCCTGCATCCATGTGATGTTTCATCCTAAATTGCCCGTCCCAGGTGTTTACTGAGTGCCTCTGCATCATCTGTAGGGTCTGATGGCTGCTTGCTGGTGGAAAAAGGGTTGCAGAAATGGGGGGTTTTGAAAGCTTTCAGACCAGGACAATTTTATCTCCTCAGAGCCATGCTGACAAGCAGAGCTTATCTCAGGTTATTTTTGTGCCCATATTTTCCCAGGGCCTCACGAGCAGCCTCCCTGCTGCAGCAGTTACAGCAGGATACCTGGGGTTTATTCTCTGCAAAGGTTGGAAGTGACTCGGGGGCAATGGTGTCCTCTGCATTTAATTATTATTTCTTAAAAGCCCAAGATCAGTGGCTCCCTGTGGAGATATGCAGCCTGAATATTGATGGTCGTAAACCATGCCAGAAGGAAAAATGTGGGCTGCTCGCTGCTGGCAAATGAACTTTAAATCAACAGCTGAAGCAGTGTCGGTTCATAAAACCAGGATTTTTTTAGCCTCGAGGACAGAGGTACTTTAAATCCCAGCCTTCGGGTTCACTGATCTGCTGGAGAACAAACATAAAACTTCACCATGAAGGACCTGACATCAGCACATATTTTTTGTGCCATGAGTATTCAAGGTAGCCCTTTTGGTTTTGCTCACTGCATGTGACATTCCCTTGTATTATAACGACCGCGGCGGCAGCGGGAGGGAAAACTTACGACCCAAACGCTGCAGAAGGGGAAATTATTCACTGGGATAACTCCTTGAGATGTGGTGGAAGTGCCAGGAGAGGCACTGGAGTGGGAAGACTCGCTCCTTGTCAAGCCTGGCAGAGCCCCACTGCTGATGGATGGAGTTTTTTTGCCCCTTTCCAGCTCACACCAGGTTTTAATTGACCCCCAGCCTCTTTACAGGGCTCTGTTCTCCTGTTTGCACAAGGTGTTCCTTAGATGAGTTCAGTGGGGCTGTTCACCCAGGACAGTGTTGATTCCAGGTTTGATTCCGTGGAAGCACGTGCAGCTATCCAAGCTGGTGGGGTCTGACCTCCAGCCTTGGTGGAAGGTGCCTGTGGGCTTTGCTGGAGCTGCATTCCCCAGCTCAGCCCCGGCTCCTGCGCCTGCCCAGCCCTGGCTGCTGCTCCTTGCTGGGGTCCTGGAAATCCACTCACCTGAATCTCAGGGTCACTGAGGTTGGAAAACACCTCTGATATCGAGTCCAACCAGTTAACCCAGCACTGCCAAGCCCATCACTGAACCCTGTTGCTAAGAAGCACATCTGGGTGTTTTGGGGACACTTCCAGGGATGATGGTTCCACTGCTTCCCTGGGCAGCCTGTTCCAATGCCTGGCCTCACTTTGGGTGAAGAAATTTTTCCTGATATCCAATCTAAACCTCCCCAGGTGCAACTTGAGGTTGTTTTGTCTTGTCCTATCACTTGTTCCTTGGGAGGAGAAACTGATCCCCACCTTTGGTGGATGGGCTGGCTCAGGACATTCACGTGGCTTGTGTGTTTTTCTTCACTCTGCTCCAAGGCCACAAACTTCCTCAGCCCTCCTCAGTTTTACCTTCTTTTCTCTATATTTTTATTCTTTTCCGCCTTTTGTTTTTTGTTTCCCCGAGCACAGCTTCCTACTGCAAGGCCTATAATCACAGCAGAGGATTTTCAAACACAGCACATCTGAAATAAGAAAAAAAAAATTTTTCACAGTCTCTTTAATATTTTCCCCGCATAAAATGCACAGGTGGATCCACGTGTAACAGCACACTGCAAAAAATGGCAGAATATATACAAAATACTGATTTAAACATGTTTTCAATCAAACCTCCTGGAAGGCAGTGCCTACTTTGCCTGTTAGATGCTGCACCAGGCACTCCCATGGTTCATCCTGGAGCTATGTTCAACCTGCTGGCAGCTTCCCAGAGCATGGATTTCCCTCTGAGCCCCTCTGAGTGTCACCACTGGGAGACACCAAGTTCTCAGGGTTCATTTGGTTTCTTTCCCAGGTTCCAGCCAGCAGCTGGGTTGATGGAGAGGATCCAGGCCATAGCTCAGAATGTGTCGGACATTGCAGTAAAGGTGGATCAGATTCTCCGGAACAGCCTCCTGAATGGGAAGGGTGAGTGGCCCTGGGGGTCCCCCTGCTCCAAACCCCCTCTGTGTTTTGCTGCCCCCATGGCAAGATCCAACCATGACAAATTTGGTAAGAGTCCCAGAAATGGAGGCTGATCTTGAGGCTGCCCTCCTTGGGAAACTCGTGCCTGCCAGGGGGATGAGTGGTGACAAATCTGAATGGTTGTCGGGAATAAATGCCAGGGAATTAAACGCAAAATTAAAGGTGAGGAGCAGTGCCAGCACAAGCACCTGGATAGAAAAATTTGGTGGTTTGGGTCCAAATTCGCAGAGGCTGGGATTCAGCACCAGGAGAGACGTTCCCATCCCACTCTGGCACTGCTGGGAGGGCAGCTGGGCCCTGCAGATGTTTCCTCACATACCTGTGTGGTCCTTGGGGTTTAGGCAGAAGATTATTCCGCTGCCTCTTGCACCTCATGCTTTTCAATTATGGGCAAAGGAGGGCTTAGAGGAGGGGTGGTGGCTTTTATTGACCCAGCCACGGAGGGAGAAAAGGTCCTGATGCCTTTTTAAGCATTTTATGGCTCATTCTAGAACTCACCCTGGGGGCTGAGTCTTCTTCCAGCAGCTCAGCAGGACAGTTGTTATTGCAAGTTAACAGTGTAAAGGCTGTCTAGTACTTCCCTAGATCCTGCAGCCTGCTTACAAGAGTGGGGATAGGTGGAACATGGGCTCTGGGCCAGGCAGAGGGCACAGGGGAGTGCTGGAAATGGACCTGCTGAGATTTAGGGAAGTTCCCAGCGTTGAAGCAGGATGGTTTCCTCTGTTTCTTCCCTGATTTGGGAAAGATGCTGAAGATGCTTCACATCTTGATGTCCTGCTCCATCCAGTGGGATAGGACTGTCTCCCAGCCCAGCTATGGCATGAAGGAACATGCCTGGGGGCTGCCATCNCCCCAGCTCTCCCCATGCCCAAATTGTCTCTCTGCAGTGATGGAAGGCAGGAGGGATCAGTGTGAGGTGCCCAGGGACCCCAAGTACCCCGACTGTGCTGGGAAGGTGGAGGTGAGTTGGGGTTCCCTGTCTGGGAGAGGGTCTCCAGCTGGGATGGAAGCTGCTGGGAGGGGAAGGGCCCAAAGCAGTGACTGTGGGGGTTAAACTGGGAAGGGCAATGAGGAATGGGATGTTTTCCAGAATAAAGTGTTTGTTAATATTGGAAAGGTGCAGCCCATTGAAGGAGGAGGAGCAGAGCCAAAGGTGTGGGAAGCAAAGCAGGGCTGTGCTTTGAAGAGAAAACACAACAAAGTGTCCAACCTTCTCTGTCAGCCTTTGCTACAGAAATGGGATTGTTTTCTCCCAATAACACCCTCCCCAAATGTACCTTTAGCTGGAGTGGTACAAAGCACTGAAGCCACAGACTGCAGCAGAATCAGCCGTGAGACCACCTCTGCCTGCAGCCCTCCCTGCCTGCAGTTTGTGTGTTTAATGACAGAGGCACAGTGAGAAGGAAGCTCTGCCACATCATCTCTGAATATCTGGAGCTTTCCCTGGTGCCTGGGGAATAAGCCCAGCACTGCCCAGAGCAGCACCTTGTTCAGGTGGCCAGGACCTCCATCTCTGATCAGATGTCCTGCCTGACCCAACCTGCTTTTCACAACGGAATGCAGCCTGGCACTTGGCCCAGAGCATGATGGCTTTGTCAGGGAGCATATTTACATCAACTAATTAAAAGCATTGCCCTTTTCCCTCCTCTTCCCAGCCTGCTTCAAGCTCAGGCTTCTGCAGGGCTGAGTCTCCCTGAAAAGATTTTTAAGGGTATCAGAAAGTGATACGGGGAGGCTGGATTTTTCACTTCCACGCGTGTTAGCCATCCTTTCCTTCCACGATTTAAGTAAATTCAGGATGTAATGCAATTGTGGAAGGCTGTAATCCCATCTCCCCTTCTGGTGATTGCTGTGCTTTACAGATTGGGCACAGCAACCTGTCCCTGAGCAGATTTGTTTTTGTAGTTGAATTAGGAAGAGGCTGGCAAGAGCCATTGTGGGGGATGATAAATCACTGCTGTGGTCCATGGTTATTCTCCTCTGTGTGAAATCATCCCTGGGGACTGCTGGCAGATCTGTCTCCCTGCCCTGCTGCTCCAGGAGCAGTGAGATCAGCAGCTCCCCAGCAAAGCCAGCCAGAAGAAATCCCTGTGGGGCATCATTTCCTGGGGATTAATGGCTGTGCCCCCAGGGAAGGCTGGAACCAGTGCCAGAAACCCAGGGAACCCCCAGCAAGCCCTCCTGGCTCTTCCTCTGCCCCGCATTCCCTGGAGGCACCGAGTGGGCAAACATCAGCCCCGTGGTCCTGGGGCTGGGTTTGCAGCCCTTTCTCCACCCTCTGCCCTTCATTTTCATCTCCCAGACAGAGAAAGGGGATGCAGAACAGAAGTTTTCCACAGCAGAGGCAGGGCTGGCAGGGCTGGCACGTCTCCTCTGCGAGCCCCACGTGTTTCTTTGCCCCTTGCAGTGGATGAGGGCCCGCTGGACCTCTGACCCCTGCTATGCGTTTTTTGGCGTGGACGGCACCGAGTGCTCCTTCCTCATCTACCTCAGCGAGGTCGAGTGGTTCTGTCCCCCCCTGCCCTGGCGGAACCGGACGGTGGCCGTGCCCTCACTGCCGCCGCCGCCACGGGCCCAGGTAAGGTGGGCCCAGCCCGGCTTCTGCTGGGCCAGGGATCTTGTGGGGAGGCATCGGCGTCGAGGCCGCTGGAAATAAACATTCGGTGTCAGCCGTGATGCCCCTTGTGGGTTTTCACAGAATCACACAGTGGCTGGGGTTGGAAGGGATCTTTATGGGCAGGGACAGCTTGCACTAGAACGGGTTGTTCCAAGCCCTGCCCGACCTGGCCTTGGATGTTTCAAGGGATGGAGCGTCCCCCACGTCTCTTTGCAGGTGTTTTATCACCCTCACCATGAAAAGTTTCCTCTTTATATCTAGTCTGAGTCAACTCTCTTAGTTTAAAGCCGTTGCTCCTTGTCCTGTTGCAACAGGCCCTGCTATAAAGTCTGTCCCTGTCTTTTTATAAACCTCTGTAAGTACTGAAAGGTTGCAAGCAGATCTCTCTGGAGATCTCTGTCTTCTCTCGTCCAGGCTGAACACCCCCAGCTCCCTCAGTCTGTCTCCACAGCAGAGATGCTTCACCCCTCAGTCATTTTTGTGGCCTCCTCTGGACCCACTCCAACACATCTGTGCCTTTCCCCTGCTTTGGAAACTGGGCTCTCATGAGAAGCCCTGGGTGCAGTGGGATCCCTCAGGGATTTGGGGCATGAAGTGCAGGAGCTGTGACGGCTCCAGGGGAGCAGGAAGGACTCAGATCCCCTCTGCTGAGATGGACAAACCTCCCCAGGCTGCGGGGCAGCCCGGGGGCTCCTCCGGCGGCCGCTTTCCCTACACTCACCGTGCAGAGCGTGCTCCTTCCCCAGGCAGCTTTCCGGAGGGACCTGGCTCGCCTGCTGGAGCTCATCGGCACGGGCAAGGAGTCCCTGAGCTTCATGAAGAAGAGGATCCGGCACCTGGCCCAGCAGTGGCTGCGGGCGGCGCGGCGCCTCGAGCAGAAGCTGGCGGGACGGCAGCGGGACCAGAAACACGTACGGGGCATCCTCGGGGGACAGGCGGGGAAGCTGAGCCCGGGGACAGCAGCCAGCTGGGAGGAAAAGTCATTTATGGAAGCGTGTGGGTCTGTAGGGTTGGTCTGTTGTCCATGGACACGACTCCAGAGGTGTTGTGTTGCTCACACAAGAGGCACGTCCCTCAGAGTGGCCTGCGCTCTCCGGGCCTGGAGCACTCTGCTAATTAAAGGTGCTAAAGGCGAGGAGTTCCCGTCTGGATATCCCAGTGCTGTTTTATTCCAGCTCAGAGAAACAGCCTC
This sequence comes from Hylia prasina, assembly GCA_013397195.1. Taxonomy (NCBI): domain Eukaryota; kingdom Metazoa; phylum Chordata; class Aves; order Passeriformes; family Sylviidae; genus Hylia; species Hylia prasina. The sequence continues at coordinate 1,476,469 of VYXD01006406.1, forward strand.
AAATGTAGACCAGAGATGAGAAGAGAGACTGGGCCGAGGGCACAGGTTTGTAAGTGAGACAAATTGGGCGGTTCTGAGAGTCAGGGTCCCACAGGGATGGGGAAAAGTGGTGCAGAGGGATAAATAGGAACTGGGGGGAATAACAGGATCACAGAAATGGGATACTGTGGCAATACAGAGCCAATGGGGTCCAAGGGAAGGAAGAACATTCTAGGAGGGGTGCATATGTGGTGAATGGGGGCTGAACAGGGTGATATAAATTTAACAAACCAATAGAGCAGCAAAACCTAAGAGATATTAACATGTGGCTACAAAGGCCCATGGGAGGAAGGTTTTCCTCACCCTAATCTCGAGGGGTGTTTCCTGGTGTCTGCCTCAGCTCCTCCATGGCTGAGGCACAATAACTTTGGTGTCAGGCCCCTGGTTCTCCACACATGGGCATATAGATGTGGCGGGACTGGTCTCGCTGAGCAGTGGGGTGGATTTTGGAAACAGGTGCTGGTGGGTGGAGATGATGTCCAGCTGCCATTGGAGTCTGACAGGTCTCCTCTGAGGATTAGTGTTGGGAACTCTAGATGCTGAGAGTTTTGGTGAATTTTTTGCTGATGTTCCTGGCCCTCCTGTTGGTGTTTTCATTGTGCCTTTTCCTTTGGCCCCTGTGTGCTGGGAAATCCAGCTCCAGCCCGTGGTTCAGACTGTGATGTACATGGAGAACACGAGCCAGGCCCCGGGATACAGAGTGGCAGTCAAAGGGAGCTGCCAAGCTCTGAGCACTGGATCTGTGCTAATTGGACATAGATCATTTGTCTGCACACCTGACTGAACTACCTGAGTAATTACAGCCTGCAAAGGAGCTGGAGGGAATCAGGGACCATAAGTCATTCTGGGCTGGAGAACCCAAATTGTCCCTTTCCCCAGTGCTGACTCCTCTCCTTGTCTCTGCAGATCTTGATCCATATTGGCTTCCTGACGGAGGAGTCGGGGGACGTTTTCAGCCCACGGGTGCTGAAGGGAGGCCCCCTGGGTGAGATGGTGCAGTGGGCTGACATCCTGGCTGCCCTCTTCATGCTGGGACACAGCCTGAGGGTCACAGTCTCCCTGAAGGAGCTGCAGAGGTGGGTGCTGGGTTGCATCGAGGTCTTGGGTGGAAGCACCAGCTCTGAAAAGGCTGGGGGAGGATCTTTGCCCACCTGCATCTCAGACAGTGCTGGTGCTGTACTGTACCACCAGCACTGTGGCTAGGAGAGATCCCGTGCTTCTACATCCCAGGAAAGTGGGAAGGACTGGTGTAATCATCTGCATGGAGCTGATGTGGACATACCTGGAGCAGGGCTCTGCCCTGTGGCTTCAGTGCTGGATCTGAGCAGAATGGTTCCCTGCTGCCAGCACACAGCATCACCTGTGTCCCCTGACACCTGCCTGGGGCTGGCCATGGGAGAGCTCCCTTTCCTACCCCATTCCTCAGGGACACTCTCTGCTGGGCTGGTGGCCATGTGGCTGCAGGATGCAGGTGTGCTGCAGGTTGCTGGCTCTTCCCACCGTGCACGGCTGCATTCAATCCCTGGGGCTTTGCTGGTGTTGTTTGAGCAGTGACTGTGCTTCCTTCCTTCCTTCCTCCCTCCCTCCCTCCCTCCCTGCTCAACCACAAGGCAAGCAGCTCTGGTTTGCCAAGTGGAAGCTGCATCCCTTGCAGGGGGTGGTGGCCCCCAGGTTGTCCCTCCTCAGGAGGTGCTGGAGGTGACTTGGGGACCTGTGGGGGCATTTGCTACTGCTGGAGGCACTTCCCATAGAAGGATTGACTCTCTCTGCCATGGGACATGGGGCAACACAGGGTAAGAGTCTCCAAGAGGGACCAACATGAGATGGAAAAAGAGGGAGAAGCTCACAGTGGGCCATGTTCCTCTCTGCTGATGCTGTTCTGTTATTACTGGGCTGACACTGCTGCCTTCTGTCACCTCATAAGGCTTGCCCCCCTCCTCAGAGACATCTGGAGTGGAGGGCAAGTACCAGGGAAATTGCAAATTAGATGGGTTATAAATCACGGAGAGCCTGAAGCTGCCTCGAGGACTAGGCAGGCTTTGGGAGATGCTAAGCCAGCACTGGCCACATAATGAGCCATGTTGAAAAGGGAGTGAAAAAACCCCAACAAATCCTGGAGAAAAACACCAGAAACCCCCTACGCAGCCCCTGCAGCATTCAGAATTAATGAATGGAATTAGCTCCTAACTAATTAACTAAAAGACAACAACAAGCCAAAACTGCCGGTCCTAATACAAGAGGCAGCATCTCCTCAAAGAGGCGGGAATGACGTGCTAAATAATACCCGCGTGCTCAAGGATGAAAGGAGTTAATGGCTGGGAGGGTTGTGTTGTTATTGCGTGGTTTGTGCTTTTTAATGACGAACCTCATGGTGGTTGTTCAGGGAGGGGAAGGAGCTGCAGGCGTCTCACGGGGTGGTTTTGCAGCGCCCATTTCCCTCTGCGAGTGACTCTGGCCAGAGCTGCCCTGCTGCCTGTAGTATTTTGCCTTTGCCAGAAGCCTGGGAGCGTCCACATCACTTGGCAGCGGTGAGAGCTCCTCTTCTGAGGTGGATTTGGATGTGTCCCTCGGGATGCCTGGGAACGGCAGCTCCGTCTCTTCCCCTTTGTAGCTGCGATGGGAAGTGAGCGAGCTGGGCTGGTGCTGCACATCGTGTCTGTGTCCCAGAAACTGTCCCCACCTCCCCGAGCACGTGTCCTGTGCCTGGCTTTGGTGATGTTTTAAATGCTGGACACCCTCATCAAGCGCTCACTTCAATATTGATGAGCTGGGGTGAGCAGAGGCAGGACCTGGGAATGTAACCACATCCCCTCTGTCCCTTTGGAGACCAAGCCCAGTGCTTGGAGGGTCACCAGTGGCACCTTCAAGAGATGGGTTAATGTGGGTGTCACGAGGGGGGCAGAGGTTCTGTGCCAGGGGAGCACTGAGTGGTGCCTGCAGATCTCTCAGTAACATCCCTGCTGCGGGGCTGGTGCCTCTAAGAAGTGCTGGGAGAAGCTTTTCCTGACCAGGAGGGAGTGGGAGGTTTGACAGAACATGTGTAATTAGACCCGAGATGTGCTAGGAGTTAATCTTGGGCTCTTCCTTAAAGCCTCGAGGGGGTTTTACCTGTAGCCACAGCTTTGGGCAGGGGTTGCAGAGAGCCATGGATTCACAAAGGGCTGCAGGGATGCAGCAATGCTAAATCCCTGCCACTGGGGAAGTGGCAGCCCAGATACTCTGATTCCTTATCCCTCCTGCCCCCTGCACCCTCCTGAAGCAGCAAGTTTTGCGCCTCTGGAACTGAATTTGTCCTCTCCCATCCCGAGTGTCTCTTGCTGACCTTGCAGCAGGACAGGCAGCAGTGTTGGGGAGGGTTTGGGGATATTTTGCTCCAGCAGTGTGAAACGTTGAATCCATCCTTTTGTATTTTTCTTTGGCAACCCCTGCTCTTTTCTCTTTTCATGGCTGGGAGCTGTAGCTGCTCTCACCCAGCAAAGCCTTCACTGGAGCCCATAAATTATTCAACACAGATTAACCTCTCTCCTGATTTTTTTTTTTTTTTGTCTCTTTAAATTTCTGAGCTGATTTTTCTGCATGTATTGATCATTGGCAAGGGATCACTGGAAGATTTGTCTGCATACACTTCAGCCAGTGGTTATCTGAGAGCTGTTCATGATTAGCATCTGTATTGATTGCAATGCAGCAGTGCGTGGATTGGGTCTGGATTGGGTCAGGAATGCTGAGGATCAGGAAAATGAAGGAGGAGAAGTAAGGCCCTGATCAAAAAAGCTGGTGATGGAGGGCTGGAGGTGAAAACATGTTGGGAGTGTGACCATGTGTGCCCAGCAGTGAGGGGCAGGGGTGTCAGATGGTTCTTCCTCTGGTTTAGGGACCAATGCTAATCTGGAACAAGGATAAGGAGCTCAGGGAATCTGCCGGTTTCATCCCTGGCTCAGCTTGGCACTGTCCAAATGTCCTTGTGGGGCCAGTTTATTTGGGTTTTTACCCACTCCAGACTTTGAAGATCTGTGAATTCCACTGCCAAGTCCTACCAGGGGCTATTTTTTCTCCTGTAGTTGAGCTAAGTGCAGGTGTTTGTTCTCCTTTGAACTCCCAGTGAATTTGCTTCTGCTGCCTCTGGAGAGGCAAGGGGTGAAACACGGGGTTATTTGTTCCCTTCCAACTGAAACCATTCCGTGTTCCTATGTGCATCTTCCCAGGAGGAAAATGAACCACCGAGCTGGAGCAGGCAGCCAGGAGCTGTTTTCTCTTTGAGATTTGTGCTGGGTGGGCAGCCAGCAGCATTTTGAGCCTTGTCTTAAAGCAGGGAGGGAAGAAACATCCCAAATTTGAATGCCAACACTTGATTCTTGCTGAAGCCCCGCGGAGCTGTGTTGGTAGCCCAAAAGTGCTTTCAGGGAGGTGAGAATCCAGGCCAGTGTTGGTGTTGTTGCTTGCTAGGGGAGGAGTGGGAAGTGCCTGAAAGCTCTGAGTTGGGTTGCTAATGAGGCAGCTCATGAGTAGATGCTGGAAAATTACAAGCAGCATTTTGGAGCAATGGCTGTGCCCTTAAAAAAAAAGCTTTAATAAGCTGAAGCTTTTTCTCTGGAGCACCTATGCCCTGGGGTCAGGCAGGAAGGATCCTCTCAGCCTCTTCCCCGGGAGAAGCAGCACAAGGGTCACTCCTGGAAGCTCCAGCTCCTACTCTCACCCTTGAGCCATGGGAGTGGTCATCTTGGCATGTCCAACTGCTTTTCTGGGGCTCGGGCACAGGCTGGGGGAGAAGGGGCTGCAGAGCCATGAGCTGCTGGGGAGTGCAGAAAAGCACTGAAATATGCTTTTCTCAATGGTCCCCTTGAAATTAACTGCTCATAAAGCAGGACAGAAAGTCGAAGAAAATGGGATTTGATGCCTCTTGGGGTCAGGGCTTTACAAAGTGTTCCCAGAGCTTAATTGCTCCTCTGTCAAGTTCTGGACTCTTAATTCTAGTCCTGGCAAAGCGCTGGATTTGAAGCACGTGCCTGCATCCAGTGCTGGCAGCTCTTTCCCTGCTGTGGCCAGCGTGTGATTTGGGTGCTGAGCCACCCTCCCTGTGCTGTGCTGGGGTGGATGGAGCCCTGGAGCTGTGGTGGGACCAGGCTCTGCTCCCACTGCCCCCACTCTCCTCTCAGTGCCTGGCACACAGCGAGAGCTGTGATTTTCCTGCTCTTTCCAGGCTCACCGAGGTGTGCTCAGGCTGCATAAAGGGCCGTTCAGATGGAAACACCATGTCCAGAAAGCACATTTCTAATTGTCTCCTGGCAGATAAAAGCCATCTTTCTGTCTTGCATCTGTTCACATGAAAACCTGCTCCATGCCCAGGCTCTGGCTGCACTCCCCTCGCCAGCTGGCAGAACCAGTCCTGCTGTTGTGTGGGAGAGAAAGGAACTGCTTGTGGGAACAGCCAGAAGTGGCCAGTTCCATGTGATCCTGATGGAGCTGCATGGAAAGGCTGTGGATTGATCAGCTCTGCACCACTGGGGAGGAACCTTCAGCCTTTAAAGGGGCATCAGGTGCTCCTGGTGCTCAAGTCCAACCTGGCCTTGGATGCCTCCACGGATGGAGCAGCCACAGCTTCTCTGGGCAGCCTCTGCCAGGGCCTCACCACCCTCACAGGGGAGAATTTCTGCTTTTTTGGAGCTGCTGGAGCAGCTGGGACAGCAGGAGAACAGCCCATCTGTCCCAGGGCTTGCCCAGACACCACCAGCACGGGAGTGCTCAGTTTCTGCTGCTCCCTACAGGAATCCAAACACCGATTTCTCCTTTCCTGGGAAGTTCCTTCATATCTGCTGAACCTGTGACCAGAAAGAAGTGTTTTTTCTGGCTCCATCCTGTGCATCTCCAGATCTTGGAAATAAATAAATGGATTACTGAACTTCCCCCCTGGATGGGCAGGGCCATGTCATACAAGATCAATGATGGACCAGAGAAACAGTCCAAGTGCACCCTGCAAAAGTGAAACCATTGCAGGTGCTGAAATTGCTTGGAAATTCTAATTTCCAGTGACTGTTCATTCCAGCAGGAGGAAGAGGTGGGAGCAGAGGGCAGGCAGCAGGATGTTCATTTTGTGGGCTTAGATTTGCACTTGTTGGTTGTGATGGGGCTGTTACAGACCCTTGGGAGCTGCTCAGGCCTGGCTCTGTCACCTTTCAACCCTGGATAACATCCCAGTGCCTGCTGGGCTCTTGCAGCCATGGAGAAGGTGAGGGAGCAGCGAGGACAGGATCCCTGCTCTGCTCTCAGCCTTGCTGACAGCAGCAGACGTGGGCAGAGAAGATGCAATTAAATATAATACAGAATATTGGCCCAGGCTGCCAGGAGATGCCCACGAGATCCATTTAGTGCTGGACCTCTCAGCACCAGGAGCGATAACGCGGAAAGAAACGTTGGGCTAATTTGAAAATAGGTCAATGGGATGTAAAGATAACCCCGCAGTCATCTGACTCCAGAGCGCCTGCACCATGCCAGGGAGGGGACAGTCCCCTGGCTGATTAAAGTACCTCTGAGAGGAAAATAGCAGGACAAGAAGCTGCTGGAGATTTATTCTGGAGTAGGCACAGCTGGTGGAGGCAGCTGGTGGAGAGGCGAGCTCGGCATCCGCTTGCTGCTCCCTCCCCAGAGAGGAGCCAGGGCTCAGGCGACGGGATTTGGGATGGGATGAGCCCCTGGATCACCAGCCAGAGGTGCTGGGCTGGTCACCACCCATGGCTGGTCTGGGAGGGGAGGTTTCCCCAGGGCCTGGGATGGGGTGGTTTCCACAGCAGATCCCTGGGCTGTGCTGGTGGCGAAGGCGGCGTTTGCGCTCATCAATTTTATTTGCGTAATTTCAAGCGCCATTAATAGTACATGGCACAAGGAAAAATCAGGGAAATTGCACTCCAACCATGAGTGAAATTGGGTTTAGTAGAAAATTAGTTGACTTAACTGGCAAATGATGAAAGCCTGAATAAAGAATGTTTAAATAAGGAGGAATAAAAAAAAAAAATTCTCCCCCCACCCCCATCTCAGAGGTGCAGGCTGGATTTGCATGAGCAGAATATTAAAATCAGTGGTTATAAAGTGTTTAGGGAGGATAAGGGGGGTAAATGAAGAGATGTGCTGCTCAAAGCCACTGCTCCTGCTCTCAGAGCTATTCCAGCCACGTAGCCATGGCACGGGGAGTATAAATGGATGTGGCAAGTCCTGAGCACCTGGAGAGGGGATGTGTGGCAGATTGTGGTGCTGATGGGAGCTGGGAGAGTCAGACCTGCTCTCGCCAGCTGGTGGGAACTTTTTGGGAGGCTTCAGTATGAGTTACACTAATTGCTGCCTCCTGCAGCCCCTCGTCAAGCTTGGTTAGGGCTTCCTTAAATTACAGATTATTTTGTGGTGCAGTGGCTTGTGTGACACGTACCAGCTCGAGGATGGTGTGTGCTGCAAGCACAGTGTTATGGTTTGGGGATTTTTAGTTAAATACAAGGTTTATGGATTGGTTCCACCACAGTGCAGGTTGGTGTAAATCACTGTTTGTCTGATGACTGAGGAAAAAGCAGCACTGTGTGAGCAAATGTGTTTAGAATTCCATCTCTACAAAATCTTGGCTTAAAAATTCCCCTTCAGCCTTCCTGGGAGGTTGAGTCTCCTTGGTGCCCTATTTATTGTACCGAGGTGGCTGTGGGAGGTGAGAGCCTTTCTATTCCTGCCATCTTCCCAATCAGTCCTGTCGTGTAAAATTGTGCATAAAAGTGACAAAACTGCAACCTGTTTCTCCTGCGGCATCCCCGGCCAGGCTGCCCTGAGCTGATGCTGAGATTCCTTGTGACAAGAGCAATGAAGCAGCTGCAAAAGCAGCTCTTCATCTTAAATTGAAATTCTCTGTTTTTCCTGGCTGTGGCCAGAGAGGTTGTTCCACATTTACACATTTTCTGGAGTCCTTGTTATGGTCAGGAGTTTGGGGTGACTGATGCCAGGTTGGGATGGGGCTGGAAGAAGGATCTTGGTGCTCAGTGCTAAAGGAATTGGAACCACATCAGAATCATAGAAAAGTCTGAGTTCAGAGGGACCTTTTTTGGGTCTTCTGGTCCAAACTCCTGCAATGAGCAGGTGCATCTTCCACCAGATCAGGTTCAAAGAAGAGTGAGGCGTGGCCAGGAGCCAACCAAGAGGCCTTTCTTGTATTTCTTATGGCTAACAAATTTCTGGCTCTGTGTGGCCCCTTCTGATGTTAGTGAGAGACTGGAGAGCAAATACTTGTGATAATTGTGTCCCTTGGCTTTCCGTGGATGGGAAAGCCATTGATTTCCTCTGGAAACAGCCATGGGATTGATAGGTGAAATGCTGAGGGGCTCTGCAAGGGGTGAGAACCTCATGGAAGTGCTCCTCAGAGGATGGACCCTGGGGCTGTGGGTCCATTTGAGTTTCAGCTGAGGAACAGATAAACCCCAGGTAGGGCTGGAAAGGGAATTCTCAGGTTCAGAGAGGAAAATGCAGAGAAATTAAGAGAACCAGTAAGAGAGGTCGCAGAGAAGGGAAGATTCAAAGCCTGCCAGTGTAAAACCTGACCTTAAAGAAGAGAAAATACCTACAGGCATGTCTGGGATAAATTTCCATCTCCAAATACAGGTTCAGAGTAAGGGAAGAGCCCAGAAGAAAACAAAGACAGACTTCCTGGCAGGCAGGAGCTAAGGGTGAGATTTCACAGTGTCTGAGCTCAGACTTGTGAAATAAAACAGGAATTCCTCAGCCTTGTTGGAAGGACTGAGAACAAAATGGGACAACTGCGTGGTGGGAGTGAGACAGCCTGGGTGGACCAAGTCAGCTCAGCAGTTTGGTTTTCCATGAGGATGCTGTTGCTTTTTGGGTGTGAGTGGAGTTATGAGGACGAGGAATTATCATCTTTAGGAGGAAAAACAAAATACAAGAGCATTAAAACTGCAGAGTGAATCAGCCTCTGAACAAACTGGCACTGGGAAATCACAAGTACAAGCAACATGGATTTTTGAGCAACCTGCTGAAGCTGGAAGGTGTCACAGGGTTTTTTTTTCTGAGAAGGAGGAAACATGGTCCAGACAAGCAGATGGGCTGTCAGGCTGACATCAGTGGTACACTTGGTGGAACAGCTTTGGAGAGAGGGATTCATCAGTTCACAGAGGTAATTGGAAATGGAAGGAGACACACCACAGGTTTACCAGCCCTGTATCTTGCTGGTTTAATCACATCTCACCCTGGCAGCGAGGTAACTGATGGTCTTGATAAATAGATTGCAGGCAGTCAAGTTTATCTGGATTTTCATAATGCATTTTATCCACTGAAGGAGGGAAGAGGGACTGTGTGGCTCTTTGTAAGGAACTGGCTGGAAATCCCCTGAGTGAAACTCAGGGCCCAGCTGCCCCTGTTTTATGGAATTATTTCATAAATGGGACCAAAAGTGAGAAATACGAATAAAACGTGGCCAACATCCAAGGCCAGGCATTGCCAGCAGAGTCAAGGAGAAGCTGAGAGTGCTCTGGGATGTGGTGTGTAAGGACTGGAATAAGAGAGACATTCCAGGGGAGCTGGGAACAGGGAGCTTTGGGCTCAGCTGGGAGCCTTGCAGGCAGAGAGGAGAGGAAAGGTGTGGCTTTACAAGTCTCAGTGGTGTGACTGCAATGAAAGTAAACGAAATCTGGTGTCTTCAACAAGAGAGGTCCAGGGGAGGGTGTGTGGTGACTGGGATGCTGGTGAGCCCTGGCTGGGAATGCTGTGTCTCACAGTCCATATGGGAGGAGCAGGAGCTCAGCTGGAGCAGGTGCAAAGACGGGGAGGGACCAGGGCTCTCTGGATCTTTGGCCTGGGAAATAAAAACTGGGGTGAGGAGAACAAGGTGCCTCCCCCTCCATCAAAGAGGAGCTGTTTGATGGCTCCTGCTCAACGCCCTGCAGGGAGAGGAGTGTTTGTGCTGCAGGGCTTTGGTGGTGCTGGGGGCTGATCCCTCCTGCTTCTCCCCAGTCACTTAGGGGTGCCTCCAGGACGGGGGAACTGCCCCTTGACCAGTCCTCTGCCTTTTGACCTGATTTACACCGACTACCACGGCCTCCAGCAGATGAAGCAGCACATGGGGCTCTCCTTTAAGAAATACAGGTAAGCAAAGCCACTGCCTGCTCTTGTTCTCCATTTCATTAATTAGCAAGCAAAGACTAATGCTAACAACCAATCCGAGGAGCCAGACCCTTTGATTTTATGTTTGATTTTTGCCTTGTTGTGTCCCCTGCTGCCATAGCACAAGGCACTCTGAGCCTCACATATTTAGGATAAAACCTCATTAAAAGAGAGAGCTGGGGAAAGACCAAACCTTGCGTGTGTCTGCAATATGTGCTTCCATTCCATTCTTGCAGCCAGGGGTGGGCATAGCATGGAGAGGAGTGTGAGCCTTGGGAGTTTGTAAGGAGCCCTGTCCCTGGCTCCTTGAGCATCAAGACAAATGTCATCATCCCCTGGTACATCACCAGCCAGGAAAATCTGCGATTTAATTTAGTGCTGATAGACCTGCTATTTATTACATTTTTTCCCCATCTCTTCCACTATCCTACACAATTTTATTAGAGAGAAAAATGACAAGCGGCGTTATTGCTTTTATTATAAATGCATTTGCTCTTGAATTCAGCTTGTTTTGTTCTTCCCTTGCTTGTTGTTCCTCTTCTCTCCTCAGCCTTGTGCTGGTAGTGCCTGCCTCAGCATTCCCAGGATATTGGGAAAGGCATTAATAAGCTTTTGGGAGGTTCATCATCCTCACAGCTGTCAGGGAGCTGAGCGTCCTGCAAAGGGAAATCATCCTGCGAGGAGGGAGCAGTGTTGGGAAGGGCTCCTCGGGACGCTGCTGCACCCTCTGCTCGGGGTGCAGACGAGGGACAAGGCTCCTGGGGACAGCAGGTGTCCTCAGGAGGTGTCTGCCCCGCAGGTGCCGTGTCCGGGTCATCGACACGTTTGGGACAGAGCCGGCCTACAACCACGAGGAGTACGCCACGCTGCGCGGATACCGCACCAACTGGGGCTACTGGAACCTGCAGCCCACGCAGTTCATGACCATGTTCCGTAAGTCATGGAGTGGCTAAGCCTGGGATGGCTGCCTAGTGATGCCTGAAGTTTTATCTTTCCTGTGTTTCAGGCTCTGTGCTGCCCAGGGTGCAGCTCTGAGCTCACAGTCAGGGTCACTCAGCTCTGCACAGAGCAGGGACACAAAACAAATCCTGTTCCTGCTGCACACCGAGGACAACTTTNAAGGCCTTTAACAGATACACCCTGGGCAGTGCAAAGCCTCGCAGAGGCTACACCCAAGGTGGGCATGGCCACATGAACAGTCATGAACAGTCGTGAGCTCTTCAGACGGAAATAAGTTTGGTCTATTTGCATATCAAGAGTTAATTCTCTAATTACAGCTTCAGGTAATAAAGTCACATTCCCTCAGTGTGCTACCTCCCGATTCACTTTTGTTTATACTTTTTGGGGCCTGAGGCAGTGATTGTGACCTTGGTTCTCATGCCTGGAAGGATTGTTTTGTCTGACCAAAATGTGAAGAGAGCTTACTAACACTCTATATGGAGTTCAGAGTTACACACTAATGCAGTACAGGATCTGAAAAACATAAAAGCTAAAAACTTAAGGCATCAGTGGGAGCCTGCCAGGGTGGTTCTGGGGCTCTGAGATCCTCCACAAGGTGATGCTCAGACAGTGTCATCCTCCCTGGCTCTGCCTCTGCTTCCCCCTGCCCGCAAGGAGCTCCTGCTGGGCCACCTCTTGGGCTACAGAATGACCCAGGGAGAGAGAACAGGCTCCTTCCACTGGTCCAGCACAGTCAGGGCACAGCCAGCAGCTTCCAGCTGGGGTGGTGTTGGTTGCAGGGCCTGGTTTGCTTTCAGCTGGCATTCTGAAGGTGAGAGCAGCTCAGTGATTGGGATTTGCCTGTGGCATGGACGGGAGATGTGCATGTCTGAAAGGAGCCCAGGGTCCCACTGGCTGCTGGGTGACTCAAGCATTGCTTTTTCCTGGCTGGATAAAGCCCCTCTGGCAGCCTCAGAAACGCCTCACTGTATGAGGAGCTGCTCAAGTGTGTTCTGAAGCCTGGACTTCATGAGCTGCTTGGATAGGGATTCAAGCTCCATTTTCCTCCACGCTCCAGCAAGGCTCTGGAGCCAGGCTCATCTCAGGCTGTATCCCCAACCCTGGGACATCCCAAAAAACATCTGTCCAGCCACGTGTCTCCTTCCCTTGGTGCCCACAGCTCACACCCCTGACAACTCCTTCATGGGCTTCGTATCGGAGGAGCTCAACCAGACCGAGAGGCAGCACATCAAGGCCAACAAAGTGAGCAGCATGGCCGTGGTGTATGGCAAGGAGGCCAGCATCTGGAAGGTGGGTGTCCTGGGGCTGCTGGGGACAAGCCAGGCAGGCAGGGGGAGGCACAGGCAGCCCCAGCCTCTGGCTCTCACCCCGAGCTCTGGAGGTGCAGATCTGGGTGTGTTTGTGGAGGATCATCCTTGTTCCGCTCCTGGGGGAGGGATGTGGCACATCCAGAGCCTCCAACAAACAGGGAGAGCCTGGTGGGATGCCATTCCCTGCTCCTTGCTCTGGGTGGTGCTTCCTCCCAGCAGGCTCTGAGGCTGAGGATTTCGTATCGATGGTTTTATGTAATTAATTACAATGATTGCCACTAATTAAATTGCAGTGATTGCTGCATTATGATGGGGATAGTTTGTGTCTGCTTTCAAGCACTCTCTGAAAAGGGGTCATGCTCCCTGAGCCTGGAACACCTGGGGGAGAGGGGTGGGTCACTGCATGGGGACAGCCCCTCCAGCCCCCACAACATCCCCCTGCATCTCCAGATGTGCATGCTCCCCCCATCTTATCCAGAGCTAGCAAGCTGCTTTTCCTTCCAGGGCTGTAAAAAGGAGTTAATTCTCATTGTCTGTTGATTTATTTCTATTTTTCCCTCTGTGCACCGCCTGGGGCTGCTCCAGTTGCAGGTACTGTACCACACCAGCTGCTGCTGGGCTTTGCCTCTGCATCTCTTCTCGGGAGAGAAAAGGTTTTTGTCGGAGTCGACTTTGCTTTGATGTGGGCTTGGTCCTCTGGAGCTGCTGGGATTGATGTGGGTTGATGCAGTGGGGGCTGTACCTCCCCCCCTTCCCAGCTCTCCTGTTTAGCAGCTGGTAATTAGCAGGGATGCTTGTGGTGAGCCAGGAGCCAGCCACGCCATCTCCTCTTTACTGGTGGTTTGTGGGTTTTCCATCACTCCCCAGGTCTGAGAGCAAATCCCCCCCTGCCTCTGCCTGGCTCGGGGGCTCCCTAAAAGCCCTACTGAAACCCCCTAAATCTCATTTTAGGAGAACTGCAACATCTTGTCATATTTTTCTACCATTCCCGTGCCCTTTCTTATCCAGAAGTTTCCTTGGAGCTTAGTTAAGGTAATTTGAGAAGGCACTAAAGAGAGTTAAAACTCCAGAATGGACATTTCCTTCCACCCTGGGTGCTACAGGCATTTGCTGTTTTGAGTCAGAACTCACAAACAACATCAGTTTTCCCCAAACTGCAAATTTGAGGTCATTTATTCCAGGGTGAAGAGGCTGGGGCTGGGCCTTGCTGGCCCCTTGAGGCTGCCTGCCCTTTGCTTCCCATCTTGTACCACTCCATAGCACATAAAAAAGGGAATAGAGGAGTTTTTCCCTTATTTTGAGAGATTTTGAGGCCTAGAAAGGCAAAGACCATCTCCATCTTCTGGAGCCAGGTGCTTACTTACCAGCCTCTCCAGAGCAGGAGGTTTTTGACATTTAGAAACATTTCATTAAACCTCCCTTCCCTTTATTTCTCATTTCCTACCCCTCTGAACTTTTTGCCTCTGGCTCACAATAGGAGCTGAAGTTTTAATAAGCTGGGAAAGCCTTAGAGCCTTGGAGAATCCCAGGGATCCGTGGCTGAGGGCAGAAATACAGCATTTGAGGAGGCTTTAAGGCAACATACTGTTTTCTCAAATTCCCCATTTGTAACTCCTTATTCCCCATGGTCTTTGCTCTTTTGGGGCTGTTGCAGCACTGGAAAACCCAGCATCCAAAGGATGGGCCCTTTGTGGTTTTTTCAAGCAAAAAAAAATTCTGCAGTAGAGAAATCCTTAAAACGAAAGGCTGCTTTGAAGCAAAAGGAGGGAAGCCTCCAAGAGAAGAAAATTGATGACCCCCTTCATTTTCCAGGTAGTGAAACAGGATTAAATCTGAATGGGAAAATCCTAGGAACTTGTTACTTGGAATAAGAGGTTATTAGGAAGCCCTGGTCTTTGCAGACTCCCTTCTAAACCCTCTGAAAACTTTAATTCAGCAGCTCCAGAGTGGAAGTTAGCCTCGGAGGGGACAGGGAAGGCAGGAACCTGATGATCAGAGTGATGGATCCTGCAGCCATTTGGGCTCTCCAGGAGCCTGGGGCAGTCCAGGACGTGTTTCCAAGGCATCAGGCGGGGCAGGTGGGGATTTTGCGCTGCTGTGGGTCAGCCTGAAGCACGACAGGAGTTTGAGAGTTAACACCCCCCATAACCATGGTGGGGGAGGTCAGACCCGTGCTTTGGTGTAGTTCACGTCTGCCTTCCCTCCCAAGGGCAAGGAGAAGTTCCTGGCCATCCTCAACAAGTACATGGAGATCCATGGCACAGTTTATTACGAGACACAGAGGCCACCTGAGGTGCCAGCGTTCGTGAAGAACCACGGGCTGCTGCCCCAGCACGAGTTCCAGCAGCTGCTGAGGAAGGCAAAGGTGGGTGAGGGCACCCCAGCACCCCCTGCCCCATTACCTGGGCTCCTCCCAGGCTTGCAGGCACTCCCAGCTGGGATAATTAACCTCTCAGCCGGGATAATTAGGGGGGAAGGGAGCAGAGCACATTTCAGATCAAGATGTGCCTGATGAGTTTCTCCTTGCAGACTGTCCACAGGCAGAACACGAAGTTTCCTCATTAACTCACTTATTGCTGAGTGGGGTGGGGTTTTTTTTTCCCACCTTTTAGCTGTGACAAAAATAAATTCTTGGAGATTCTTGGAGTGTGTGGGTTTGGGCACATCCCTGTGGCCTTCAGCTGGTGCCTGGGGGAAATATTCCTGATTTACCAGCCCAAACAGCTTTGGCAAAGCAATGTTGCTCCATGCGGGGCCAAAGTGATGGTTGTAAGCACCATGGAGGAACTTGCAGCTCCTGGACACTCCAGTGCTGTGCAAAGTGGGCTGTTCTTGAGGGAAAAGGAGGAACATTGAGCCCAGTTTGGTGAACCCCATTACAGGCTCGGCGTGCAGGGGCAGAGCAGCAGAGAGGGGATGCTGGTGGGTTTACCTGGGAGCTTTCCCTGTGGAGAAAATCACTCAGCAGCGCCGTGTTTCTGCCTTGCAGCTCTTCATTGGCTTTGGGTTCCCCTACGAGGGCCCGGCCCCGCTGGAGGCCATCGCCAACGGCTGCGTGTTCCTGCAGGCCCGCTTCAACCCTCCCCACAGCTCCCTCAACCACGAGTTCTTCCGCGGAAAGCCCACGTCCAGAGAGGCAAGTGTGCTCTGGGGGCTGCATGGAGGCACCCTCCTTGCACCAGGCCTTGGGCCAGCCTGGGGAAGAGCAGCTGCTACGCTGAGGTTGCTTTATTTTTCGGCAAGATTTCCTCTGCGGATGTTCAAACCCCGCCTTTGGGGGGTTTGCCTCAGATGTAAGGGGCTCTGCTGTAGGTTTGGGGTTTCCAAGGAGAGGGTCGTGCAGGAGCCTTCTGCACACCCTCAGCTCCTTCCTCACCAGCCCAGATCCACACGTGCCCCACACCCTGCTCATCCCTTTGTCCCCCCAGAGGGACCTGCACGGTGTGGCAGGGCTATGAAATCCCTCCCAGGCTTGCCCATCGCTGGGAATTCAATATAAGTAGAGCAGGAACTCTTTAAAAGTTAAAGGCTTGAGAAAATTGCCTCTTTTATTATTAATAAAGTGGATAATGCAGTGTAAGGCTCCCTTGCTGAGCAGGGAGCGAGCTGGGGGGGCTGTGCAGCTGGACTGGGCTGTTCCCCCCCTGATTGCCCCATGCACCTCCTGAATTAGGTATTAAAACCCACTTGGATGGGGCTGGGGCTGTACCTGGAGCCAGGGTGGCAGCCTGGGGCCAGGGCTGTGAAATGCCTCAGGGTGTTTACGTGCTGGAGGGAAAAGAGGTGATCGATCTGCCGGGAAAGAAATGAGGAAGGACAGCAATGAGGAGGATAAACCACACGGCTCTTCTCCAGCTGGCAGGGGTTCAGGCCCCTCTGCCATGTTTTGTAGTGCCCTCAAAACACCTCCTCTGCTCAGCAACCTCACTCTTCCCCTCCCAGAGGAGATCAGGGCTGAAAAGGCACCTCAGGGCTGAAAGAAAAGAGGTAGATCAAAGATTTTTGATTTTTCATCCCCAAAAATGACCTGGGTGGGCAGCCCAGGGAAAAGCAAGGATGTCAGGACGTGTGGAGTACCAGTGTGTGGGCTGCCTGTGGCATCAGGGTGAGGCAGCTTCCAGCACTGCTCTCTCCCAATCCCAGACTTTCCCAGCCTTCAGTGGCAAAGAATTTTCTCCCTGCCTTGTTTCTAGAGCTGGCAAACCTGGGAGATGTGCTGCCTTCACTCGTATCTCCTGCTTTGGTGCATTTTTACCATCCAGACCCACAGAATGGCTCAAGTCAAGGTTAAATTGTTCCTGTGTTACAGAGATATTCCAGGCTGCAAAAGGAATTCAGTGTTGTTGGGAATGGGGCATCCCAACCCAGTGGGAATTATAGCACATCACCCTGAGGCTGGGGAGCAGCTGGATTCAGAGGAAACTTCTTCCAGCACTCCCTGTTGCAGTGGGTTAAACCCCACTGTGTCCATGAGGCTGCTGCTCCTCTCTGCCATCCAGCTGTGAGCAGGAAGCAGCAGCCATTCCAGCAGGGATTGCAAAATCCAGCTGGCACCGCTGTGTTTCAGGTGTCCTCCCAACACCCATATGCTGAAGACTTCATTGGGAAGCCCCACGTGTGGACTGTTGACTACAACAACTCCGAGGAGTTCGAAGCTGCCATCAAAACCATCATGAGGACACAGGTAGAGCTCAGAGCAGTTTTGGGGTGACCTCCCTGCTGCTGGGTTTGGACAAGCAGCAGCAGATGTTGGAGCCTGGCTGTCCTTTCCAGACATTAGTTTCTTTTTCTTTCTCCTTTGGATTTTTTCATCCTTTCCTGCAGCCCCAGGGGCACAGGTGCTCCCACCTTGCTGTGGCACTGAGTTGTAGGTGTTTCCCCAGGGCAGAGCTGTGCCTTTGAGGGATCCCCTGGGAGTCCTGTGGGTAGGCCTGGAGCAAGGGGAGGCTGAGATAAGGTTTGGGAGCAGGAGGCTGAGGTTGCTGGAGGCGTTGAGCACTTCTGGGAGCTGGTGTGATGACAAAGACAAACCCAGAGAGCTGCAGCCTTTCAATCATTTCACTGACCGTTACCTTTGGATGGAGCAAATCGATGGGAATGACTTCAGGAGTTGCCTCTGTGAGGGCTGTAAGGAAGGGGAGAACCCCGGGGAAGGCAGCACACCTGCTGTGCCCACTCTGGAAACGCTCCCTCATGAATATTTACCTCCCACCCTGTGGCAGGAGCCTTTCGAGTTGTCCAAATTATTAAAGTCAATTTTCCTGGAGGGGAGGGAAGTGCTGATGGCCATTTTGCTGGCAATTTGCTTCGCCTGGGGTGAGCCCTCCTCTCTCGAGGACAGGGATGTGCTGTGAAACCCAGGCTCAGGGTTCATGGTGTTGGATGGGATTTAGAGGGGGACAGGTGTGATGCTGGTCAGAGAAGGGTCATCCTTGCTTTTCCCTGCATTGGAAGCTGCAGACGTGGTGCCTGTGGCAATCTGGGGACCTGATTCAGGTAACTGTGGCCATGCCATCACCCTGTGTCTCACCTCCTTGAGGGTGATTACTGCAGCTCTTCACCTCATGCTCATTTTCCCTGTGAGTTTGTAAAGACTGATCAAACCCGACTTAGGAAAACAGTTGTTGTTTTGCACATTCATTCCCGTATCTCGACTGGAATTAAATTAAAAATAATGACATCCCTGCTGCTGTGCTGCCAGGCCAGCTGTCAGAGCTTGACCCTCCACCATCTGGGCTGGAGACAGCTCTGAAGTGAAGGAATTGCTGTGGGCAGATTGCTGGGAGCTGTTTTGGGAGAGAGAAGGAAATTTTCAGGTTTTCCAGAAGAGAAGAAAGAAAATAGTGAAGGCTGGTGCTGCTGTGCTGTTAAAATAATTGAAGAATGGGGAGATTGAGATGGAGGAAAGGGCTGTGCTGGTTCCTGGGCAGCTGTGTTGTGCTGCTGCTGTGTTGACTGGATGTGCACCAGGTCATTTAGGTGCTTAATAGTCTGGTTAAAAATTAAAAAACTAAGAAGGATTTTAGGGAAGGGTTTGGTGGCACGATGGGCACTGGGCAGGGGGAGCTGGTGTCCAGAACTGGGCACTCGCTGGAGTGTTCTGCTGCTGTGCCCATCCCTGTTTTGCCCCAAACCAAGCTCCTGTCTCAGCTCTTCTCCTCATTCCCACTCTGGGATCAGGACCCTCACTCTGTAGTGCCCTCCCACAAAGCATCCCAGCCTCTGGAATTGCCCTTAGCTGCTGGAAGTCCTAAATTTGCCTCAGATTAACAGCTCCAGTCACTGAGGCCTCATTTGCATTGTCACACAGAGGTTGCTCTGGAGAGGAGGGATTCCCTCCCACCAAGGAGTTCATCCACAACTCACCTCTGTGGGGTTTTAGAGACTTTGTATAAATCCTCCTAGGGCAGAGCAGGGAGTGAGTGTGAATAACTTACAGCAGCCTCTTCCCCCCCTCCCAGCTTTTTATCTTTTAAATAGAAAGGTCTGCTTTATTAGAGATGCTGTCAAGGCAATTAAGCCTAAAAATTGACCTACCTTACAGGTCTAAAAGCCTTATTATGGGCTTTAGCTCCAGGAGTCCATGGGTATCTTGTCTTTAAAATACTGTTTGTTACAGCAGGAATTGAAAACAAGGGCTTTAGCAGGAGGAGCTGCAGAAAGATGGTAGCTGGCAATTTAGTGTTCCTGTTCCTCCCAGTTACTGGAGTTTGGAGAAATTATTTTACTGACTCCTTTTTTTTTTTCCCCTGAAGGCAAAATGGGGTGTTCTGTTATTGGAATATCTAATAAATTTGTCTGTGTTTCAGAATAACCACCATCCATTTACTTTTTTTCTGTCAAAACATTTCATTTCAAAATTACTGGAATGAAATACTATGGTTTTGTTTCCCATCTGCCTGCCTTTGTTTGGAAATACCCTGCCAATTTATTGAAAGGAATGCTGGATCTGAAATGATGCATTTCCCTTTGCTTCACCAACTCAGACAGATTGAACCTGAAACACAACATTTCCCCCCTCCCTGATGGGTGAAAACATTTGAAATTGAAAACTGACCTGAAATTGATTTTTATTTTGGGATTTTTTGTTGTCGTATGACCAAAAATTCACATATCCCACAGATGTTTTGCATCTTCTAGGCCAGAACTCAGTAAGACATTTTTGAGGATATGAGATCTTGTGGGAAAACTGGCTCTGCCATCAGGTGGAAGCTGTTCTGGGGACCAGGGACTTGGAACTGGGATGCTGGGAGCCTGTCTGGGAATCTGGGAGCTGGTTCATGAACCTGGCAGTAATTCTGGCGTGGCTGAGCTGACAACAAGCTCACCCAGCTTTGGTCCCAGGGGGATTTGCTGACTCTCAGCAATGTTTTAGTGTCTCTGCAGCACCCCCGTTTCTCCTGCTGACCCCCAGGGCTGCAGCTCGGGGCAGGCTGTGCCATCCCACAGCTCCTGCTGGGCTGGCAGAGCTCCCCAAGCACAGGGCTGGCTGCTGGCTTGGTGCAAGCAGAGCACTTGGGATGCAGCCGGCGTCCCTCCCAACCTAGTTCTGCCTGAAAGAAACTTCTTCCTTCTGGAGGCAGAGCTGAATCATGCCTGGGATGTGGCTTGGGTTTGCAATCTGTGTTTTTTCCCACCCCCAAGAACAGCCCTTGTGCTGCCCTCCCTCATCATTTTGGAAGTGACACCTGTTCCAGGTCACCCTCCAGCTGCTGGGCAAGGTTTTTGGCAGGCTGTGTCTCTGACATTCGTCTCAGTTCTGGGTTTCCCTGATGGTTTGCATCCCTGACCTATTTATAGGGAAAATCAAAACCAGGGAAGCACCAAACCTCTCTATCCCAGAGATCAAAGCACAGGGACAGGGAGCAGAGACACAAGTGCTGTCCCTCTGGGAAAGGTGATGCTGGAGGCTTGTCCCAGTGATGGATTCCGTCTGTTATCCTGGGTTTAGAGGCTGGAGAAGGAGAGACGTTTGCAAGCACCGCCATTTTCTGGGCCTTCAGCTTTTCCCGTTGTCAAAACCAGTCCTCACACAAGCAATTTAACAGACCCAATATTCTGGTGTAGTGAAGGGAGAAGGCTTCATTATATTAAAGTCAAACATACAGGACTATAATGGAAAATTATACATTTCAGACTGTGCCTGAAAGAGTGGCACATTAAACATCACAGTGAAAATAGCTGGTTAAAATGTTCCAGCCTGCTGTTACGTGCCAGCACAGAATTGCATTATTTTTCTACTTATTTGTCTGATGGTGTTCAGATTTTTTTCCACCCTGCTTTCTTTTCCTTTTGAATGAAGGAGACTTCATGGTCCCTTCCAGCTGGAGACTCTAAACCCAAGGCTCTTGTGGTGGCACCCCCATGGGACACCAGTAACTCCCTGCTTGGCTGATGGGGAGAGCGTTGGGCTGGGAAGCTCTGCCTCTGTGTTCCCCACCTGAGGAAAGGATGGCAAAGTCCATCTTACCCATGCCATCCCATGCATCATTCTGCAGTGGGATGCAGTGATCCCCACCTCAGAATCCCCCTCCTTCTCCTCCCCCTCCTCCTCCTCCTCCCTCCCAGGGCTCTGGGGACATCCTGAGCTCCCAGCGTGAGGAGTGCCATTAACAACGTGGCTGTTGAGAAGAGGCCGAGCCTGTCAGATTTTAATTAAACAATTATCTTCTCGAAATTGGCATTTTCTCAGTCCTGAGTGCACGAGCTGAATCCTAACAAAACCTGGAGAGGGAAGTGAGAGCCTTTGGGAGGCCCCCTGAGAGGGAGAGGGGCTGGAGGAGCAGGGGCTGCAGTGGGCTCCAGCCCTCTCCTGATGATGCCAGACCAGACAGGGAGCCTGTGGAGAGGTGGGATTGCACCTGGAGCACCACCTCTGGGTACATGTGCAGACACAAGGAGGGTTTGTATCGTGCACTGCAGCATTTTGGGGGATGAGACTGTTTCTGGAATTGTGTCTGCACTATGCCTGGCAAAAAGGGGTCCTGGGAAAAGCCCCCATGAGAGCAGTGGTGAGATGAGACTGAGCACTGGTGGCGCTGAGCAAGGGCTGCTTTGTCCCCTCCAAACTGGCGCCAGGCAGCCCCAGCCCGGCTCTGAAACCGAGACAGGCAGTTTTGCTTTGAGAGGACTCTGCCCCAGTTAACTGAGAGCCCATCAGGAATTCAGAGGCAGGATTGGTGCCTGTCACTGTGTCAGCCCTGATTAGCGTGCACATCTGTAATTAGATGAAGCAGCTGTGATTTCCAGCCTGGCTGAGATCTCAGGTGGGATATTTATGGCAGGGAGATGCTTAGAGGGTTCTCAGCAGACTGAGCCTTTGAGCTTGGTTTTGACAGGTACTTCAAAAGGAAATAGCTGTTTTGGAGGTGCAGAGCTCAGAAAAGCAGCAGTGTTTTCTGGATTAATTATCTTCGGGTGGTTTTGCTTGTAATCCTTCTGAATAAAGCTCTGCAGAGATACACAAGTGGGAAGGAGGTCCCGGGACTGGCCCCTTCCATGCACCAACCTCCTGCACCTCATGTAACATCTCTCTGGAAAATATGTCTCCTCAGGGGAGAAAGTTCCTTAAAAAATAATTTGTTCCAGAGGGAAGGGAGGCATCAGTCACAGCCCTTGTGGCACTGTTCTTCTCCTGGGGAAAATCACTACAGACCTGGGGGCAATGGTCAGGCACTGGTCCTGCTGAGGGCAGGGAGCCTGGCTGCCTGCTCCTGGCTGTGCCAGGCCATTCCTGCCTGCCTGGAACCTGTGCCACCACAGTGCAGGGACAAGCTCATGTGGGGACATTACTGAGCCACCGTGCGGAGGAGGCAGTTTGCCCTGCCAGGACCTGAGGTGATTCCCAGAACAGGGAGGGCAGGCAGAGTCTCCTGGAGACCAGGAGCATTTTGTAACCCACACTGAAAATATGGCATGGTTTGAGCGCTGCTGACTCTGTAAAGAGCAGTTCTGGATGTGGAGGTGCAGACATTGACATCCACGTGGGCACCAGTGTTTGCTCCATCCCAGTGCTCACCCAGCTCCTGCCTCTCTGCCCCGTCCCAGCCAGTGCCAGCAGGGGCCACCAAGCCCTGGGACTGGCAGAGGTGACAGCTTCCACCCCATCACAGCCACCTGGGCACACTGGGCAGCAAACCCTCAGTGACATGGCAGTGGGAAACAGGAGATGTTTTTCCCTGGGTTGTGCACAGCTGGTCCCAGCCCTGCCCTTTCCTGGCCAGTTTTGTGGGTCTGAGCCTGGACCTTCATCTCTGAGTGGTCAGAGCTGTGCTGAGATCAGGGAAACAGGATGCCAGACCAGACCAAGATGCTCTTGCTCTGGATTAGCTTGGCATTTTTCCAGTTCTACCCCTTCCCCATTATTTTAAGGTTGCTCCTCTATTGCCCACAGCTGCAGAGTGTTTCTTGGGCTGGAACAGTTCATGCTTTAGTTTAAAGTGACCTATTGGATGAAAACGGATTTGATTTTATAACTTACTAAAAGTGGAGAAAAGGGAGACTAAAGTGCAACAGGGTGATTTCATTTTTGCTAATAGGTTGAACCCAAAGTGCTCCTCTCTGTTTATCATTTTATGGCTTGTGAGCTTTCTCCAGCTCTAGGATTCTTCCCTGCTTGCTTTGGTGGACAGACACGAATCATGGGCTTTGGTGGGTGGGAGAGCCATGCCCAGGTTTCTGCTGTGTCAGGGACAGGGCAAGGCTGTCCCCACCTGCTGCCTGTGCTCTGCTCTTACCCTTCCCAGGTGGACCCTTACCTGCCTTACGAGTACACCTGCGAGGGGATGCTGGAGCGGATCCACGCCTACATTCAGCACCAGGTTGGGGAGAATCCCTGTCCTCCCTGGGGACCCAGCTCTGTCCCAGTGGCCGACTTTCCCTCTTCTCCCTGGGGAGCATCCCTGTTCTCCCATGGGCATTGTGGAACCAGTGCCCTGATTGCAGAGAGCACCAGGAGAAGGTGCTGGGGGTTGGTGGAGGACACCTGGGGGTGCTGGGGCTGGGTCAGGGCCTTTCTGCTGCAGAGAATAAGGCAGCACTGGGAGAAGAAGAGGTGAGAGAAGAAGAGGTTCACCCCCCACAGCAGATGCATCTATGCATGCAGGTGACCTCAACCTGATGAGCAAAGTCATCATCCCAAGTGTCCTCCTGACCCACCAGCAGCCTCCCTTCCCCGCTGTTAACCTCTCAGGCCACTGACCCATTATCTTCTCTTCCCCCAGGATTTCTGCACCACATCATCTCTTCCTCCGTCTCCCAAGACCAAGAGTCCTGCTATGCAAAGCCCTCCAAGCCCGCTGGCCCTGTCCCCCAACTCCACCCACCTGGTGTGGTCCCCCAGCGCCGGGTGGGCCCCCCGGGCGTGGCCCCCGGTGGCCTCGCTGCAGGTGTGGGTGTCGGAGCCCCAGCACACGTGCACGGAGACGTGCCGGCGGCACGGGCTGGTCTGTGAGCCCACCTTCTTCAGGTTCCTCAACAAGGAGGAGGTGTTTCTGCAGTGAGTTGGGGTCTTCTCAGTCAGCTTGTGGGAGGCCACCAGCTGTTCCTTTTGCTCCCCCCATCCCTTGCACACATTTTCCTCATGTTCCCCATCCCAAAATCCCAGCGATGAGCCTTCATCGCTGCCAAGGCAGTGCAGGCAGGGCGCAGCTTCACTCTTCAGCAGGCAACAACAGCATTTCCAGGCATGGTTCCGCCTCTTTCCAACCCCATTCCTCGCCACCTCCCGCGTGCTCTCTCCCTTCCTCTCCTTTTTAATGTCTCTCTCTATAAAACTGCATTTTGAACACACAGTGGTGAACTTTTAATAGAGTATAAATCTGCCACCAGGCTCTGTGCTGCTCTCTGGGCAATTAAAATGCGAGCGGTGCCGGCGCTGTCACGCTGGTCAGGCAGGCGCCGCGCGTCCCGCTGACACTTTTATATGATAAATTAGAGCTGGGGCCTGGCTTTCATTCTTTCCCCCTGCACGTCCCCCTCCACACCTTAAAACGAGCTAACTCAGGGGCTCCTCAGTTGGGAAGGGTTGGTGGGAGGGCAGTGCCAGTGTTGCTGTTCCATCTGGGAGAGGAGGGGTGGTAAAATCCACACTGGGCGTTTCTGCTGCTCCTCGGGGCTTTTGCTGATGCCCACCCCGGTTTTCTGGCTAAGCCCAGCTAACAGGGAGCGTGTGGGCATCCACTGATCCCCCGTCCCTTCCAGGGAATGTTATCTGCAGTAGGAGATGTCCATGGAGAGTGGACAGAGCCATTGGTCAGCAAGGGGCTGTGAGAGAGCCGTCATGAGCTGGGAGGGGCCCACAAGGATCAATGTGTCCAACTCCTAAGATTTGGGTGGGGTTTTGTGGGCGATTCTGAGCCATCTGTGGGTCAGGGTGATCTCTGGGCTGCAGGGTTGAGTTGCCAAGGTCTCCTCTTCCTGTGTGGCGTGTTGGACTGGTAACGCCAAGGGGTGGCAAACACAGATCAGCAAAGATCCGCCCCGCCCTTAGCAAAGGAAGGACAAAACCCCTTCAGTGACCCCCCAGCAGGCCGCTCACCCGACCTGACCTCCTTTCCTTGGCCCCCAGGCTCAGCATCGCCTGCGACAGCACCGAGTACGAGATGAACCACCTGTACCCCGCGGTGGCCGAGAACGTCCACGAGTGCTACCTCCAGAAGGAGCCGCTGCTCTTCAGCTGCGCCGGCTACAACCCCAAGTACCGGCGCCTCTGCCCGTGCCGCGACTTCCGCCGGGGACAGGTGGCTCTGTGCAGGGACTGCTTGTGACCGGGGCGTCCCCACCGCCTTCGTGGCACCGCGCGGCTTTTCCTCAGAACTCCGCGGCAGCCGGGACGGGCCCCCGGCGGTGGGTGAGCCGGGGCCGTCAGGCTCTGGGGGTTGTTTCATCCACCAGCCAACTGTGAATGACCATGTCCTGAACTTTGGAGTCATTTTCTTCCCGAGGAGCGTCGTCCGACCGCATCCGAGCCCACCTGGACCGGGATGGGGTGATGGGGGAGAGGGGCTGGGGACACCCTTCCCCTCCTCTGGCTATGGGACAAGCCACCAGCAGACTGCAGTTTCAGGGTTTTCATCTTCTTCAAGCATCCCAAGTCGTTTTATTTATTGATTTTTTTTTTAACCCTCTCCCCTGACCAGTGGTAAATTAAAGGGAAATCCACACCCAGCCCTTCTGTGGGAATTCTTGGGCAGAGCTGCACTGCAGGGGGACAGGGGTGATGCTGGTGGCTGTTGTGGATGTGGAGCTGGGGGAGGACAAAGCACAAGGAGAGTGGCTGGGTTAGATGGACACGCTGGGGGCTGCACCCCTGGTACCCCCAGGATGAGCCAGTGTGGGCTGGGCAGGGAAGGGTGGGATGGGGCTGGGGTGGGCCCCTGGGGAAGCTGCTGATCCCCAGGCAGGGCAGAGGTGCCCAAAGTGATCACCCCAGCCTCCAGGCTGCCCCTCACCCTGCTGGGCCATGCAGGGAGCTGAACATCCCCCCCAGGGATGGTTGGAGGCGGTGGTGAGGGCACAGGGGCTGCTCGGGATTGAGGTGAATGGGCAGAGGGGAGGATGTGCTGCAGCACCTGAAAGGAGTTCCTGGTGGGCACTGACCAAGGGCAGAGCAGCTGAAGAGCCACATCCTGACTCTGTGTGCCCCAGATGTTGCCAGCACAGCAAGAGGTGAGCTCCAAGCAACCATCTTCCATAGAACTCTTTGCTTCTTCAGCCTCCCTTAGTGCTGTTCCTCTTGCTTTGGGGGTGGTTTCCCCCCAGTGCTGATGTTTCTCCTCCTGGCACATCCCCTGGCTGGGTTGGTGCTGGCTGGGGTGACCTGGTTTGTTTTTGTAGGGTTGCTCACCAGGGCAAGGTGTTGCTGTAAGGTTGGTGCTCAGCCCTGCTGCTGTTTGCAAGGTTGAATGGGGAAATTCCTGCATGCCATTAAACGTGTGGCTGGAAAATCAGGGGCTGCAAACTCCTTGCCAGCCTTTCCCTGCATGGAATTGCTCCTGGCCTGGCTGGCGAGGGAGGCTGGTGGGGTGGCAGCCTGAACTGGCACTGTCACTGCAGGATCCCTGGTGGAATTGTCCCCTCTGGCTCACAATGACTGATGGAGAGCAGCGGCAGGATGAGAGCATGAGGTCTGCCCTGTGACCCAGCCACTCCCTGGAGCTGTGCCACACACCCTGGCACCTCCAGCCTGTCCTCCCCGTGCCAGATTTGGGGAGAAACTCCCATTCCTTCCGCTGTGCTGAGCATCAGGCAGAGCCCAGCTGCCCTCACCACATCCCTGCTGTGTCACCACAGGGTGCTGTGCCCTCTGGGCACCCCCCGTGTGAGCCTGGCCACATCCTGCCCTGGATGAGCTGGAGATGCTGCCATTATCCCAGAGCAATTTATCATCTTCAGCTCCAAACTGCGTGGGCAGCCTCCATCCTGCCTGTGATGCCAGCCGAGGGGAAGGATTGATTAAGTAATTTTCGTGTCTTGCAGCCAGCGTGTGTCTAAATAAAAGCAGCACAAACCTCTCTTTGCAGCAACACTCTCCACAGCACCTTTCATCTCAGCCTCAAAGCATCCCCTGGCACAGACTGCTGCCAGTGCTGGGTGGGCAGGAGGTGGCCTGGGAGAGGCACGGGGGGTCTGCCAGCAGGAACCACCAGCAGTTCACTTCCCAGGCTTGTAAAAACCAAATAAAACCGGATTTTATAGGAGATCTAAGCAAGTTTTGAAGGCCAAGAGGCTCGGGATGCCTCATGAGGCAGCGCTTGTTACACACCAGCTCCCTGGGCAGCTTTTTCCACCGTTTCTGCTCAGCTGCTTTTAAAATAGCCTTCACCTTTCAGCAGTGCAGCGCTGCCTCCCACTGCAGAGAGCCCAAATTATCCCCTGGCAGGAGCATTTTTCTCCAGGCTGAAATAAAAGGTGGCTGGGTCACCTTGGCCGCTGTCATGGGAAATAATGTTCTGTCTGGAACCTTGCTGGATCTCAAGTCAGCCTGTAAATTTGGGTGATGGGGCTGAGTGAGGCTCTGCTATTGCCTGTCGTGTCTCTGCCCCATCAGTGGGCACCGAGTCCTGCTCAGGGGCTGCCTGGGGAAAAAGCTTCTCTGTTGGTCTGTTGGTGGTGGAGCATCACTCGTGGATGGTGGATGTGACAGGGACCAGAGTGTGGGTGCTGGGGCAGCCCCTGCTGCCACGTCCCACACGCCTTGGGCTCTAAAATCCCATGGTGGGCAAGCTGGGGGCTGGGCTGCTTTGGGAATGCCAGTGCTGGGTGTTAACATCACTTTTGGGTGCGGAATTGGCATCAAAATATTTGTTATGTGGTGGGGGGTGTGAGCCAGGGGCAGAGTGGCACCCTGATGTGGAGGTGGCAGCAAGGAATGGAGCTGCTGGGTCAGCAGCAGCTCCTGCAGGAGCTGGTGTGAAACAGAAGGGACTTTGATCCTGGAAATGCTTTTCTCTGCCCTGGCTGTGCCTGGTGATCACTGGGGCAGCCCAGCTGCCTTCCCAAGCTCTTTCCCGAGGAGGTCTCCAGCCTGGTCTCCCTGGCCAGGACACATAAAAGAATGGAAGGGAGATTTGAGGATACAAACATCAAACTCACAATTGATTAAGCATGAAAGAGATTTGAAGGGAAGCAGAGCCACTGCCATATGAAAGAGCTTCTAATTCCCACAGCTAATTGCAAAGAATAAATCCCCAGTCGGGAGGGGGAAAAGAAGGGGAAATGGTGTCAAAACTATGAATAAACCCAAACAAAATGAAATGAGGAGCTGTCAGCTGCACCCTCTGATGCTGCTGGATGGGACAGTTTGTTTAACAGCCAGAGTAGGAGCCCCTGGGGTCCCCTCAGGGTGGGGTTGGACCTTCTGATGGCATCTCTGGTGGCATCCAGCCAGCAGAGCCTCCAGAAATGTCTTAAATTTTTTTTTTTTCCCCTAACCTGTTTTCTGGCAGCTGCGAAACCAGGACAGGCGTGTCAAAAGAATGATATTGTTCTGGAAATCCATTTTCCTTACCTAGAAATGAAGCCAGGGGCGATTTATTTTCTGAGCCCGACTCTTCTTCTAAGTAATTCCACCCAGAACTTTCTTTATGGAGTTTTGGGTGTTTTTTCCCCCGGTTTTTAATGTTGCTGGCATCAAACCCTTCCAGTGCCAGTGCAGTGGGGGCTGTGGGGAGGGGATGTGTGGTCCCTGCCCTGGTGCCCCCTGGCAGCATCCCGGGGCACCTCTCCCTGCAGCCGCTCCCTGCCCTGCGGAGCCAGCCCGGAGCAGCGATCGGGGCTGTAAATCCCAGCCGGGGGAGGTCACGGCGCTGCTCCGCTCTTATCTGGGGCTTTATTAGCAAATCGTTAAAGTGGCTTTTCCCTCCTGATCCTCTGCTTATCAGCGCCTGGGTAAAACGGCAAATGGCATCCCTGATGCGGACGGTCCGGGCAGGAGAAACCCATTTATTTCCCCTAACGGGTTTATCAGCAGATCAAGGAGCTGCTGAAGATGTAAGCACCGCGGTTATTTCCCCGGGTGATGGATCTTGCTGCTACACAGCCTCCGGGAGCCTGACAGGGATGGCTGATGGACCCGGGCTCGGCACTGCCGCCTCATGTATTTCAAGGTCTTGCTTTAATTGAGTCCTGTCTCTCTGATGTCAGGGGTTTTTCCTACTTTTTTTTTTTTTCTTTTTTTAATATTATTTTCCCCCTTTAGGATGACTTTCCCAAAATAAACGAATGCCTTTAATCTCCTGTCCCCTTCCCTCATCTCTCCCTCCCTGTGGCAAATCCAGAGCTGAAAAGAAAGTGAACAAATTGAAAATCTGTCCTCAGACTTACTGGGTGAAAAGAGCAGCAAAATCTTCTGCCTTTTTTTTTCCTTTCTCTTTCTTTTTCATCCTTTATTTTATTTTATCTTATAGAAGGGACGTGGACTGGGGGTGAAAGTCCTTCTCAGAGCTGTGGGGCTGAGCATTCCCGTTTTTATCAGCTCCAGCAGCGGTGCCCAGCGACACCCATTGTGGCTCGTTAGTGGAAAGCCATTAAAACTCGGGATCGATATTTTCTCGGGAGAGATAAGGCCCATTCAATATTATTCCCCGAGGCAGGCAGAGAAATACCAAGAGCCATCCTCAGCCCAGAGCAGAAATGCTGAGGGAGCAGCTTCTCCTGCCAGTGCCTGAGGAGGGGACAGGATGGGACATCCCCCAGCCCAGGGAGTGTGGCAGCTGAGCCAGGACCC
>VYXD01006406.1:1515792-1535276 GCA_013397195.1 Hylia prasina
TTTTTTTCCTTTCCCCATCAGTAATTTCACAGAACCTATGCCTTGCCTCATTCCTGTGGGATCCTTAAGGGCGTGAGGCTCAGTAGGAAACACGATCCAGCCTGGTGGCTCATGCCAGAGCTGAAAGCTGCTGTGATGCTCCCAGGAATGAGGTGAGGGAGGGGCTGCAGTGTCCTCATGTGCGGGGAGGATGGAAAACCCCAGGTCAGAGCCGGGTTTGGCAGCAGTGCCCTGCCCCAGCTGCCTCGGGGAACAGCCTGTCCTTGGGTTTTGGGCAGCTCAGGCTGGCTCAGGTGTGGGTGGAGATGAGCAGAGGGTGAACAATAATCGGTGATCTTGTGCTCGGAAGCTGCCGGGGGTGTCAGGGGGGGCTGTGAGCTTCCATTTGGGACAGGCTGGTTATCAGGCCGCGTTAATTGCTGCCTCCTTGTTTGTTCAGCTCGTTGGTTGGGTGCTGGGGAAGGGGGAAAAGGCATTTCTGGGCTGAGCACCCAGAGAACAGGCAGGGCTGGCTGGGACCAGTGCTGCCCACTGCCCTCAGAAATTGTCCCAATTTCCATGAGTTAATGCTGACTGTGAATGGATCTAGCCGATGACCCCATGTCATAAATGCATATTATAAAGTTGGCTTCCCAAAAACATTAAAATGAATACTATATGTATAATATGGGAAGTTTTTACTGTGTTTTCCGTTGTTATTAACGCAAGTTTAGAAATGTGACGAATGTATCTTTTTTGAGTTGTAACATAGTGTTTAAAGTAAAGACTGTTGTTTTGTAACATCTAAAAAACCCACTCTAACCAGAAGGTACAGCGGGGATCCTCCTGCATTCCTGAATTAAATAAGATGAAGATAGAGGTGAACCAAAAGGTATAAGAAGGAATTTATTGATCCTCTGGTATCAGAAGAATGAGACATAGATGACAAGAAGATGCCAACAAGAACTTTATCCACAAGAAGTAATCAAATGTTAATTTGGTGAAATGGGGCAGGCTGGGGGGGGCGGGGGCAAAACCAAGGGAACATCTGAACTCAAAGGAATGTCTGAATAATTCATTAGGGTCTAATGGATATGGTACACACTGATCCTTAAAAACAAGGGATCTGAAGAGGTAAGGTGTGCTCTCTCAGGCACCCTCGGCTGAGAAATTTTTGCTTCATTTCTGTCTCCTAATCGTCTTTTTATTTTTTATTAAACTTATAAATTTTTCTAAGAAAGCGAACCTCGTTTTTCACGTGCTCCCGTGGGGGCTGGAGGAGGGGAGAGCTGTGGGAGTGATTCCAGCACATCGATGATCTGTGCCAAAAGCCCAGGGGAGGTGTAAATGGGCACGGTGAGGGTCTGGGGGCACAGCCCAGGCTGTTCCGTGCCCCACGGCCCCACCCGGGCTGTGTCCTGCCCCTGTGAATCCAAGCTCTGTGCTCCCCATGGAGCCCAGGAGCACCAAGGGGACTTTTGACAGTGCCACGCAGTGACAGGACAAGGGGAATGGCTTCACTTACAGCCGGAAGGGTCAGGTGGGATATTGGGGAGGAATTGTTCCCCGTGAGGGGGGGGAGGAGGCACAGGGTGCCCAGAGCAGCTGTGGCTGCCCCTGGATCCCTGGCAGTGCCCAAGGCCAGGCTGGAAAGGGCTTGGAGCAGCCTGGGACAGTGGAAGGTCTCCCTGCACGTGGCAGGGGGTGGAATGAGCTGAGCTTTAGGTTCCCTTCCAGCCCAAACCGCTCTGATTCTCTGATAGGATTCTGCCTTTAGCAGATGAAGATGCATGGATGTTTCCAAAGGAGATTGCTGTGGGCAGGTGCAAAGTAGGCAGCTACCTTCCAAAAACAGGGAAGCGGAGAGAGAGAGGAAGATAAAGAGGAGCCAGATAAAAGCAGGGGCTGTGCCAAAAGTGCCTTCTATTTATGATCGCACAAGGTCAACAATAATCCCCACAGCTACGAGCACATAAAAATTGATTCTTCCCTGAAGAGATTGATGGATTCATGGTCAGGACACATTCTCTGATCCTGCTGCCCTCGACACAGCTGGAATTTGTGGAGATGGTGTGTGTTCCTCTGTAGAGGTCTAAATAGCTTCTCAAAAGCAAACCACTGTCAGTTCTGACCTGGGGTCCCGGGAAGTTGCTGTAAATGAGGGAAATGCCTCCTCCAGCTGCTGGGCTGTGTATCCACAGGTGAGCAGCTGCCTGCTGGGGGTCGAGGCTCTTCACCCCACCCCAAATCCCAGCCTGAGGTGGGTGGGGTGATGCTCACCCCACCCACCTCTCTGCTGCTGCCCCAAATCTTTTATGCTCCTGCACAAAACCTCGGCACCTCAGAGAGGTGACCTTCATGGGGGTCACGTCCCACCCAGGGCCAGCACGGAGCTGTGGGGTGCAGACCCTGTGAGCCTGAAGGCTCTTTCACTCTCTCCCAGTGCTGCTGTGGGAGGAGAGAAGGGCTGAGCATTTCCAAAGCCTCCGTCTCTTTCCCCAGCTCTTCCCAAGCTCATCTTGCCGCTCAGGTGTCAGCTGGAAATCTCCTTCACTTATTTATTTTAAAAATACCCAGCTTTAAAAGCTGTGGTGTTTGAGACCACTTTGTTTCCCACAAGTGGCAGGGAGCTACCAAACAAAGCCCATTTATTTTTCACAGCCTCTTAAATCCTCGGCACTCCTGAATTCCTGGGAAGTTTGCGGGGTAGTGCCAAGGGCCTGTGAGCAAAGAGCTGTAACATCCCTGTGAGTGCTTTGTGCCCTGTGTCTCCCATCTGGTGAACAAGCAGCTTTAGGTGTGCTCAGAAGGGCTTTCTGCAAGTGCCTCTGCATGGTTTTGGTGCACGGAGTGTGTTACATAAACTGCACAAAGGGATCCCAGAGCTGGGGCTTTGGGAGGTCGGGGAGGGAGGTGCTGGTGGGGATGTGCAAAGAGAATCAATGCCAGGCTTTTTAGCATCCACACAGGTATTGAACAAAGCTTTTTAAGGGCCTTTCAGGCAGCACTGGGCTCCTTTCTGTGTGATGTGATGGGGTTTGTTGTGCTGGGAATGGGGACCTGTGGAAGGGCTGGCTGCCGTGCTCAGAGCCTCTTTGGTGTTTGTCCCTGCTGTGTCCAGGGTGCCCCTCCAAAGTGCACTGTGAGCTGGGATTGTGGCACTGCTGGAGCTGCTCTGGGCTGGGCTGTGGTCCTGCACTCCCTCCCTTGCCAAGGAGGGTCCTGGTGGGCTCCCCTCACCTCTGTGTCCGTGCTCCCTCCAGCCTGCCCCTCGTGATGCTGGAGAGAGAGCACCCCAGTGCTGTGGTGAAAGGCCAGGGAAGGCAGGAAACAGGGAGAGGAACCCCCAAGGTCAGCTGGAAAGCAGCTCAGAGCCAGGAGAGGTGAAAAATGGAGTGGCCTGAGCATGGGCAGGAATGTCACATCCAGAAATCTCCGTGGGGGATGTCCCTGTTGCTTTGACAGTGGTGCCACTCACCTGCCAGCTGGGTGTGGGCTCAGTGTGCTGGATGGGACCATCCCCAAGCTGCCCTGGAACAAGGATCCCTTCCCGTGCCCAGGGACCCTCCAAATCTGCCCTCAGGTGGGGGGAAGGCAGGCAGCTGGCTTGATCTGCTCTTTGACCCAAATTCCAGCCTCCTCCTGCGAGCCCATGCACACAAACACTTCCTTGGAGGCTGTTGCCTTTTCCAGGCTTTCCTGGCTGGAAAACGCTGCTGTGGGGTTTGCTGCTGCCTCCCTCCCGCTCTCCCTCCTTGCAGCAGTGCTGAGCAGTCCCTGCAGAACATCCTCACAGAGGGATCACTCCTCCACACATCCAGCTGCCCTTTGGCTCCGTGCTTTTGGGACCTGCTGGGAGGCACGAACCAGGATTACAGAACAGCAGCCAGAGGGAAATGCCAGGGAGCCCCGGGCAGCCTTGGGCTTTAAAATGCCATGTTTTCTCATCCCCTGGTATCCCCCTGCTCAGAACAAACCCTTCTGCTGCTGAGCAGCAATCCCACACAAATCCTTTGGTATAAAGCCGCTTCCCAGAGGGGGTTTAACAAACATTGGATGGAGTCTGGTGATGCTCCCAGCGCATCCCAGCACCAAAGAACCCTGTGCTGTCATCTGCCCGCAGGGAGCAGCTCCGGCAGGGGTGAGCAGAGGTCACCAGTGCTCCCTGCCGGGCTGGCAAACGGGCTCCTGCTCCCAGTTTAACCTCCTTGGGCTCCCAACAAGCGAGTAAACAGAGAAACTCTCCTCCCCTTCGCCTCCAGCCCCGGCTCCCCGAGCTCTGGCTGCCAGATGGCAACGAGCAGAGGCTTTTCTGCCCCTCTCTGCTGCCAGCCTGTCGCTGCTGCCAGCGGAGGGGAAGCTTTTCCCAAGCCTCTCTCCAGTGCTCTGCACCATCTGCAGCACGAGCCCAGGGGCTGGGCCAGTTGCTCAAGGCTCTGCCTGAATAAGCAGCATCCTTGCTAAGTGTAAAATTGGAAGCAAAGGGGAGCTGGATCAGAGGCAACAGGGGTGTGTGAATGTGCTGCCTCCCCTGCATGCAGCCAGGGCTCGTCTCCAGAGGATTGCCTCTCTCCTCCATCTCATCTTCCCAGTGTCTTTTGATGGGTGTTAAAAGCAGCCTGGCCCTCAGGAGGTGCTGCAGGTAGATTTATAGGTGCTGTAAGTTACCTGCTGCATGTTTGCTGTCTGCAAAAGCTGTTTTACTCATTTTCTTGGAAGCCTTTGCAGCTTCACAGGGTTTTGATGGACCAGGGAAAGCTCAGCCTGGGCAGGAGTGACCAGGGGAAGCTCAGCAGCTGTGAATCCTTGTGGGATGGCTGCTGGTGCCAATGTCACTGCCCTCAGAAGGAAGGGGACACAGGGGGGTCCTGCCCATCACCTTCCCCTTGGGGCTGAGCCCATGGCCACCTGTGGGGACGTTCCTGTGTGCTGTCACCCTGAGCCACATGAGGATAACAGGTCAGGACCACCAAGAGTGTGGAAATCTGTAGCCCCCCTCAGCTTATTTCCAGAAGGAAATAATCCAATTTGCCCCACTTGTTAAATTTTGATTCAGCTTTGAACCTTTTTTTCTCAAACTGGAAAATGGGGGAAAACTTCCTGATCTTTCCCAGAGCAGGGGGTGCTCAGGAAATGCTCTGTGTAATGTGGTGAAAGCTGAGAGCTGCCTTCCCTGGAGCTCAGCTGGTGCTCTGTGAGCAGCAGAGGAACCTGCCCCTGTGCTGCAGAGAGGATGGGGAGCCCTTCCCTGCTGTTTCCCCAGTTGGCAATGAAAGCTGGGATGCTGCAGCAGACAGTGATGGTGCCCATGGCAGTGTGCACGGTGCTGGTTTGGCAGCTCCCACAGCATCCTCAGCTTGAGGGCTGGGACCCATCACAGGAGGAAAAACAAAATCACGTCTGTGTCAAAAGCAAGAACTGAATCTGCTCCGCTGATTTCCCAGGTGAGATCTCTGCCAGTGTTTAAAAAGGATAAATGAGACGACCTGGATAATTACAGGCCTGTCAGCTCCGCTTCGATCCCGGGCAAACTGATGGAGTGGCTGATGTGGGAATTGATTAATAAAGAATTAAAAGAGAATAGCATCAGTTAATGAAAGGAAAGGCCTCAGTGTCTATCAACAGGTTGAAGGCAGTAGGATTTGCAGAAGCAGCTTTTTGGGGCCGGGCTGCCTGCTTGGGAGGGAGTGGGTTTGTGTGAAGTGTTCCACTTGGAGCACAAGCAGAGTGGACATCAGAGTGACCAGCCCAGGTCCCTGTGCCTGCATCTCCATCCCAGCTCCAGCCTGTGCCCCTCTGGACAAGCTGAGCTCCCTCCAGCACTGCCACATCCTCCTGGCCACGTGCGGCCGCGGCAGAGCTGCCACGAGGCGAGCTCAGGAAACACCAGGAAAGTGTGTTCCTGCCCTGCTTGTTCCAGCACTGTGCATCCCCCAGCGTGGCTGTGGCCTCCTGGCAGGCGGGAAGGGATGTCAGCATCCATGCAGGATCCATCCCCGTGCTGGCTGCAGTGCTTTGCCTCCTCTTGCAGTTGCCATAGGAACAGACGAAGGCCTTTAAAGCGTCGCAGTGGGGTGCGTGTCTAGGTCATGCTGTGGAGCAGGCAACCATTTTATAGTGATAATAAATTCAGGGAATTGGGAATTTGGCCGAAGTAGCACGAGAGGAAAGGACTTGAAAAGGCAGAATGGAGATAAATGAATGAAAATAATTTTATGACGAATGGCCATGCGTTGTGCTAGGCCTGACTGAAATCCTTCTCTGGAGTTCAGGCGAGAGGAGTTGGGAGCACAGATTGCAAGGAATTATTTGTCCCTGAAGCCTGAAGACAGAAAGGCAAAGGCAGCACCTGAAAGTGTTTAGGGACTACTGGATTTCAAACCCCTTCCTTATCTTCAGTCCCTGGGCTGTCTGGCTGTGAATTACTGCTGGCCAAAGATTTACCACCTCTCCTTTTGCATGACAGGAACCAGAGAGGCTCCAAATCATGGGAGATGGGAGCTGGCCAAGCAGAGACAGCCCCGTGAAGGTCATCAAGGACCTGCTGGAAGTGTCTGCACAAGGGCAGGGGGGCAGATGGCCTGGGTGAAATCTGCAGGTCCCTGAAGGTCTTCCCAAGCAGCACAGGGCTGTGGGGTCTGGGATGTCCCCTGGGATCCTGGGGAGCTCCTGGGTCAGCTGATGCTGGGAGCAGGTTGGATGCTGGAGCTCTCACCCACGTGCTCGTACTTGGCTGATGTTCTCCTGCACTGAGCTGCTCTCCTGCTGCAGCCTGGG
Organism: Hylia prasina; assembly: GCA_013397195.1. Taxonomy (NCBI): domain Eukaryota; kingdom Metazoa; phylum Chordata; class Aves; order Passeriformes; family Sylviidae; genus Hylia; species Hylia prasina. Next base: position 1,522,549 of record VYXD01006406.1, read on the forward strand.
ACCCTGTGTGGGTGCTTCCCACCATCCTGGCAAATTCCCTCCCTTTCATACCAGATCCATGCGCTGTGCAGCATCTTCCTGGTGAGGCACAGGCAAAATCTCTCTGCCAAAATGTTCTTTGCTGACAGAGCCCAACCCGTCTGTGTTAACAGCAGCTTCAGCACACCCAGTTTCTACTGCAAGAGTGTGGCAGCAGGAGAACACATGGGCAGTGGGTGTGGGAGGGGGTGGCAGGTCGCTGAGCCATGGCAGCAGTGTTCTCACATGCCCTAATGAATTGGGGGGCTGCAAATGGGTGGAAACAGGCAATCTTTGTGTTTTCCCAGCCCTTGGAGCTGTGGGTAAATGCAGACGCCCTGTTTGCCCCAGCCTGGCGCTGCTGGCATGGCACAGTGAGCTCTGGGAAGCCCACACAGGTGCTCCCCTCCCCAAAACCCTCTGCATCCCTCCCCTAACTGAGCTGGGACTTGAAACTCCTTTTGTGTCACCGTGTCCTGTTGGCTTCGAGCAGCAGGATTTCTCAGGCTGATTTAATCACCGTGTTGTGTCAAACAAGTCTGGGTTATTTTGGGGGTGGCTAAAGGGTGCCAATTTGTACCTCCTGGCACACGAGGCCTGTGCTTTGCCTTAGCACTTGTTCTTGGCACGACAGAGGAAGCCTTGAGCTGTGCCTCAAACAAGGCTCGTGTGGGACCTGGGACATCTGCTGCCGGTGCTGCTGCTTTCAGCTGCCGCCCAGTTTGGTTTAACAAGGCCATGGGAAGAACTTGGAGGTGCCTGAGCTGGGATGTGGCCAGAGCTCCTCGAGCAGAGACCTGGCTGTGGGTTCTGCTCCCTCCTGGGGAGGTGCAAGACACCAAATCCCTGCCTGGATGCTCCAGCTGAAGGAAGTAGACTCTCCTCATGCTTCCATTATCCCATGCACAGCCCTGGCTACCAGGCACCTTTCCCTGCCTCTCCTCTCTTTCCTGGGGGCAGGAGGGTGATGGGGACAAGGGATGAAGCTCAGGTCTCCTTTTGGAACCATGACAAGGGACAGATGGAAGGGACAGGGCAGGCACAGCTCTGTGTGGTCCCACTGGAGGCACTGGGCTTCAAATGGGGCTGGAGAGTGGCCCTGGCTGCCCTGAGGGTGAGCACAGAGCCTGGGCACACGGTGACTGCTGTGGCTGTGGGTGGCCCTGGCACTTGGCTGTCCCCAGGCAGGGAGGGTCTGGAGCAGTCCTGTGCCAGCCATGGAATAATTAAGGTTGGAGGAGACCTCTGAGACCCTCGTGTCCCAAAGTTAACCCAGCAGGTGCTCAGCTCCCGGAGCCAGCCTGGCTCTTGGAATGTGGGTGCCTCTCCCAGAGGAGGCGGTGGTGTTTTTGGGATTTCTCTCTCTGACCCACTCAGAGATTGCCTCTCCCCCACTCCCAGCATCTGCCAAAGCCCTGTTCAGATGCAGCAGTGGATGCCAAGGCAGGAGGCTGTGCCACGTGTGGGTGGGGGAGCTGCAGTGTTCCCACTTCCCCAGCAGATGCATCCAGGGAGGCCCTGGGGCCTCTCAGCTGGCTGACGATGGGAAATGCCCCTCTCAATCCTCCTGCCTCTTCCCAGCAGGGGCTGGGAGCTATTCCCAAACAAACAAAGCCATAGGGCACCTCACAGTGCTCTCACCCGAGCCCTTTCCTTGGAACAGGGATAGAGAAGGGGAATGTTGGCTCTATTTCGGGATTTCTGTGCTCCGGAAAGCTTCTCCAACTGCACAGAGTGTCTGCCGCTATTTTGAGGTTCCTTTCCTTCCCTGCCATCCCCAGAGGCTCCTCACTGAGCAGTGGAATAGAAAACAACACATTATTGCTGCATTTTGCTGAGTTTCATACGAAAGAAAGATGCTCTGGCTTGCTGGGCAGCAGGGTGTGCTCTGGAAGAGTCAAAGCCAGAGAGGCCAGGAAGGAATTGGATTTTTTCCTGAGTGTCTTCCCAGGATGCTGCCACAGCCAGTGGGGAGGTGCCCCACCATGACCCTGCCTGCCCTCTGAGCTGCCCTGCTAAAACCCCAAACTCTCTCTTCAGACTTCTCTCCATCCGTTCCAAAGGGATTCCTCTTCCTCAAGAGCAGTGGGAAGGACCACGGGAGCCTGGCGTGGAGGGATGTGAAGCCTTCATTGCTTCACAGTTGTGGGAAACCCCCAGATGGTGGCAAATCCAGGTGCCAGGGGGTCGTGGCATGAGTGGTTCTGTGGGATCCTGCACCCCTGGGCCCCCCAGAGCATCCTACCAGCGATGGCAGCAGGAAGGTGGATCCATCTCCCATCCAGGAGGGATGGATTTCCAGCTGGGACACTGCTGTGGGGCTGGCACACAAGTGCTGCCCCTTCTCCCCTCATCCTGTTTGTGGGATGCCTCCTTGGGAGGATCCCTATGAACGTTTTCCTACAAAACTTGTGTATCCTACCCATAAAATAAAAATTGGGGAGGGGTGGCTGCAAGATGGTGGCTGCAGGGGGTTTTATTACCATCTCCCCACTCCAGGGCTCTGGGCCACCCATCAGTGCCTGAACGTCACGGGATGTGCAGCAGAATGGAGCATCCACCATGACTCTGCTGCTTTTCTGCGCCCCTGGCTCTCCCCAAAGCCCAGCTTCCTCCCCTTGACCCTGGCATTCAGGAACAGCTGTGGGAGAAGGATCTTTCCAAGCGAGTGGTGTTTGGTGGAGCTGGGACTGGGGAGGGTTGAGTGACCTGCTCAGCTCTGGGCTCTTGTCATTTGGGTTTTTTAATCCATCCTAGGCACTTGTCATTTAGGTTTATTTAATCCATGAGAGTTCAGCACCATCCTGAAGTCCCCTGCCACTGTCCCACCACTTCCAGCTGCATCCCTCACCGTGCCAGGCCTGCTTCTCACCCTTCCCAAGCTTTTCCTGGGGTGGAAGGAGTTGAAAGCTGAAAACTCCAGAGATTATTTATTTCAGCCACCTCTTTTAATGATGATTTGAATGAGCAAAGCAGAAAGCTTGGTTTAAATTACCAGCTTTTAATCTTGTTTCTCATTTGTGTGCTTTATTTATTCCCATAATTTGATTCTTTATTGGTAAGCACCAACCTGCAGCTTTGATTCTTCTAAAACTCCTCCTGTTTTGCTAAACAGAAAAAACCACTTTGTATGTGGGAGGTTACTTAAGCAATTATGTAGCTTAATGTACATTTACAGCAATTCTTTGTGTTTGCATTTTATTACATTATAATATAGGGAATGATGCATTTCTTCTTTATGAGATGATTATTAACTTTGGACTCACACCCTGTGCCATGGTCTATTTGGACAGAAATTGGTTTTCACTTTAAGATGCCCAAAAACCAGTGTCAAAAAAGGGTTTTATTAGTTAAATAAAAACATTTAAAATGTTCTAGCCACAGATGAAAAAATTAGCTTATCTGAGCATTTGTTTGAAGCTGATTTCCTAAACAAGACAAGCACTGTCTGCCAGGAGGGAACTGAGTGCTTTGTTCCCACTTTTCATATTCTTTATGGGTTTAAAATTAATATAATACTTAGGATTTATTTGCAGGCAGGAAAAGGCAAAGGAGCTTTGCCACTTTTTCTCATCCCAAATTCCTAGGGTTTGCAATGACTAAATTACTGGGAAACGTTAATGCAGAAGGAATTTATTTTGCCTGCAGTTTCGGAGGGTAGGGATGCTGGGAGGTGCTGGATCCACCCCTTCAGCCACTAAAACTTCCATGGTTTTTTTCTTTATAGAGCTGACAGCACCCATGTGCTGCCTGATGTTTTTATACAAGCTGCTTAAGTCACAGGAGGGTACATCTCAACAACAAACTCAATTTTTAATTTAAAATAAAAACGTATTTCAGGTAAAGAGAAACCACTCCTTAACTGGAAACGCTCCAAAAATAAAGGTGGAGAGATGTGGCAGAACAGGCAGGGAGCACTTCAACCCCCAATCTTTTCAGGCACAGAGAATTATTATTATTTGCCTTGCCACAGCGCTGAGTCCAGTCCATAACTTCTCGTTCTCCTTCCCGGGAAAAGGGAATTTTTCCCCATTTGGAGGTCGGAGCCGACAGTAATTGCCCACTGCTGCCTGCTCGGGGTTCTCACTGTAACAATCCCACACGAAATAAATGGCCGTGTGCTGTTATCAGCGGTTTTCTGCCCAGCAGATCCGGGGAGGGGTTTGTTATCTCAAGGAAAAGAATTCCGCGGATTGCACATAAACAGGGCCAGGGCCATCCTAATAAAGATAACGGATTACGTGCGTGGTGCCAATAAAACCAGCCCCAGGGTGGGCGAGATCTCCTGTTTGCAGAGGCTGGAGCTGTTTCAGGGCACGTCCTGCGGCGGCTGAGGCTGGAACGGTCTCTGGGTGAGGGGGAATTATTTGGCATTTCCAGGGATGCCATTCCGGAGAGCTCAGGGATGCCAGAGGAGCCTGGGGATGTTCTGGGAGCTCCGGGTGGGTCTGGCTGCAGAGGCACCATCTGCCTCCCCCCCCGGGCATCGCTCCCGCTGCAAAAATTTAATAACGAGGAAAGGCGAAAGAAGGAAAACAGGAAAACAAGGCACTTCTGCGCTTCCCTTTCTCCAGCAACTGGCAGCAGTTCCCTGTGTATATATCACTGATGCTGCTGTATGGGCTCCAGTCCTACTGGCATCGTTTTTTTTTTTTTAAAAAAACCCTTTTCCAGAGTAATTGCTGTTTGTTTTGTCATTTCTCAGTGGACAATTACAGTTCAAAAACAAGAGTGCCTTTGAAGATTGCCGCGGCAGGCGAGGCTTCATTAACACACTATTAATGCTCCATCGAAACTCACTTGAACTCCACCTGCCTGGGGCCTGGGACAGCAAAATCTGGCTTTGCAAAGCGAGGATTATTTGATCTATTTAAAATACTCATAGTGTGGTCTCCTGGATACATTTCAACGTCAGCAGTTTGGGAGGCTGAAATATCTCCTGTAGGTTTGTGCTGTTACTTACCATTCAAAAAAAAATTCATTGCGTAGAATAGTCTTCTCTCTCTCTCTCTCTCTCTTTTTTCCCCCCTGGAGAAGGGAAACAGAGAGACAAATCTGAATCTGGTTTGTCTCAAGATGGGGTCCTTTACCTGGGATTAAAGTATTAAGAAGAACAGAACAATTTTAATTCAGACAAGCAGCTCCCCAGCCAAGAAGTGCTGGGGTCACCCCACCAAGCCCGTCAGGGACTTGATCCTTTTGGGAATGTACTGGGAGAGTTTCCAAGGCCTGATGGTACAATGATGTCAGGAGTGAGAAGAGCTGTTAAAAATAAAAAAAGAGGGAAAATCAGGACGTTTCCTGCTTAGCTCATTGTTATAATTTTTACTGAAAGGGAAGCTCTGGTAAATCAGGGGTCTGTGCTGCTCACCCTCCATCTGTCCATCCATCCATCTGAGGTTACTCTGGTGTTTCATTGCTCATCAGGAATGTTCTTCCTTAATTAATATTATCCATCATCCATGAATGAGGCTGTTTGCTGGGAGCTGGTGCCAGAGCTGAGCTCCTGACTCTGCTCCCAGCAGGGTTTGGGGAAGGTTCCACCACCCCAAGCTCCAGCCTTGACTGGGAGCTCAGAGCTGAACAATCACTTCTATTAAAGATGCAAATGTGGCTCTGCACTCATGTCCCAGGGCACAGACGTTTTCCTAAAGGGAAGGAAGGGTTTTCTTTCTGCTGTGCTGATGCCTTAAGATTTCAGCTTTTATATTTTTCAAATCCTGTACTGCATTAGTGCATAACTCTGAACTCCATATAGAGTGCAAGTTACTGTCTTCACACTCTGGTCAGACAAAACAACCTCTAGGCCTGAGATTCAAGGCACTGAAAAATATAAACAAAAGTGAACAGGAGGGAGGAGCAAACCGGGGGAATGTGACCTCATTACCTGAAGCTGTAATTGGAGAATTACATATGTAATTGATGATATGTAAGTGGACCAAACTTATTTCTGTCTGAAAAACTCGTGACCATCATCCACCTTGGGTGCAGCCTCTGGGAGGCTTTTGGCTGCCCGAGGTGTATCTGTTGAAGGCCTTTAATAAATACCCATTTTTGTTCTCTTAATCTTGTCTGGCCTCTGTTCCAGGTAGCCACTCCAAGGCATCATGCAAACAGGGCAGGTGGCCCTGGGCTGGCAGGTGTTTGCCCAAGGCCTCGGAGCTGGCACCCAGCACTGGAGGGAGCAGGGCAGGGAGGGGCTGCATCCCTGGAGATGCTGGGCTGGGATGTTTGTGTCAGCCCTCCAGGGGAGCTTGGGCACGATGGGGCAGCAGCCCCAGGGTTGAATTTGTGTGTAGGGCACAAGATTTTGGCCACTTTCCTGTGATTTCCAACCCACTCCTATTGCAAAGTGCAGCCCTGGAGCCCGCTGAGCATCGCTGGGCAGGGGATGGAGAGGGAGAAGGGAGAAGGGAGCTGCTGGAAACAGCTGCCATTAAACCATCCTTTTAAACCTGGAGAAGCTTCCTCCAGTCCACCTGAGGAGGCTTTAGAGACTCTGCATAGCAGGGAGGCGAGCAGCCCTGGAATTATGCCCTGGAATTATGGCACAGTAATTGCTTGGTACTTACAGTCCAGGTCTAGAAGATCTCCAAGTCGTAACTCATTGGAAAGATATTGAGCTCTCATCACAAAGAGGAAATATGGTCTCTAAACAGGCAGCTAATGGTGTGCAATTTATCTGATGGCAAATCACCCACGTTCATTACTCTGCAGCACAGCCAGAAAGAGAAATACAAAATTAGCTGAAGGAGAGAGGGAAGGAGGGAAGGACACATTTCCTTCCAATGTTCCTTCAAGGTGGCTCTTGGAATTAGGGTGGCAGCTCTTTGTACCCAGGGCTGCTGCCAGCACAACCCAGCCAGGAAAACCCCCTTTATATGCATCCTCCTCCCTGGAGACAACAAAAATGTTTTCTGTTTTTATTTTTACACTATTCAGAGTTCTCACTGAGAAAAGCCTTAACACTCATCCAGGAAAACCTCGAACTGGTGGAATTTTTATTGTTCTTGCTCATCTTTGACTCCAAGGGTGAACAAAGGCCAGATACTCTTTTATGCCTTTCCAGCTCCTGAGCATCACCGTGCCGAGGTTGGGAATGCCTCCCAGCTTCCTCTGCTTTCCAGCTGCCTTCCTCTCCACTTCTTTTACTCTCTTCCAGGTATTTCTGGTGGAGGAAATGCCTTGCTGACTGCACCAGGCTTTTCAATGCTCTCCAAGCATTGCTGTGGGTGCCTGGTGGAGGGGACTGCTCTGCAGGAGATGCTGGGTGAGGAACAGCCCAACTGGGCACCCCCAGGAAACAGCCACAGTCTCTCCATGCAGCATCCTTGATGTGATAAACACCCATCTCATTCATCCCTGGGTGTTTGGGAGCCGTGGTTTCCCTTGGCAGCCCCGGGTGGAGGTGTCTGCAGCAGGTGGGGAGCAGGGGGAGTGTGCAGGGTTTCTCAAAGCTGTCAGCCATGCAGGACTGGCAGACCACGGACACTTCTCCTTCCTCCTGCCTCAGGGTGGTGCTTAGGGTGGAATCACAGAACTGTGAAGGCTGGAAAAGGTCTCTAAACCCACCATTAACCCAGCACTGCCAGCTCACCCCTAACCCATGTCCCTTAGTGTCGCAGCTGCACGTTTTTGGAGCCCCTGCAGGGCTGGTGATTCCACCACAGCCCTGGGCAGCCTGTTCCAATGCCTGACAACCCTTTCCACTGAAATTGTTCCTGGTATTGAAATAAACCTCCCCTAGTGCAACTCGGAGCCTTTCCCTTTTTGTCCTAGTGCTTGTTACGTGGGAGAAGAGACTGACCCCACTTGTGCACAACCTCCTTTCAGGGAGCTGTAGAGCACTTGGAGTTGAAACGTAGCAAAACTCACTGGCTGATCCTGAAAAATCCTCCTTTGTTCCACCAGCTGCTGTGGAAAGGCCTGAAGGACTCACCCCTGCCCAATACCTGCCCGGGATCCAACCCCCTGCAGCAGCCCCTGGGATCGCTGAGAATTTGCTGGTTGCACACACTGAAAGAAAGAAAAATGCTAATTTTACTTCGCTGAGCAAGTGCCTTCATCAATTAATTATCCTTCATTGTGGAGTTATGGAGGAAGGTGGGGAAAAAAAAGCTGTAGCACTTCTTAACTCTTAATTTGCCTTTTCTAGATAATCAGAGGGGCACAGTGCCTTGGGGGATGTTTGATTGAGGTTGCTGTGGATTTTGCCTCCTGTTTTCTGGTGACCAACAGGAAGTTATAAACCCCTGAAATAACCTTGATTTCCTGGGAGGGGATGCTTTGCTCCAAAGCATTCCTTCCATTTCCTCCCAGGGTGACTATGAGAACGATCTAGAAACAATGTGAAATCTAATTTTCTGTTAGTCATACACGAAGCACACCCAAGTCATCACTTCGTGCTTGGAAATTTGTCATTTTAATGTGACTGGAGATCCTGGCGCAGTTCTGAGCTGTCACCTGCCGGTGCCAGGGCCAAATCCTTGCTGGGACTTTTCCTGCAGCAGCTCAGCCTTGAGTCCTCTGTAACCCTGCAATTCATCTGATCCTGTGCCTGGAAAAGAAACCAACAGCTCAAGGCATGGAAGGGAGGCAGCTTTTCCTTCCTTTGCTTGGACACCCTCTGTTTTGCAAGGTGCTCTTCACCTCTCCAGAGGAGTGGCTGCTGTTTTCTGCTTCTCATCCCCTTTCCTCAGATTCCCAAACAATTCCCACCCCCTTCTCCTGGCACAGGTTGGTGATGGATGGATGTCCTTGGAGTCCCGAGATGGGAATTAATTTAAGATATATTTTGGTGATGGACAGACTCCCTCAGAGTCTGGAGCTGGGAATTAATAAATGAGGTTAAATCTGGGGGCAATTCTAACAGCCTTTTCTCAGAGATTTTCCTGGCAGGGCTGGCAGGAATCCTGCCTGACTCGGGTCACCACCAGCTGTGGACATGATGATCCACGTGGCACCAGCAAAGATCTCCAAATCCCATCCTCATCTCAAAAATAACTTGTAATCCCCCAGGACTGGGGCTTGAGAGACATCAGCAAGGGGGGATGCCCTGGGCTCGTGGGGAGCAGAGGGACAGCCCAGGTGGTCTCCTGGGGGCCTGGGGAAGGCAGAGGGATGCTGGCACCTGTGGAGGCTGTGTCCCCTCATCCCAGGAGAACTGGAGTGGATTCACAACAGGAGCAATGATTTGCAGCATGTGCCAAGCCAGGAACATTAAAAATAAATCACTCATAACTGGGAAAACGATAATAACAGAAGCCTCTGGGGAAATCTGTACTGCTGAACAGCATCTTTTATTATTTTTTTTCTTTTTTTCACTTGAAGTCACTTAATGAACCCTCATGCTGAAATCTTCAGAAAGACTCACCTCAGGGGGTATTGGGAAATATTGATAAATAGTGTTTGGCACTCCTGGGGCTCTCAGCGAGTGGCACCGACGTTGTCACAGCAGATGGACTGGATGCCTCCAGTTTTTGTCTTCCCACCCTCTGTGGCTCTTCTGCGAGGGGCAGGCAAGGTCCAGCAAGAGGTCAGCAACCCCCACGCCAGCACTCCCACAGCCTAATTCCCAGGGAAAGGGGCTGGTAGCTCAGCAGGAAGATCCATTTAATCCCAAACTTTCCTAAGAAACAATATGTTAGCTGTAAAACAGCTTCCACACGTTATTTGCTGGTAATTTACAGCCCACACTGTGAGACAGTGCAATATTTGCAAGCAATTAAAGAGAGGATGACTCAACATCAGCCACCTCGGGTCAGATTTTCAAGTGTTCATCGTTCATAATTAAGAAGGGATTTGGGAAGCAGCGGCTGCTGTCCCACTCCCTGGCACTGCCCTGTCCCGGGAGCTCCTGCCATCGGGCCTTGGGGACTCCGGGCAGATTTGGCACTGCAGGAGAAGGAAATATTGATTAAAGACGGGAGCGATGGTCCCCGGGAGCTGTAGGCAGAGATGATCAGTACAAGGGGAAGTTTTGGATGGGCTCAGGGGTGGTTCAAGCCAAGCCTTGCCAAGGCAGGGGGGATGAAGGTTAAGGGGCTGTGCTGGCTCTGGCAGGACGAACGCAGGGAGAATTTCCATGAAATCCTTGGGGCAGCTGCCCTCTCTCCTCCCGCATCCTCCGACCGCCCCTCCGGCTGCCTCCCGCCCCGGCACCGCTGCAGGAGGCGCAGGAAAGCCAGGAGGAATTGCGAGCACAGCCCGTGCCTGCAGAGCCCGGGCTCCTCCCAGCCTGGGCACGGCTGGCACCGGGATGTCCCTGAGCTGGCTCTGCCTCCCTCCAGCCCGGGCACGGCTGGCACCGGGATGTCCCTGAGCCGGCTCTGCCTCCCTCCAGCCTGGGCACGGCTGGCACCGGGATGTCCCGGAGCCGGCTCTGCCTCCCTCCAGCCTGGGCACGGCTGGCACCGGGATGTCCCGGAGCCGGCTCTGCCTCCCTCCAGCCTGGGCGCGGCTGCCGGAGCTCATCAGCGCCCGCTCCTCCCAGGAGACACGGAGAGGAAGAGTTTGACTCGGATTTACATCCCTCAGCCTCGGACGTGTGACCGGCCACGGCCGGGGCTGTGACGGCGCAGAGCAGCCGCGGGGGCCGAGCCGGGAAACTGAGGCACGGCGCTGAAGCGGCGCCTCGGCGCGGCCCAGCAGGGCCGGGGGCTGTGCACCACACGAAGGGATGCTCAGGAGAGCTCTGCGATGGGTGAGGCTGCCAAAGCCTCCCCTGGGCTGCCCTGGGATGCTCAGAGCAGTCCCGGGGGCAGGAGGGCTCAGCTGCACCGGGGGCTCCTGGGCTCCAGCAATCCCTGCGTGTCCCCAGGGCCAGTCCAAGCCCTGGACAGGGCAGTTTGGGTGGCATCCTGCTGGCAGGGTGGGGTGACCCCGCACTGCTCCTCTTCCACCCGAGGGATGCTGTTCCCTCCCTCCCTGCCCATCACATCTGCCACAACCCCTCGGTCCTTTAAACGGTTCCCTTTGCTCCTCTGGTTCTAACCTTGCTCCAGAAAATGACTCTATTTACCACTTGCTTTTCCTCATCACTGCCTGCAGCAGCCAAACAACACCCTGGGAAGGGATGGGGGGCTGGAAAGGGAAGAAATGGGGCGGGACCAACATGGAAACACCAGCTGGGGGAGGCAGCTGGGCTACAGGGGAGGGTGTCTGGGTGGGGAAGGGTTAATGGCCCCTCCCGGACTCAGAGAGCTGTAAAAGGGAGGGAAATGGGGTTTGCATCTCCCTCTCCTCAGGGAGGAGGCCAAAGGCAGGTGCTGCTGGTGAGCAGGGCAGGGTTAAGGGATCTCCCATAGTTTTATCCCCCTGCCCAGGGCTTTCCCCATCCCCGCATTCCCGAGGAGCCTTAGTGCTGCTGGAGCCACCACTGTCCCTGGCACATGTCTGCTCTGGAAATGTGGAAACCTGTCTCTGGAAACATGGAAAAACCCAGGCTCACACTGATGGCTCAGGCACAGGGGAGGAAGCAAACACACACAGCAGTGAAGGCGCCTTGCTCTGCCTCGTGGCCCCTTGTGTAAACAAACAGCATTTCACAGCCAGGGACAAATGCTGGGATAAATCACAGCAGCCACCAGAGTGGGTACAGCTCCCTGGGCACAGCAGGTGGGCAGGGACATCCTCACTGCCAGGGCTCAGCCGAGTTGTCACCCCTGGAGGTGGCTTGGTGCCATTCTCCTGGGCCCCCTGCTTCCCAGCCAGCTGGTGGTCCATGGCACCTTGCCTGGCAACTTCCAATGATTACAGGAGATCCCAGAGCTGGTCCATGCTAGAGCTGCTGATTTAACACTTTTGCCACAAACCGTTCTTCATTATCTGGGTTTCACTGGATGACCCAGGGCCTGCTGAAGAAGTGCTATTTCTTCTGCAGTCAGCTGTATTTTAATAAGTTATAATGTGGGTAAAACACCCCCAGAGAAAATCCACACATTGTTCCATTCATCAGCCACAGCAAGTTCAGAATGAAAATATTCCAAGGTGAGGTAATGTACTGTGACACTCTGGAAGTTAATTTATAAGAGAATTAACTGTGTTTAGAAGAGAGGATGAAACTTTCTCTGGTCAGCCAGGGTTGGAGAAGCCTTAAAAATGAAACGTACTGGTAGAAAAAACTAGTTCTTCCTTAAAAGATGGGTTGTTTTGGGCATGTTTGTGGGTTTTGTTTTTTAAAAGTTCAGGTTCTGAGAGTGCAAGTGGAGTGGAAGTGCAGCTCCCTGAGCTGATCCAGCTGGGGAAGTTCTGCTGCTTTGCTGATTCCCATCAGCTGGAGCACTGCTGCCCTGCCTGGTCCCCTCCTGGCTGTCTACTGAGTGATGCTAAGGAGAGCTCTGGGATGGGTGAGGCTGCCAAACCCTTCCCCTGGGGCTGCCCTGGGATGCTCAGAGCAGTCCCGGGGGCAGGAGGGCTCAGCTGCACCAGGGGCTCCTGGGCTCCAGGCTTCTCCAAAGCCGAAGTTTACAGGAATTTGGCCACCACTAGCATCCCATTGGCTTTGAGGTCCCTGAGCAGGGAGGGGACACGAGCACTGCTGTGTGGGCACCTGTTGGAACCCTGGAGACTGAAAAATTCAGGCTTTCTGTGCTAAAAGGTGTTGATCCTCAAGCAAGGAGCACATTTACCTTGAGACCTTGGAACAGGCTCCCGAGATTGAGTGATGGCACTGGAGCTGTGAGTGTGGAGTTTGAACAGTATTGTGTGAT